>JAQPZY010001058.1:0-597500 GCA_029931535.1 Margaritifera margaritifera | reverse complement strand
TCTGAACGGATGATTATAAGGACATGTGATTTCCACTAAAAGACTTTTATGACATGGAAATGGTCTGAAATGAAAATGGTTCGGATCCGATGTTCCACGTGGCTGCAATGGCGGCGATCTTAAAAATGTTGTTATTGCTACTTGGGGAATTTCACTAAAAGACTGCTATGATATTTAGTTGGATCTGAATGAAAATGATGCCTTTATATGCTCACAATATGGCTGCGATAGCGGTTATCATGAAAATTGTTATCACTACTCCTGAATTTATGGTCGTATCGACATGGGATTTTCACCGAAACACTTCTTGCAATATATAGTCGGCCCTGTATTAAAATTCAGCTGCCTTGGCAACCTTCTTGAGAATCTTCTTATGGCTACTTCTCTTGAATGGATGATGGTACTGACATGGGCTTTTCACTAAATACTATGCAGCATGTCCTGAATGAAAATGGTCCTTATCTGACCTTCAACGTGGCAGCCATCGAAAAGGTTTTGAAATTGGGTTTCACTAAAAAAAAACTTACATGTACAAATGAGTTTTGACCAGCCTTTATACTTAGTAGTTTGTCCATGAACAAGTTAATAGTCAGCATTCTGACGCTGATTTCAAGATCAAAGGTCTTGACTCGAGTTTTTATTTTTACGCATGAATGGATTTTTATCAAAACCAGTTTCTAGATATATGTGAAGAATAACTTTAATGATGCCATTTCAATGGCTTGTGTTTTTGCAAACAATATGAATCATGGATTAAACCAAACTTACTTAGTGGGTATATCTGGACAGTATCCGAGACGAATTTAAAGATCTTCTATCCACGATATCAGGTTTAAGATCATATGTCATGCGAAAGATTTTTGTACAGCGCTTATCTTATGAACATGTTAACTCGGACATATAGGAAAATATGTTTGTTACCCAATATTGTATGTTGGAGTTTCTCAAGAATGTCTAAGATGATTTAATACTAAGGAATTAAGAGAAGATAACAGAAGGAAAGAAACAGACTTCTTGTGAAAACATACAAATTCTTTGTGGTCAATGGAGCACCAGTCCCTTCGAGAAAATCTTGTTTACAGTACACTACATTAATTGCAGTTTAGTAGAAGTAAAGGACAGGATCAATGTGCTAAACATATTACCTTTAAATATATAATTATGTTTTTGTGGGCAGAAAAAAAACTATCCGTGAGAACATCAAACCTTTCTGTCAAACTTATGTTCTAGCAGTAAACAAAACATTTCTTAATACGTCAGTCACGAGTATTTGACTATCATTGTCACGGAATCGTGTGTGCGAAAATGCGTATACATTATATATGAACGCAAACGCAGATAGGTGTCGTTTCTGCGTACAGCGTTACCCAGGGTTGTATTATTTTTAACCATGGCGGTTTAGAAATACTAAGTTATACTCACTCACTGACGTACGCACAAAGCGCCGGCAGTGGGGAACCCGATTAATCTCGAGTTCTCAGGCCGCGAATGTGACCACGATCACTGTACTTATATCCAAGATTCTCTCTCTCTCTCTCTCTCTCTCTCTTTCTCTCGTCACAACACAGATGAGCCTTATCAGGAAGCTGTAGAGATATATGAAAACTGTATTATTTCTTTGTTTTCGTTCTATGTGATGAAATTGTTTAATATATTTAATGTTTTGGAATTGATTCTAAATTTTCTACAAAGTTAGATCTATGTCACATAATGCCATGATATTGGATAGAATATAGTCTGTTTCGAGTTAGACATCTTATAGCTGAAGTTGATTTCAGTTATATGTTGTGCGCATTAAATGATGAGAAGTATTCGAGATTTTATAATCCAGTGCGATAATTCTTGTCGGAGACAGATTTATGTAAGAACATGGTTATTGTAGAAATAATATGGTACATTCGTACTTATGAAAGAAGTTAATGTGTGACGGAGTCAGTTTATGTGCATGCATGTGTAATTTATATCATTGTATTCGCACTTAAACGTCTCATGTGTTGGACGGCTCATTCATTGTATTTTTAGCTGTCACGGGGAGTCGTTGAACTCTGTGGGTTTTATGTAACCCGGATACTGCAGTCAATTGTGACGTTGGTTCGAGGGACGATACTGGTTAACTCATTGCGAGGGGCCAAATGTTCTGGATATACGGGTCTACGGGATAGAGAGGTTCCTGGAGGATCCTGCAGGATCCTGCAGCAGGCTGTTAGGATCGGAGCACAGAAGGTGGTTCGTTCACCATTTGTCGAGAGCTGTGGAATTGGAATATATCTTTTGTTCATGGCCTGGATACCACAAGATAAATATCATCATATGTTTTTTTTTCATGGCACCATACGTGTGACAATCAACGACAGGGTCATGTCAAGAAACAATACATTGAGCATATTTGTTGGTAATTCCATACATCAATCATATTTGTTGATAATTCCATATATCAATCATATATGTTGATAATTCCATACATTGATCTTATTCGTTGATATACGAGATCTTTCGTGACTATTTGTTGAAATCACATGCTTTGATCATATATATTTAGGCGCGATAAAATTGTGTTATATCCGTTGCTGAACTTGGTGAGCATGAGTAGGGTGTCGGATTCATTCATCATTTATGTGCATTATAAGTAAACATCTCATTCACGTAATTGTGTTAAGTGTTTTCTCTAGATCCAATCCCACCAGGCAACATCCTGTTTCAATCATCTCAGTTGAACATGCCTTTTGCAACAACATGGATTCAAGTGACCATGTATAATATGTTGTTCAAAGTAACGAGTAAACATTGAGTAGATTCTTGTTCAGTTGAAAGTAATGAAAAAGATCTTCACATAGAAAGACTCAGTTTTCTGCCCAGCCTTTACTTTCTGGATATTTAATGACCCCATAGATATCATTAAATTACATCTGTATCATCTATATCACTAAAGTGGATGAAAAGGAAGAAAACTGCTGTAACGTCTTTAATTCGGTACTTGAAGCGTTTATACAATGTTAATCTACCATAATTCTAAATATTTATTACATTAGTTTTTCGTACAGAAAACTTTATGTTCGTATTACAACTAGAACTTATCAAACTTTCAAAAATCCTAACTAAAACATAGGATTATTATTTTTGCATGGACTCAATTATGATTTGAAGTGTACAAACATTACAGACAAATGCTGTACAGCAAGATTAAACTAAGCAGTTTTTCGTTCCGCGTATTCCAGGATCAGAATAATGAACTTGTTTTATTTCTTTGTATCTGAACTCCAACGGAAAAAATTGTTAATAATAGTCGTTTTTGTAACTTTGCTCGCTTTTGGTAACTATGAAAGTCAAAAGAGGTTGACGCCTTTTGTAACCTGCGGCTTTCAAGGCAATATTGTATTTATTTACTCACTTCAACTTACAAGTGAAACAAGTAAAGCATATAAGTTGGACCCAAGACATATCTGAAACAGGTGTAAAATGCATAAACATTGTCTTCTGACCTGCGATTACGTGTACAGTAGCCAACGTTTGTATTGCATGAGAGCGTGTATATCAGAATGGGACCTAAACTTGCCCGATCGACTCGGATAAAAATATTACCTATAAATGTTGTGTCTTTATGTCTTAGTGTGTAGAAGGAGAAAAACAAAAACAAAAATTAAAAAAACTCTGGCCATGGTA
Source organism: Margaritifera margaritifera (assembly GCA_029931535.1). Taxonomy (NCBI): domain Eukaryota; kingdom Metazoa; phylum Mollusca; class Bivalvia; order Unionida; family Margaritiferidae; genus Margaritifera; species Margaritifera margaritifera. The sequence continues at coordinate 593,840 of JAQPZY010001058.1, read as the reverse complement.
AACATTGAATTTTTCTGTTAAATTAAGGTTCTATTTCATATCAGTGATCAAGATTTTTCCAATATGTCACTTGTTTCAGCATCGTTTTGATTAGGCCTGCTTGGTGCAACAACTTGAAATCATGTGACCACATATAACAAGTTGTTCAAAGTAACGGATACAGATTGAAAAAGAAAGAAAAACAATTCTGTCCAGGCCTTTGATTTCTGAATATTGAGTGACCTCATATATATCATATTAAATCTGTATGTTCTATATCGCTAAAGCAGCTGACAAAGAAGAAAAATACTTTAAGGTCTTTAAGTCTTTTATCCCTTTAAGTTTTCATACACTGTCAATCTACAAACATTCTAAATATTTATGAACTTTAGCTTTTGCAACGAAGAATTTTATGTTCTTTTTAAAAGTAGCAAGTTTTCGTATTCGAGAATCATAACTAAAACTGTAATTGATAATGATGTTAAGTGTACTAATAATTACATACAATATAGTACTGCAAAATTAGACTAACCAGTTGTAATTTTCTCGTGTACCAAGTTTTAGATAATAAACTTGCACTACATTCTTATATCTCATCCCAAATGGGGAAAATTGCTAATAACAGTTTGTTGTTTTTTGTAACCTTGTTTGCTTTTTCTTAACTATTAAAATTAATGCGAGATGTAGCCTTTTGAAAATGGAGATCTTCAAGGCCAAATCGACTTTATCTATTTACTCCAACCTCGAAGTGAAAAATATAAAACATGTATGTTGGATCCAGACATATATACAACAGGTATACAATGTATATACACACGGTCTGCTGACCTGCGATTACTCTGACAGTATCAAACATTTGTGTGAAATGTGAGTGCTAATAGCTTAGATGGACCTGAAGTCGTTCACCGATCGAATCTGATAAAAATAATTACCTATAAATGTAGTTTCATTGTTTAGTTATTGAGTTATTGGCAGAAGGAAAACATCTCATTCGCTTTGGAAAGCTTTGGAGCTTACTGGTAAATAAATATCCTAATTCGTACTAATGAACGATAACATGATCAATATATCAGTTATTTGACGATATAGAACATACATGTGTAATATATATATATATATATATATATATATATATATATATATATATATATATATATATATATATATAAGTAGAAATGTAAAAGGCCGGTATGAAAACACTTTTCTCGTTTGTTTTTTTTTTTTTTTTTTTTTTTTTGTTTGTGGGTAAGTTACCTGGCTAAGGCTCGGTCCAGACACAAAACAAAACTCGAACGTGTTTCCAATAATGGCCTTTTACATTACTACTATCGTTATAATTAGCCTTTTATGTGCCAGCTTTGGTGAAAATATGGCGCACGTAAATTACCTCCCTTAATTGGAAATCTTTTTTAGTAACACAAATATGCTAATTTGTCTAACCATAAACTTATCAACGTAGTATAGTACTTATCTATATATAAGGTGAAATCTAAGTATGCAGACGTACATGACGAGATTCGTCGCACACGTCTATAATTCAAATTCAGTCAGGAAATCTAAGTATAGATAGCAGTGGAAGGCCTTGTGTCTGACATGGTTGTCAACTCTGTCGTGATATTCGGGATTGGATGAATCAGTCAGGAGGCATACTGGTCTTAACGATATCGATCATCTGACGACCTAACTTCTGATGTGAACATAACCTCTCAGGTTGCAGGAAGTTAAAAGGTTATGAGTCTTCTAGCTTTCTGCAGTAAGTCTATGCTGCAATCCAAAGGTCAGATATAATCTGAAGAAATGGATTTAAAAAAGCACTACTGGCAACACCAGCCGCAGTTTTCGCTAGCGGAACAGCAGAAAGAAAAACAACAAGTGCTTGGAATGCATGAATGACTTCTTAAATCAGTAAGCTCGTTTGTGATAGCTGCTATACTATGCAATAAGTCTATCGAGCGCTTCTTTGTCAAGATGATTGCTGAGGTGATTGAAGTTCATGATATCTTTCATTTTATATAATATTGTTTTACTGTTCAGGTTGCGGTATTAAAAGTTTTGTGTTAATTAGTCTGGTCAGGGGTGGATTTACTCGTAAAAATAGCTACTTTCAAATTCACTGTCTTCTAATACTTTTCTGAATTTAGCATCAGCTTGTTGTGGGTATACAAAGTAGACGTCATCTTGAATCTCAGTAAATATTCCATCAACTGAATGCACTTCTGCATATTTAATTGCTGCAGCAAGCGATTTAATATCGACATCCAGCCTCATCAGATATCTTGTAATCAGATAATACGACACAGCCAGTTTTGCTTTTTTGTTACCAGCTTTGGATTATTAAAATGTGGCGCAGGATAAATTTGTAAAGTATCATTGTGCACAACAATGTTAATGCAATATCTTTCAATGCCTCAATAACAGGCTATGATTAAGTAGTAACATGCAATTTGAAGGCTTCTTTTCTAACTGCGCTAGTTTCTCGTGAATTTAGAAAGTTTCCCTCTGGTACAGTTGTATCTAAAAAGAAGACGCTTTTCGGAGCAGCTATATCAAGAAATGGAACTGATTCGAGGTGATCAAATGCTGACGAAAGTTCGCTTGCATCATAGTCGTGTTTTGCATGGTACTTAGCAACATGATATTATGCCTTATTGTTTCTAGAATTGCTTAATACTTACTGGAATATTTTGTCATATGTTGTTTAATATCTAATAGAAATTAGCCATATTAAAATCTTAAAATTCTTTAAGCTCCTCTTCTATTGCTGGTATTCCAACGATGTAGCCTTTATGTATTTTTATTTCTGTTTCTGCTTTAACAAAAGACTGAATGATGGCTACCCCGCCATCAGCTTGTGCATTAACAAGAGAAAATGATTCAGAAAGAATATTAGCAAAATACTTATACAATGAAGCATATCTAGATATGAGATAGTATGCCTCTTCCAGCATTTCTGGTAAATATTTGTCTGATTGCGGCGGCTCAGGCTGCGGCTCTACTTCAGGTTGTGGAATATCTGCTTCAGGTGGAGGCTGTGGCTCACCTTGCGGCTTTTCTGCTTCAGGTTGCCGTGGCTCTGGTCGTGGTTGTAGCTGCGTCTTTTCTACTTCAGGTTGTGGCTTTTTTGCTTCATGTTTGTGGCTGCGGATCATTAGGAAGATCTTTTTCATCGTCTTTTCCATCAAGCAGTGCCATCACTTCTAGAATCGTTTCTGCGTCGTCATAATCCAAACCAAGCTCTTTGTAAAAATACCGCTTTTCGATTTTTTCCAGAAGTCTTTCTTCCTTTTTTAAAGTTGCTTTGTCAGGTTTGATTGTACATGCATGCGTAGTCAGCATCGTTATTTTTTGTTTCTTTTTTGTTCAATTTTCTGCGTTTTATTGTTTTGGTTAGATACACTAGTTGTAAGTTATCAACAGTCAACTTATTTAGTATGTTTTTAAAGAGCAGCCCTATCTGTCTAGCGGCGCTGGCAGATTCATTGTAATTGCGGAACTATTTTATCTTGTCATACTTGTCTAGCTTGTCCCGCAAATGTGGCGCTCTAATATGAGTTACCAAAAAAAGATTCAGCATGATATCCGCCAAAAACTTTTTATACAGTTCTTTGTTTTCACCAACTTTGGCATTATTCGTCTTAGCTCTCGCGACATCAAAAGCCATGCCCTCGTGTTTTTCTTCCAACAACTGCGTGTTAAATTCGCGTGCAATTCTCACGAATTCTGACATCTTCTATATTTGTTTACATAAGATCATCCAGCGTAAAAATCTGAAAATAAGTAAGACCGGGATTGCTTGGCATTGCAGAAATGCATTACAATCTGTAGAGACGATATTTTGTCGTGCCAATTCTTGCAATATCAAACCTAGCCAGAGCTGACCCTAATGTATCCGTACTTGTGTGAAGCGTGGTCCATTGGACGCTTCTAGACGCCAATTCTTGATGTATTCAGTTGCAACTAATCTGCCTCTAATCTGAAAGCGCCAAGTAGCAACTGGCACAGGACAATCTATTCTGATCCAAACATTATTATAAACGCCTGTTGTAGCCCATTCGCTATTTGACGCAGTAAATATGTGGTCGACAGAAACCAGATGAGCTCTAAAGACTGCTGAATATTCCGAGGATGCACAGGCTACAAATCCGTTGCGATTTTCAGAACTGGACGACAGCGATTTAATATGTCCGATCGTATTTTTCATCGCTTTGAATCAACGTACAGTTTGGTTGTCCCATCTGCATTATCAGCTGGCACGACCACATTTTTGATCTGATCAAATGTCGCATTGATTCCAGTACCAGTAACTCCAAACATAATTGTATTTGCGTGGTTGGTAATTTAAAATCCTTCTGGCGCTTAAATGATGATGGGACTATAAGATATATCAGATGATCTTTGAACAACAATCCAGCTTGTGGGCGTACTAAAACCAAAACACAGGGATTTCTCCACTGGCAGATCCGCAGTCATTCCGATATATCTGCTGCTTACTGTAGTAGGTACGCTAGCCAAAATGTCGCCATCTGCGCTAAGTTTTGTATCTGCATCTGATTTTGTAGCTGCATCGTTTTCAGTTTCAGACGTGGCTAAGTTTGTCATGTTTTAAAAAGTCATGTCGATGTTGCCAGTCATAGTTCCACCAGCTAGCGGCAAAACATATGACCCTGATACTAACATTTCATTGCCAAGGATTACCGATGCCAAGTTTTGTCCTACTGAAAGTAAGCGTTTTCGAGGACAATTTGTATTGACATCTGTTAACAACACCCTAGTATTTACATACTTATCTACTTACTGTTTATTGGCCGCATCTGCGTTGTCTATTACAGTAGCCAGATTTGTAATCTTTTGCGAAGACATGTTTAGCGGTCAAGACATAGTATCACCAATTTTTAGCAAGCGTTTGTTACGTTCTGCATTAGAAACAGTTGTTGTTGTATTCGATTTAGCAGCACCAATAACTGTACCAAAAGTTGTATTGTAACTCATTATATAAACTCTTCTTATACAAATGAGCATCATCAACTTTGATTCAGAAGCCATAAAAAAAATCAAGACATCACTTTTTGACTCCTTATTGTTGTTACATGATTGTTGGTCAAACTGGTCGCGGCAAGACAAATTTGCTTTTGAATATGCTGCTTAACAATGGGCTCAATTATGACAAAGTAGTCATTCACACGTTAAATCCAACTCAAGATAAATACTGGACACTCAGCAACTATGACGAGGCTGTTGGCACTTTCTGCTGCTGCTTGTCACACCAAGACTGCTAGCAACAACAATTTTGCAATTTTAGAGCCAGAAGAAACAACGCCCGTAGAAGAACTTGACAGCGACAACGACTCTGTCATAGTTTTTTATGACATTAAAATTGACCGAGACAACATGAATACAATCAAAGAATACTTTTCGATGTCACCAAACAAGCGCTGCAGTTATATTTGCCTAGCGCAATCTTACCACGATGTCCCAAAATATATTCGACGCAACACTGGCAGCTTTGTTTTGTTTTCTGGCTTAGAAAATTGCAACCGCAACATAGATTCGATTGCATGTGCTCATTGTGGTGGCATAGACGCTGTTAAATTTAAGCGGTGTTATCATTAGGCTATAGGCAGCAACAAACATAATTTAATGGTTTTTTAAAGAGATGCAGAGAACTGATGTAGAGAACATGCGTGGCAGAGACCATATGCGGCAGTCCAATGTAAAATGCCATTCGTACTAGTAGAGGAGCCTAAAGATAAAGATAAGGTCATGCTCAAATATGTGGAGCAGCGGCAGCAAGTGCGTTACTGTATTATTGCAGAACAGATTGGCGAACAAGAGTGTCAGCTCGATGCAGTACACAAACTATTTCAGCCCATAACCAAACAAATAATACAGGTTGCAACAAAGCATTATATTAAGCAGGACAAGCTTTTTCAAGCTTTAAGTGAGCAAGCTAAGGATCAGCAGGCTGTTTTAGAAAAGACTGCTCCAACTCTTACAGGAATAGAAGAATCGTTCGATGAAAAAAGAGAACGTATAACGAGGTTTATTATCCAGGAATATTGTTTTGATGAAAATTATTATCTCCTGAAAAGAGATTTAGAACCAATTGCAGGAATTTTTGAGAAGGTGAAAAAACCAAGAGGAGAGGTAACTAAGTTTAATGGAAATTAGGGAAGAAGACAAAAAGACGTTCCTAAAATTGTACCTCATTTGGAAAGAACACAATAATTCGGTAAGGACTTGCGACGCGCTGGAAAAAAGCTTAAACATCTACAGGATTTAGCAGACGGAGCCGAAACTGAACCTGAAGAGCCTGGATGGAGGCTTCTAGAGGTGCCGCAAGAAGAAATGCAACATCCAGAATTGTATCCAAAGGTGAGAGAAGCGCGTTTTTAAAGGGAACCAGATGAATATTTTTACCTTGCTTTAAAACAACCAGCAGCAGCAGCGGCATTGGAGAGAAGTGATCGAGTCAAAGCTATGACAGTAGTATAGTACAAAGATTTTATTGAGGAAGCTGCTACTACGTATAAATATTTAAAAACAAAAACGATCCGTATCAGCTGAAGAATATATAAACATATTGTCTATTAAAAAAGATCTCGCTGAAGCAAATACAAAATTCAGTAAGAAAGCTTAAAAGACTGATACTGTATTAAGAAATCTTGTTGCTGGAGGCAAGAGAATAAGATAAACTTTGATAAAGTTGCTAAAAAATTTAAATCTTCGGTGGATGAAAGAATAAAATACTGCAGAAATGTTGCAGAACTTGTCACGCGATTAAAAAGTTGCTAGCTGCTAGTAAATAAGCAGGATGCTGATAACGAGATCACTAAAATACGAGACCATTTATTTCAACAAAGCCTACTTAGTAATGCCGAATACAAAGTTTTGTAAAATGATTTAATATAGCCATGCCGCAAATGCTTCTCTTTGATTCCAAGTTGGCTCAAGGAAGCAGCAGCAATGTTACTGTCAGATATAGCACACCCATAGAGTTATCGCTGTATACTCGCTATGAGATCGCACTAATTTCTGCAGAAATATGGAAGTCGTTTCATACTATTACAACGAGCAACATCAAGTTCAGATATCTTACTTCAGCTAACCACACAGGAACATTGCTAACCATCATTCCTGGCACCTACACAATTGTTGACATCGCTGATTAAATAAAAAGAGGGATGACAGAAAAAGGTCATATTGGCTAAAACATAATCATGGAACCAAATTAGTCAACGTATAATACAGGATTGACGCTTAAGGTCGGCTACCGAGTTGATTTTACAATTGACAACAGCTTAAGAAACTTACTAGGTTTTAGTAAGCAAATTCTACAAGAAAATGGTGTTTACTATGGCGACTTTCCTGTAAGCATTAGCGTCGTAAACAGCTTACATATAAATGGTTCCTTAGCTGAAGGATCCTTTGATGCGCGAGGAGGTTATATCCACGTTATCTATAGCTTCGGTCCTGATGCACCGCTCAGATTATTGATGATAGTAATTTACTGTCCCATCAGCAATATTTACAGGATAACCAGAAATTGCAATGTTAAGCACGGATCAACCAGGAAACAATGTTAACCTTAATAATGAGCGAGTAACATTTTATCTGCATTTGCGAGCGCAAAACTAAAACTATGTAACCGTGTTCTATAAATAAATCCAATACGAATTAAGCGCAGAAAGATCATATGAGGATTTTTATCAACGCTGTTTTCACAAATTTATAGGGTAGTGCCAGGTATAGTCAAGCGAATTGCTCTGCTTGTCATTAGCGCTTCATAAAGTGCCTCTCAGCAGTAGGATCAGTAGCTGGATAAAAACTCCATCTAAGATTATGGGAGCTCCAGCGCTACAGCATCCAGTTGCAATGGTGCCAATAAAAAAAATTGTCGAGGACTTTGCGCCAACAAAAGAAACTGAGCGCGTGATAACTAGTGCAGTCAAAACCTATTGTTTAAGCGCGGTGAAGAAACTATGAATGAACTCGGTATGCGAACACCAAGATCAGCGGCGCTCACATCCCTGCCTAACCTATCAAATATTATGGCAGGATCTGGTCTAAAGAGAATTTTTGTGTAACGCTGTCTCGATTTATCCCAGAGTATTTTAAGCTTTTTGAAGAAACGCCGATCGATGAATCAATAAACTAATACAAATATGTGGAATATATGGACAAAGATTCGCATCAAATGAACAAACCGGGAACAAGAATTATTGACACACGTGATGAAGACGTTTATTTGCTGCCTCATGAAGCTTTTCTTAAAGTCAGAGGTTATCTGCAAAGAACTGCTGCTCCACCTGGCAATTTTGCTGCTTGCGCACATATAACACTAACAAACAACGGTTGGAGTCTGTTTAAGACGGCGCATTATCAAATTAAGAATCAGACAGTTGAGGACATTATCAACTATCTGACAGCTGCCAGAACCATTATGAATTTGATTTAGATGAGTGATGACGACAACAGAAGTTTAGCAACAAACATGTTCTGGTAGAAGGATACGAGCAATGCGGCAGATAGCAAAAAAACATAGGCAAGGCATTGCAGTTCTCCCAGATGCTTTTTCTGCTATGACTGGGCCAACTGAAGCTCAAATACGTACTGACATTTGCAATGCTTTTCTTGATCCTGAAAATCCTAATTATAATGTTTGCTTAGCAATTAGGCGCGCTCTCACAGATGGCTGCAATGAAGTGTGCATGATGTTGCCACCAAGTTCCATTCTTGGTTTTTGCCGCGACAGTGATATAGTTTTTCGAGGTGTTAAGCACACACTAGTTTTGGAAGGAGCCCATCCCACTGCGTACATGCATCGTGAAGCTGGTGGTGTTGATGGAGAATTTCTTTTTACAAAATATCTCTGTGGATGCCAAAAATAACGCCTTCTATTTATCACGTGCTAGAACTGGATAATCTTCTGTGCAAGTATAGCAAGAAACGTCATTTTGAGCAAATGCGAGTCTATAAAAGTTTTATATATTTACCAGGTCAATTATCTGCGAACTGGAGAATAGCTATATTGCCAGGCAGTGAACTACCTAGACACATATTTATAGCTTTTCAAACCGCAGCACGAGATGAAAATCAGGAGACAAGCAGCTAGGTATTTAACAACTTGGGATTGACTCGCATTTCTGTCAGAGTCAATAGCAGACAATATACCGAGTGTGAACTTGAGCGTAATTTTGCACCACTAAGTAAAGATTATTCACGAGCGTATCTGATGTTTCAGGTAGCTATGCAAAAATATCAGGATGTTGGTACAGGAACACAATTATCTTTGGAGGGATTCGCAAAGCTGTATCCTATTTATCACTTTGATGTATCTAAACATCTAGAACGCACAAAAGATTCCATCGCAGATGTCGAAGTCAAGTGGCCTATTCAACCTATATTTCGAGCCGTAGAGGTAAACTATCATGTTTAGTCAGTAATTACCGTTGACAGATGTCTTACACTGGATCCTCTTAATGGTAAAATGACAGTGATTGTTTAGAAGAAACTGCTTTCAAATAATTGTCCAACGATATCATATAAATGAGCTACATTTTAAGTACAAGTTGTTTTAACACCATCACAAAAGCAAACCATTGCAGCAGCACATAAGAAGCTTGCGGACGCGTCCATCAATCAACATCTCATGTTTAGGATAGCAAAACACTATGGCAAAGGATTAACTTTAAAGTTATCAGCCAAACAAATAGCTCGCATGGGCGGCGCCTTACCAGCAATCCTACCGCTTATTGTAGCGTGGGCGCCAACAATATTACCACCACTTGGTAAGTTGGGAACAGCAGCAGCCTCTGGAGCAATATCTGGCACTACGGCAAAATCAACACGCGACAGAGGACGTAGACACAGAAAAAATAAAATTGTGTTTGGTTTCATAAAAGTTGTATTCAGATGTGTACAGTTGCACGTAAACCAATGAAAAGTAGCACAGCTAAGTCGTCTGTCTCGTCTGTAAAATCTATCATCAGTATTGGTCCGCCACAGTCTTCATTTTTACCAACTACACGCAGAAGGGTACCAACCTCCAAAAAAATCATAATCCAATCATCATGTACTGTGGATTGGGGGTGATGAGAACCTATCCAATGTGGATTGGACAACCTACTCGATAGTCATCCACAGCTCTCCAGTTCCAATCAACCAGGCTCTTCTTTACTTAATCAATGATAGAGGCCGCAAGCAAGTGCATACTTGCTAGCAACATTTGCGTCCTTTGTAAGCTATCCTCTACCAGATTCAACCAACCTTGGTGCAATAGAGAGAAACGTAGTCTCTCCAAGAGAAAACGAAGCGTATACAAGAAAGGTAAATATACCAGATCGTAGAAAGACTGTGATAATTACATCCAAATTCAGAGGGAAAAGAAACGGGATGTCGTTCTCCTTACAATGAGCATGTTTAGTGATGCTGACTCCAGCATTTCTTTGGGAGGACAAAAATGAGATTGATCAGCCGTCGCACCTTTGAAGATGAATGGTAAAAACTCACTCCACTACTGCCGTGGAAGCACAGATCCTGAATAAACAATTCTCCCAAGTATTAATCCCAGGGGGTATCGATTACTGAGAATTAGCTCCACAGCAAGATTGTTTGCTGTTCCGAGTAGTACACTCCAGTAATTATGCAAAATCCTTACAAGAAGTCCCAAAATCGACTACAAGAGTAGGATAATGACTCCAGATAAATTCGAAGTTATCCGCATTATCAACAAGGGAAGAGTCTTAACAGCCCGCTATAATGTCCATGACCAAGAACTATAGACGACAACAAAGACCAAGTATCGTGGAGCCATAATATACAATCAAGTCTGTATCGTGCATTTAACACAGGAATATATATATCTGTGTGTGTCTAATAGAGCTGAAGCATCTAAGATTGTCACAGATATTTATAAATTTATGATTACATTATGTGTGTGTTTTCGTTTTCCGGAAATGGAATCACCTCCTGTTTGAACTTTTGCTAGCGAATAATATAGTGGATTTGTCTTTATATAATTGTTCTTTATTTTTATATTTTCTTGGGACTCACATATGCCTTCTGTGTGAAGGTATTAGTTGAATTGGATAGGTTATCTTCCCATGTCCATTGCTTGAGAATGAGCTACTCATTCCATAGAGGGAAACGTTCATAATACTTTTATGATTATATCACTAGAGAAAGAATTACTGCTAATACGACCTTCACAAAAGTATTACATGATTCAACAAGAATGTGCTTAAATACTGTGTACAGAGGATCCTGAGAAGCATTACATTTCAGCAATAGAACATATACAGATTACCGTGGAAGGATTACCTAAGATGTTTTATTCCCAGGAGTCTAAATTAGATGAGCAATTTACAGAAGCAAATAAACATTTTGTTTTTGATGAGCTACATAAAGGCACCCAAATTAGATATATTAGTGTAAGGAATTTGTATACTGATCGCCATTGCTTATGGTTGGACTTAAGGAGCGCAAATGATAATGCATTACATGGAACTGGACATAAAGTAGTAAATGTTCAACAAAGAATACACCTACATATAAACAGAAGAAACAAAATCCCATAGATGCACACAAATGTATATTTATTTTGTGTCTGATGTGCAGGTAAATATTCAGAAGAATAATCTATTCTCTTGTAGATGTTACAACGTCTGAAAGAATCTTGACGTCCAGATTAAACACTTAATAAATGTATCTTAAAGAATCTCATAATATGATTATACGTGGTGCTACAAATTGCGGAAAGACAAATTAGCACTAGATTTGAAACAGAATATGAAAACTGTTTTGACTTTATTGTAATATCTCTCCAACCCTTGCCCAAAATGAGACTTACAACGGAAAATGCCTTGCTAGAGACAACAATGGTAATTCTAATACAGTCTGGTGATAAATTAGACAAACTGCCAGAATTACTTTTTAGTGCATTGGAGGAAACTACTACTTAGTTTCTTATAGACTCTTGCAGCAATATCGATGATGCAAAATAGAAATCAACAAATCATACCAACTCAGCATTCAATGGTAGACACTACGGAATATCTGTGTGGGTGATAACACAAAAATGTAATGAAACTGTTCATGACTTCCGTGAAAATGTTAGAGTTATATTACTTTTTTATTCAAAAGATAAAAGTCTGTGCAACTCATTTATAATGAAGGTGATGTAGTACCAGCAGTTATTATAGATGCAATATTTGAAAAGGTAAAATAAAACAAAAGAAATAAACTTTTACTGAGTTTGGAATATCCGTTGGATTACAAGAGAGAAGGAGAATAACTAGGAGATTAGCTTGTTAATCTTATAGCCATATGGGAAAATATTCATGTTATCCACTAAATAACGTTGATCGTCAAATGGTGAAAGAGCAATCTTATTTAACGTAACATTGTATATCTCGTGATGGTATGATCTAATTCAATTAATTTCTTGCCGATTTATAATATGCTTATAAAAAAAAACAATCTTTGTGCATATCTAATTTGAGTATTTTAGCACCATATTTCTTGATACCCTTGCGTCCTTTTTCTCCTATATAACTTTTTAAATCATATAGCTTACTTCTAAGACCACAAAATACTTGTATTGGTACACCCTTCGTCATATTTTTAAACAATCCGACAACTTTCTTGTTAGCTACAGGTATTCCATATAAGTTATCATTTTTGTAATCTTTTGTGTTGTAAAACGGTATATCTTGTTTCATATCATTATAAAAGTTGTCTGTTTCAACACATATGCACATAGAATCTGTATCTGTCATTAATAACTTCATTTTGTCACCATTTGGTTATTTAGTTTGTTGTAGTAAAAGTCATACATCAACAACTTGCTTCTAGCACTCTTTATCCCCCCTTATATTGGTTTGTTACTTTTATTTTCTTGTTCTTTAAACTAACTAATAACATATTTTCATCTATTATGTTCTTCATGCAAATAACATATCCTTTTGAAGTTTTAACTATTTCTTTCATCAGTACATATTTTTGCATTAGTTCTCTTTCAGAAATTTTCCATCTCTTTTCTGAAGACAGGGTTATTCATTAACTTCAAAAACAACCCCTTTTGTCAAACTCATGTTTTGGTTTTTTTCCTAAAGATGTATTAAGTTAAATGTACGCTTTTAGCTACGACTCTTGTTCGAATATAACTGCTGTATGACTCGTGTTTAGTTTTATTCCACACTGAACATCCAACTTCAAATTTTGATAGTGAATATCATATTTTTCTTTGTTTTTAAAAAGTACACGCTAATTTATCCACTGAATTTTTTGTACCCATTTTATCTTCAATCGATTTCTTTTGTAGTTGAGATAAATAATCCTCGCTAGGAATTAGATTTTCTGGTGCCAAAGGATAATCTTTAAAATAGTTGTACAAATCTATTGGTACTTCTAGAGCTACTTCTGGAAATCCACCAATTTTATTATCATCGCTCCAAGGCATTCAGTTTTTGTTTACATTTCGTTTAAAGTTTCTAATGGACATTGATTGGCTAATGGCGCAGGCATACAAATATTTTGTGTCTAGGCGCATAATATATGGCCTTGACTCTGACGTATCCTATTCTCCAATATTTCTTGTTTGATCGCCGTTATAATATTCATGATTTATCATATCTATTAGGTATCATACTTATTCCTCCCTGATTCTAGAGTCAGTCATTAAAAATATATCATAATCTGTTAGGAGTTTTTGGTTTTGCCCTTCTTATTTTCAAACTTGCATCGTGAGTTAGTCCGAGTACATTAAAAAAATGTGCCAGGTCAAATTTACAATTATTCATACACACCGATATAATTTGTTTTTCAAAAATATCACATAAAATTAAATTATTTATCTTTGCGTAGTGGGATCCGCTGTAATTCAATTAGTAGAGTGTCTGACTCGTAATCCAAACATCGCGAGTTCGACACCCACTCAGGCCATCCCGGGTCGGCTACTTTGGTGTGTCCTTGGGAAAGTCACTTAGCTCCGATTTCCACGGCATGCTATTGCCACTAATGTCTTAAAAGTGTTGTTTGAACAAAATAAAAATTAAAAAAATACAATAAAATTCTTTACTTAGTATCCGTGAAGATCGCCGCTTTGCGAATTCCGGATACTATGAGTTTTGAATAAAAGTTCTTGATTGGTGGCAGTTCAGTTTCATTAAATCTTTCAAATGAAACCATATATTCGCATGGATACATATCTTTTCTCAAAAATCTGGGTTTCATTTCCTCGAAATGTTTTTGTTGCTGTGAATTTATCATTGTTTACATTTTTAGCAAGTTGCTCCAACGATCGACCCATAAACCGATAACAGTCTAGAAATCTTATTTTCTTTTTGCTAAACGAAATATATTTTTTGTCATTATTTGATATTACTGATACTTCTTGATTTTGATCGGTTTTTACTAAAGCTTTGATAATTAGGTAAGAATTGTATCCAGACAAATTATGAATAAATACTGTAATATATTTTTGAATATTTATAATTTAAATTACACTTTAGATATGCCGAACCGCTCTATTTTCCAATTAGTGTTCATGATCTCTTTCTGTGCAGTTTTCTTCCTTTTCGTTGGCTTCAAAGACTTTTTCAGAGATATGAGATATATTGGTGCAATTATAATGCTTCTTATCTGTATTAGAGAGTATCATTTGAGTACTGTTACTTGCTCTTAGTTCTTCAAAAAGAGTTTCTGCAGTTGATTGTAAATACTCGTAAAATTTATTTATGCAGTCTGCAACTCTGTAAACTATGGGATCATACTCCTTGTTAGTTTAGGTAATGATCAATCGTGATGGGATGGGATTTGCTAATTTCGTTGTCCATGAAGCATTTGGGTCCAGAGTCATGCTTGCGTGACTCTTTGCAGCTTCAGTTCTTATTGGCTTAATATTACTTACAAAATAACAATATAGAACCAAAGGAATCTTTATTTCATATATGTAGTTTTTTAAATGTAACTACAGAACCTTCTTCTGTAAATCTACTTTTTTAATGATAAAATAATGAGCTTCCTTTTTCCACATTCATAAGTCATTTTTATTTGGCTGTATTATCTGGTTTTGTTGTCTCCTCCACTATGATGCCATTGAGATTTCATTAGATTTGCACTATCTTTACATCGTTTGTACTTGGTATTTCTACGTTACATTTCATCAAAAAACTTAATTTGATAACACAAATAACATGTAATTGGCTTCATTTATATAATGCAATATTCTTTACATACGAATACTTGGACTTTTAGTAATGTTAATCAGGGTCTACTGGACGCGATGGGATTGCTTCGCTAAGGCAATATTGTTTTCTGGCTCCCATTTATTAAAAGATTCATGACATTCGTTCCACTTTACCCGCACATATTGTTTGTCATTCATTTGTTTACTTTTTAATTGTTTTTTTTTAATCTTGAAGACATTATTTTCCCTATAGTACAGAGATAACCCCTTCTCGTAAAATATTCCGTCAATATATTATCTCTTTAAGTCTTGTAATTTATATTCTATAGTGTGTCCTAAAAGTACTTCTCTGATTATAAAAATCTTTTCCGTGAACTTAGGAAGATACCCTTTAGCAAAACTTAAAATTGATTTATATTTTCGGATCCTGGCTTTCTCTCCTATTTGTATTCTAGCATTACATCAGCATCTGTTTTAACGAAGCCAAATAAATTAATTCATCCTTTGCTTCAACTAAAGACATATCTCTAGATCAGTCATATGATCAATTGTATCCATCAATATGGTTTCATAATATAGTCATTTTCTGGTTTCATTTTCAGTAAAATTCTTCAAAATTCTAGTATTAACAGTTCTGCTAACTCTTTCTACTACGAACGCTTTTCTGTCCAATTGAAAGGAAAAATATTAAATATTTTATTCTCGAATAATTTCTTGACCTTTACGTTATAAAATGAATTTCCTGTATCAAACTGTTTTTTGTTCTGGTTATATATTTTCAAATAGTTCCCATAAAGCATGATATATCTCACCTCCCTTTATGTTTTTACTTTTCAAGCCCAGTTGTATTTTGAAAAGATATCTATCACTGTCAATATATATCCATTACTAAATTATATATGCCTGTAAATCAAGTATCTTTGCCTGGTACTGATCATCTCCGATGGTAATATAAATCCTTGTATATGTAAATATTTTGTTGGTTTGCTTGTGCAATGTGTAAGTAGATTGTTTTGTAAATTCAGAATATTTATAATACTTAAAGATTGCTTCGCTATCTTCATCTTATCGGATTTAAAGATTGCTCCTCGATCCAGCTTAATTTCTTTCAACAACCGATTCATATTTGCGAAAGCAACTGAGCGTTTCGGGTAGTAATATAGATATCTTGGATACATTCCTTGGCTAGAGTATGTCATTTCATTAGATAAGATTTATTATCTAATTAATATTTGTGTACTCTAAAATATCTTGTTAATTATGAAGGTTATATAAGGTATTAAACACATGTACTTCATGGATCGATCTGTATGTGCTAGAATATAAATCAGTCGGACTTGTTTACCAGACGCGAAATTTAGAAGTTGGTGAACTTAATCTATCAAATATACCAAACACACATATACAGTACGGGATAGACTTTGATTAATTAGAATATTATATATATATATATATATATATATATATATATATATATATATATATATATATATATAATGTATGTATTAAAGTGATAATTAAATTTCATCAATTTATGAAGATAGTTAATTCTTGAATTGTCTGGTCTTAGTTTAAAATCTGCGTAGGTTTATCGATCGAACACGTGGTTTTATAGATCGGCCAATTTGTTAGAGAATTTACACTGTTCTATTGACCTTGATCTGTATATAAAACACCTGCCGTAGATTACATTAATTTTGGTTTGTTCATTATCAGATGCATAGGAAGTACACGGATTGGCCAGTTTTGTCTGGAGATGTATGAGGCTAGCCTCAAAGAAATAAATAGTATAAAAATGCAATATGTCATGGTTATTAACTTGACACAAAAAATTAATCGATTCTCCTGTATGGAGCTTAAATCTACGTGGATTTTGCTATGTGTGACAAAGTTAAATGGGTATTAGTGTAAGAACTTGTTATTGACCTACATATTGTATGATAGTACGTACGTAGATACTGTTACTAAATAAGCTATTTATCCCAGCTGGCTGACAATCGTGAAGTGTACTCAGTCCTCATATAGACAAGAAATTATAATAGTAATACCAGAGTGAACTGGCACAATTGCTCCAAGCGTCAAACTTGTAAACCAAAAGGTTAAGGGATCGAAAAAAGGTTTCTGCGAAAAATGTATAAATTGGGAAGACCTAGTACCCAAGGCTAGCTCTATAAAAAGCGGATCTAAATATCTACTCGGAAATAAACAGCTCTAAATAGAATAGACAACCAAAAAAATTTAAAAATAATACGATTATCATGTTGTAAAGCATAACACAGAATCAAGTGTATGCACAAATAAAATAAAAAAAAATAAAATAAAATAAAATAATACGACTAACATATTATAAATCATGACACAGAATCTAGAGTTGTCAAAAATAAAACAGGAGCACATGAGGTCGATACGCTGTTAATATAGTCACCATACTAGTATATTTACTGCACAGCTGCAGAGTAAAATTAATAAAATTGGGGGATATGCGCTGGCTTTTTATCCTATATATTTTGGTGTAGGTATCCCTATCGTTTTGTTATTACAACAACTATTTTGAAATTTCATCGGAGATTTGTTGTTATAACTCTGGTTGTAAGGACCCTTGGCCCATGGTATTCTTTTCGTATAACTTTAAAGACCACTGTCGTCTCTTTAATCATAAAACAGGTTTTTTTTTTTTTTTTTTAACAACAACAATATTAAAGACAAGTGGTCCAGATTTTGTTATAACATTTTGAAGAAAAGTGCATCGGTTGTCCATGTTTTTGCTGTTATAACAACCAATTTAAAGCTTTTCTTACTAAAATTTAGACCAGTGGCCCAGGATTTTATTACAATTAAAAGTCAAAGGTCAAGTGGCCTAGAATCCGTATACTTTTTACAGGCCAGTGGCCTAGGTAACCCGTTTTTTTGTGTTAGAACAGCTATTTTAAAGGCCATTGACTCAACCAGGTTTGTTAGCAGGATTTTAAGGACCAGTGGCCTATAGTGAAGGTCAAAGGTTAGGGGTAAAAATCAAAGATCAAGTGACCCAGGATCTGTATATCTCCTACAGGGTGGTAGCATAGATGGCTCAGGTTTTTTTCTAAATTTTGAAGGCAATTGATCAACATTTTCTATATAGTAAACTTTTTAAGGCCAGTGTCCCATGTCTTTAGTAGAATTAAAGGTCAAAGGTTTACGTGGCCCAGGATACGTATATCCCCATATTATTGCACAGACTCCAACACAAACCGATGACATATCTGAATGAAATCCCCGTAGAATGCAAGTAAGTGTCTCCACAGATAAAATATACCGATTTATGCTTAATTTAAAAGCACCTCACATTGTTTTAGCGAGTTCAAAAAAGGCAAGAAAATTTATTAAGAGCTTCAGTGACGCTCACGACAGATTATCAACAGATTATGAATGATGCATCGGATCTTAGAAATATGATTAAATCTGCAATTTCCTTTCAGAATTGTAGCTTGAATATTTAAATGAAATGAAATTAAATAATCTGACTAAACTTAGATAAAGGATAGTCGAATAGTATCATCATCACTTGTTAAATATCATAAACAAATATATCTAAAATGTTATTTAATAGAATTGAAGCAAAATTTGTATTGATAATTAAACATTATGAGATCTTTATAAATTAATGATATGCATCATATTATCTTTATGTCACAATAATTATTCAGAAACATGAGCTCCTGCGATTTCAGAAATTCATCAATACCAACAATTAATAATTTTAAGGTAGGGTTCAATCTTAGGTTGACAAACTGGTATTCAGGAGACACTCGCTTTTTCTCGAAGCGTTACTTTCAACACCGATGTATTTTTTCTACATGAAACTTGTAGAATCACATTTTTTTTTTTTTGTTCAATTTCCGATAAAATAATTTAAGTTGCATAAGTTGTGAATGAACTTTTCAATCTCGTAAATGTAAAGCTATCTAGTATTTGCTCGATTTTGAATAAACACGGTCTGTTTTGCGGACATCATATGGTAGGATGAAGTTGGTCCGAAGGCAAACATGTTCACGAGCAACGCAGAAATCAAGATCTCCTTTCCTTGACATTGTCGAAAATTCGAATACAAAATATTATATATATATATATATATATATATATATCTATATATATATATATATATATATATATATATATATATATATGCGCACTAAAATTTGCACATCAATTAGAAAAATCGCCATACAAATATTGCAGAGTGACGTCATTTTCCTTTCCCCAAGCAGAGCTAGAACGTGCTCATCGCTTGTCAGCGCAACGAGTGAAGCGTACAAAGATAGGCTAGCATTATTTGATGGTGAAAATATAAACAGTCTGAGTTTTAGGCATGAAAAGTCTAATTTGTATGATAAACATCAATACCGCTTTTATTAGCATTCGCGTAGTATAGCTTGATAAATCGGTGCAGATTAAAATGTGCGCCGTGTGGAAGCGTTCTACCTTGTTTTTCTATAATATTATTGTATATACACCTCACATCTACATGAGATGTACGAACGAGTACGATACTCTGTGGTTCACGTAATGCAAATTTACTCACGTCAAAATTAAGACACAAGTAACTTGTCTCCCAATTCGTGAGTGGGACTTGTTTCCTCTTATTGCCGAGTACTCAAGTCCTATATTTGGATTCGAATCTAAGATATGCCCGACTCGTACTCGAGTACTACTCGTTGAAGCACTTGTATATACAGCAGAACCATAAAATGAATGAACAGCTGATTCGTGATTTGGTTTGCTTGTATGACGCAGACAAGAAATGGAAAACAAAGCAAGTGGAATGGACGTAGTTGTTCTGCTTGTCTATTGCATCCAACAAATTGTAAACCCCCATGATCGCTGTCAAAGTGAAGGGATATCTACAAGGCAGACTGTAATAGCCTTGTACATTAACAGTAACCTTTACATATCAAAACGAGACTGGTACTTGTGTCAAACAGACAGTGCAGACAGCGGCATTTTTCATAAACATCATCAAGGGAGCAGTTTGGTAAAACAAGTATTTTCAACAACCAGAAATTGAACTAACACCTATAAAACGCCCAAGGCACGATGATGCTTATATATGGAATGTAATGCAATAAGAGACTTTATTATCTGATGCAGTGCGTATATCATGGACATATTTAGAGCTACGTATTTCCTAAAGTGGCAGCTCACAATTTAAGGATCTTTGGGCAGTGGTTTCAGTCATGTCCTATAAGGTACTCTCCCGTCAACGAGGAATATTCTAAACACCACCAATAAGAGCTTGTAACAAATACATGTAGGATGCATTCAATGTCCTTTTTATTTACGTAATTCTAAATATACTTTTGTATCTACCAACTCCACGTGACAGACGATTAACTTCATCAGTAGATTTAAACACAATGTATTCAAAATTGCATACATATTGAACAAAATGGGAATTAAAGTACAACAGAAATGTCCTTTGTCGACTGAACTTAGTTTTTCAGTTCTTCATAACTTTCAAATATATTTGGCCTTTTTGAAACCTGAAAAAAATGCATAAAAAACACAGGTATAACTTGATAAACACTGTTTCCATGGAAAAGTACATATCTATTTAATTAAACAGAATAGCAGTATCTTTAAAGTTTTACGGAAATTGTGTTTCAAAGTATTATCATTATGTTCTAATATTTTGTACTTTGTATACATGGAAAACACTGAGAAAAAATATGTGGAGATATTTCAGCTATTAACCTTGTTTTCTCTTTTCCTTACTTCTTTCTGCTTTACTTTATTCTTCTTCCACTTAATTAGAGCGTACGAGAAAATATGAAAGATAACAGCGCTTGTAAAAAGCAACATTTAAACCTTGAGAACCAAGAATTGTATGATACTGTATAATAATTATCTTTCAGTTTTAATATTTTGTGAACTTCAACTACAGTTGGTGATATGAATTGCATCGTGTTTAGCTCTTAATTGGGGCATATGGATAAATGTCATGCACGTGAATTTCATATTTACATTTTTCGACAGAACTAAATGTGCACGATGCCAGTTTGTCAATGAATATAGTATCATCAATATATATTCAACGAAGAGACAGAGTATTACAGAGTATGCAATAGACTTGTAAATGAGAGAGAGAATAAGAGAGCAAAACACTTGTTTTTCTACAACGAAACGTTTTGCTTATCTGAGAATAATCTGGAAAAACAAAGAAAATTCGCATGTTTTACCTTTTGAGCTATCACAAATATGATTAAGTTGACGAAAGATCCAATTGCAAAAATCCAAAAGGTGATTCTGGCGCCATAGTTTTGCACGAGCACACCTGCAATTAGATACCCTGACCCAGCGCCTGCGATGAAGATACATAAATAAACCATTAAATCGATTAATAAACCAGCCAAATAAATAAATAAATAATACTTAAACAAAAATCGCTAAGCTTAGTCAACGTGATGTACATCTTGAGAAAAGAACAATAAAATGATGTCACTGGGAATATGTATGTATGCATATTGTTTAACGGGATATCAACACAATCCTGGCTATATAGTGCAGAGTAAGCTAGGTTTCGAACGCAAAAAAGGCATACTAAACAAAGATAAAGGCAAAACATGGGTGCATTTTGTAAAATTACGAAGTCAGATTTATTAAAAATATAAACGCAGTCTTTTAAGAAAGACCGAGACCTTTTCAGCTGGAACATTATAGGACGCATTCCAGGTCAAAAGGTATGCTACTATTAGTCGCCTCTTACGCCATGCAGGAGGGCGAATCGGGCTTATTCTGCAGCCTGAGCCCGCAGGTTGTAGAAGAAAAGAAATGACTGATGGTGAGACAAATTGTGACACATGATACCTATGACTACTGTTGGCTGATATTACAAGGTTTCACCTTGTATGTGGATAGTGTCTTTTAATAGACAAATTATATTATATTTTTTAAAGACAAAAACTGGTGTTTCTGTACAACACTTAACAAACCCAGCATGCTTAACATTGGCTAATACATTTATTTAGTCAAAATACTGTTTCACAAAGTCTGCTCGCAGAACTAAGTGTTACATTGATAAATCGTCTTTTCTTTATTGCTGTATTGCGAAACAAAAAAATCATTCCAGAAAAGAAAAAGGCCGGGTTTAATAAGAATGAATCTCTAATGTAGATTTTTGCATGACTGGACACATGAGCTATCCAAATACATCATGTATATCCTATATTTAAACCACTATTTAAACGAGTTATGTACCACTTGAAATCTTATCTGTAAACATTTTGTGCAAATTACAAAGCAAAATACCGAAATAAGAGTGGTGATTTAGTTTTCTAACCAAAAACGGATGTATTGCGACATGTTAATAAGTAAAGAAAGCGAAAACGAAAAAGATCGGATTAGAGCTCGATACCTCTGACACGTGATTCATTTGCTCTATCCATAGTAAACTAACCCCAAAGATTGCCAAAATAAAATCGGAGGAGTTCCAAACCTAGCCTTTTTTGAAGGATAAATGCCCATTTAGTTCGACCTTACTGATCGCGACATATTTAAGTTAGAATAATTTCTTGCATGGTGAGTTTTAAAGGAACGACTGCTGTTATTCCTATCATTTTAATATATGTTTTATCTCGCGTTGAAACGCTTTAAAATGTGTGCAAATAATTCTATAGATTTAGAGAATGGGAGACAACTCTTCGAAGAACATAGGGCTATAATTGAATCATAATTTTTCCACTTAAATACAGTAATAGTAGACACTTTATATTTTTTTTAAAAATCTTGCTCAGAGTTCATTGTGCGAGCATCCAAATACCTCTGTCAAACTTTTGAAGGTTTGCAATAATGTTTTGAAATGCGAAGTTAAAGATGTACATTTATAGTGACTGTACTTGAGGTATTATCAATCCTTCTCAATTAAAGTTTGAATTGTAAGTTATCGTTTTAGACAGATCTGACAAAAATATTTAGCAAAATAATTTTTGGGAAGATGTTAATAGCGGCCGTTTGGCCAGCTTGTCAAAGTTATAATTTATGTAGCGATAAGGCCCAGATCATAGATCTTACACTACATAGTCCACGAAACGTTCACAGACGTAAAATGAAGCAAAGCACCATAAACTTTGGACAACAATATTTTGTTTTAAAAGAAAAATACCAATCAAGTCTTTCTTTTTGAAGAAGGAAATTTAAAGTACGAAGACCGAAGTGGTTAACAATATCGTCGAAATGTAGCATGTCATACCTAAACCCCAGTAGACACCATGCAGGACTCCCTGCAAAGTTCCGAGATATTCCGATGGAACACTGGTACAAAGGTGCTTAGTATATACAAACCAGACACCGGCAAATGAGAACCCTGCATAAAAAAGTAGAATAGTTTTTGTGACGGCATGTGTTTGCAAACTGATATCATGTGATACAAGAAGTTTTGTTGCACTGTCACTTGTGGGCATCTTGGCCTGTGCAAATGAAGCTACATTGCTTTCCACAGAATGTCTGTTGATTTCTTTTTCTAATGTTCACTGTATTGTTTGTAGAAATATAATTTTTCATTTATTCTAAGATCTAATACTGGTTTATAGAAAATGGTATAATTTATTGTAAAAAGTTTGACCTTCTTCTTTTGAACTATATATTCTGTCAATCCTTCTTTGGGCTGCGGCGAAAATTCCGTCATTATCATCTTGGCAGTCATTAAATTCAAGATTAAGCTGTGGAATAGTATAGTTTAATACACTGAACAAACATAATGTAGAATGGATACTGATGTTGAAGTGTTAGGCAAACACATTTTGTCAGACATTTCAATATCAATACAAACATTTTAATTTAATGGAAGACACAAGGAAAAAAAACTATATATTCATTGCTTCACAAAATAGAAGTTTTGGAAAGTAAATAAAGTATAATGACTATTTATGGTAAACAATCATCTTCATAAGTTAACTGCGCAAGAAGTAATTCAAGTGTTCCGTTAAAAACTACAAAAGTCTTCAGGTTGCTAATAAACAAAATCGCAGTGGCGGCGCGACGGAGGGGGGGGTCAGGGATGGCAAATGCCCCATGGCCCGGGGCATGGAGGGATGCGCCGTCGGGAGTTTTTTATATTTTTAGCTGTAATCAGGGCGTAGATGGTAGGGGAGGGGGTTGGAGGTTGGCAACTGACATAAAACTGTTTTCTGTGGCAAAGTAGGGGCGCCACTAAAGATCACTACCTCCGGGCGCCTCGAACCCTCGCGCCGCCACTGCAAAATTGTGTACATCTTAATACTGATTCTTACATATATGAATAAAGTTACAAATGTATGTATCGAATATTTACATTAAAACGTTTCTTTTTTAGTAATAGCTTAATGTATTATCTCTATTCAGGTTAAGCATTTTTACTACTTTCTAAATTAGTTTTGTCCGCGAAAATGAATCTCGAGCACTTATATTGTTTACAAATAGAGAGTAAATAAAGGGAAGAAACTCATAATTACAATCCAGATGAAAGAACGTAGTAATTAATAACGGAAATATACATGGTCATTTTCAACAACTGTCTTAGAATTTATTATGCTTTGTGATAAAATAATATATCATGTCGAAAAATTAACAGCTATTTGGATAAACTGATCGGTAATACGATTATCAAGATTGCATGGAACCTACCCTGAAGTACCTCTGTCGGAAGAATTAGCCACGGATTGGTCATGGTGGCAAATATGGAGAAACGAATGCAGTAACCTAGCAACCCCAGAACCATGAAAGTAAAAGGGCTGAGATACTTGAGAATGAAGAAACCCAGAAAGAACATGACGACCTCTGACACGTGACACACAGTGGATGCCAGGCCAATCAATAACTGCGTTCCACCTGATGGTTGAAAGTAAATAAAGAACTAGTTTGGTTAAGTTACATTATTTCAAACAGTTTATAATGAACTGACTCTCTCATTTTTAAGAGGCATCATTTTTTTCATTGTTATAAATGTTTTATCTCTCTCTGTTTTGACTCATACGTTTGCCAATCGTGAATTATTGTTAATCATCCTAATACCACAATTTATAGATCAGAATAATCGATACCTCTACAATAGGAATATATATATATATATATATATATATATATATATATATATATATATATATATATATATATGTCTCTAATTAATCGATACTCCTAGAATCGGAAAATATAATACAATTTTCTAATCTGTTTTGGAAATCACTGATTCTGCTGATCGACAGGGACAATACGTTCTAATTGCTGTCATTTCTAGCGACCTATTAACTGTAAGGAATTAACATTCAGTTCAATTTAATACATGCGTTTGATTTATCTATGTAAAAACAAAAATATTTATGCATGATAAGGAATTATTTATTCCAACTATTTATTTCTTTATTGTTATAAAAAACAACAATACACATGAATGCAATGAGTCATTACATCACATGGTTCAATTATTTAGGTCTCAAGCATTTCATATCCTCAGCAACCGACAGTTAATACTAAATAAAAAAGTAAAATTATTATCTCATTCTCAGAAATGTCTTAAAGCAAAAAATAAATTTGAGGATGCGAATGGATAATATCTTATACCCGATGACAGCAATTCAATGCCAATATTTACTTATTTCTTTATTGAAAACTCGAAAATTTTGGCGAAGTAACACTATCCTGAATGTTTACTGGCAGTAACCATCTCTTATAAATATCGGACCTCCTCATACAGAAATAAACCAAACTAAATAAATTAAACAATCTAGAAAAGACAGCTACTCAAATAAAATAATGCTTACCAATATTTTCTATGTGCCAGAAAAGAAAGCCCCAGATGGCACCGTTGCACACTCCCGTCAAGAACATGCAAATCAGCCAAGATCCATAATGGACGGTCAGGAACATTCGGAGCACCTTTAGAGGATTTGATTTGGGTTTGTTCTGCTCCTGATCTTCCTTTTGCTCCTAAAATGAGTGCATATATTTCAAAACTGCAACTGACATCATTAGCATTCCGATACTTTTAAAGTAATGGTAAATCTGTAAAGATTCAATATTTCATTTTTCTAGACGAAGTAGATACCAATATTTTAACAAATTAATTATTGCGTATGTTAAAGACACGCCCCTCCTCCCCTTCCATCCCGGTCACATCTGCCGTGAAAAGTTGTGAACAAATTTCATTTACATTGTTGAAAAAATAATAATAACAGACGATACCTAAACTTTTACGAGAGTTATTATAATTTATGCCATGTCATTCTGAATGTGCTTTGATTGGCTTTCAAATTAACTTATTAATTAGACTTACTGATGCAGATAATAAAAAGAAATTGTTCTAGTCCAAGTACTGTGAACTAGCTAAACAAAAAAAGTTAAATTTTTGTACGATTTTGAGTTAAGCTTCTTTTAAAACAAGAAACAGATGTATCGGGATGACCGAGCCTGGAACATAAACCTCATTTTATGGGTTCATGATAATTGGATGAATATTTGAAGCATATATAAATATCTAAGAAGCACGAAGAGCTAGGTACATCGCAATAGTCACGATTCAGGGTCTTAGTCCCGGGGGGTAGATATTGTTTCCAGAGCCAAAGTCACTTGCATATATAAATTTGTTTTTTCGTGCCTAGAAAGTGTAAACAAGGTTATAGAATGGGGATCTCCATAACTTCCAAAATATGACCCAGGGTCAAGGTTTCTGGATGTTAGGATTGACCCCAGGATCAATCTCAGTTGCATGTATAAATTTACCTTTTCATATCTGTGTATATGTTTATAGGGTAGGGATCTCAGTAGCTTCCAAATTTATAGGCAAGTGTTATAGATGGACCCCTGGGTTAATGTAAATTGCATATATAAATTTAACTTCGCATGACCAGCACGTTTATACATGGTTATAGGGTGGGACACTCAATATTTTATATGCTATGCCCCAGGGGTTAGGTTCTTGGGATAGGGAAAGATTCCGAGGCACAAAAAACGGGTTTCTGTCTGACATGTCACGACACTTCGGTCATGATCACATATATAAATTGTAAGACATAACAAAGATACAACTCAGTTATTTGAAATTAAGTAAAACCACCCCGCCCCCTCACTCCACCCACATTGGCGAGACCAAGCGTCCAAAATTATTGGCAAAAGCTTTTCCCAAAGATCTATCAATGATCTAAGTTTCATATATCCAGCTCTAACGATGTAGGAGGAGTTTAATGATATTACACACGTATGTACATATGTCAGTGAAATCTCATAAATGTTTTGAATATTATCAAGAGGACCATTATGAGTATATTTCCTAAAAGTAGATTATTGATACTTTTCAATTAATAGATAGTGTTACACGCAAGGAGTCTCACTACCGAGCTAATCACACACCTACGCTAGTCTGGCTTGAAGTCCATTGTTTCCCCTATTTCCAAGGACTTTAATACAACAGTCGTTGTCAACTGACAGGTTCCTAAACGCTCAAATACTACAGTAATTTTCCTCTAATCAACTAATGACCACACATCACGAAACTCTAATTTCACAGTTGCATGTTTTTTTCTTGTTTGACATGTAAATGACTCATCAGTAAGCCTTTCGAAGAGGGATATTGGTACTTAACTCTATGCACCACAAAACACGACCCAAACACCTAATACAAAATATTATTCCTATCTTAAATTTCTAAAACAAATATACATTAGAATATCCGAGATTTCCTTATGTTAAGAAATTAGGGATGGTCCATTTTACGAAACAAATCCATGCTTTCCTAAAATGTCGGAAATACTGTACATTATAGACATTGGCTATTTACTCGGTTTGAGAAATATCTTCCCAACACCGACTGACCATAATCAACAAATAATCATTAAAAATCTATCAAAGCTATAAATGGAGACGTAAATACAAATAGCACACACCATAGTTGTATTACAATAGTATATGTAGAAGATCTGGAAGTCAGGATCCTCAGCACATCTATGTAACTAAATTGCTTGAATTCTACGTAGATTATTGTCAGAGAAAGTATGAGTAGTGATCTTCTGTTGTTATTATCCCATTTAGAAGACTCAAGCAAAAAAACATATTTGTTATGAATACTTTCGTCATCCAGCCGCTTTCTGATTTGCTGGACAATTAAGAGGAATGACTGTCGTCATGAAAAATATTGAATACGTGCAAGGTGAATGGGTAAATGTCCATAATTTACAAGTTACCAGGACAAACGTGTATTCTACGGACGACTTTATTGAGCATTTTCCGTACTTTTTTGTCTCATTTTGTAAGATTTCCCTTGTCGCCAATGCGTAGCGTTAGAAAAAAATAAATAAATAAATAAAAATAATAACAGCTATTAAATCTCGAAACGGTTACAAATCGGTTTAGAGAAATTCCAATTGTGTAATTTTAATAACCATGCATTGATATTCCTGACCAAGAAAAGCTATAAGCTACCAACATTAATCAACATTTGTCTCAAATTGTCTTTAACTTCTGTTACTAATTTTTAAAGAAAAAGAAAGATACGTAGCAGTATCGTCATTACTTTGCATGTAAAATTTCTCTTATTTATTGTATCCTCAAGATTGACCTGGTAAAGTTTATAAGATCTTTGAGTTGTATTGTAAATTTTGCCGAGTGTAAGCCTCTTTATTTGTCTACATCAAATACGTAATTTAATCTGTCTTTATACTGGACAGTTTTGATAATCTTGCTATCAGGCCTGAAGCTGCTTATACCGTTGCTGTCATCATTAAATGTAATCTATAAATCATGGCAGTACGTCTTTTGTATTTGAAATTGATATATAAACATGCTTATTATATTGAATGTTTTGAATGTTGTGTTGTATCACTACTAATTTTTACCACACTTTAATCCCATCCAAACTTGTAAACAAATATACATTGTCTTTTGATACTGAGATTGTTGCCGTTATTTTAAGATCACTGAATATCTATATCACCTCTCTATTGACTGTTCTGTTTATGACAACTTAGTTCTGCCCCATTATTTATGCTGTGCAAAGAAATTTCAATTACTTTGCGTTTTAAATGTTCAGGACAATAATTGTAACATTTTGTCATCTCCAAGTATCTCAGTAATAATGTTTCGATACCACGATAGTATGGTGGTGTTTCAGCTGTACGGAGGTGTTCTCGGGATCTCACGCATATACTGGAGACTGGTGGGAAGTGTTGGAGGGGAGATATACAGAGAAGAGAACATACTGGAACACGAGAGCAGTCATTTGAATTAAATTGGTGAATCATTTTTATTGTATTTGTTTTCCGCGGGCGACAACCCACCCCTAAAACTACTGAGCTATTTAAACCAGTTCAAATAAGTTGCTGCTCTCGTGTTCCCAAATATACTCTTTTTATTTATGACTCTAAATAAAACCAGATGTATCTTCTTCTCATGTAAAACATCTTGTTCGTGACGTTTTCTTGCAATTTAAACATTATATCTTGTCGTCATAAGCCATCTTTTTCATATTGATATATCATATTATTTAAAGAGTCACATAATTTAAATTATATAAATTATTTTTTTTTTAATTTTTTCAACGGCGTTAATGATTATGTCTCAGTTTTATCTCTTTATGGAACTAACAGTTGTACATAATTTTAAATACTTCTTCCACAAAAGTGGATGGAGTTATGTCGCTGATTTTCTCCCAGCTAATATAATTTGTATAGTTAAAATATTAACAAGAAATGAAGATGAGATGAAAGATTGTAAATATTTCGGATGACAAATGGAATACTTTATATGCTCTGTCTCATTCGTTGCGAGGCATACATATAGATTTCGAGGCAAATATGGTAATTACCTTGAACTTGAAGAACCACACAGTGATGCAACAGCAAGCCATCTTTCCAGCATATATATAGAAAGCGATATGGTAATTACTGTCGACCATCTCCAACCCACATACCGCTGTCGTTGTTCTTGTTGTAATGATGGCGCCTCCTACAATCATAGAGCTACAGCGAACAATTATTTGTTAGACCAGTGGTAAAGTAATAATATAATGTATTATTGTACTCGCTGGGACAATAAAATTCCGTCAAAGCATTATAAAATCAGTTACGTAAATGGAGTTTTACATCGATTTCATCTAAGAGATAGAGAAACACCCATAAGCAACTTTTATGAATCATATACCCCAAATAATTCATGGATTTTTATATGCTATCCTGTCAGTGACGATGGCTGCCCTATTTAAGCAGAGATTTTGTGTAGAATCAACATTTTAATGATGGAAATGTAATCTGGTTTAAGATCAATTATTGACAGTAAAACTGATTCAGATAAGTAAACAGGAAATAAAACACTGACATTTCAGTCTAACTTTTGGCTATTCAGTGTCTGGTCGCCATTTTAAATATCAGTTTAGATACATGAGTCATTATGCCAAAATTTCACTACAGATGGCAAGGACTTTTAAGGATATTTCATGCTACTTCTCTCAAAAAGAGAGTTTATACTAAGTTCTCAATTCTTATTCCAATACTTTGATACAAACGAAGCACGTCATCGTACAATAATAAAAAAAATTCAGCGAGAAAAAAAGATCAAAGAGTAACAGAATCTATCATTTGTATTAAAATGAGTCGGAAATTAATCATGCAAGCGTCATTTGGTTTGTGGAATGGAACAAAAGTCTGAAAAGGACTTAACTTTACAACATAGAATCTACAGTTGTTGCCATTATTATGTAGTTTTATCCATAATCACTACAAAAATCAGAATCAAACAGGATTAAATTCTAGGAAAGATAATACCTCCTTTCTGAACAATGGGTACTGAGAACCTAGTTATTCAAAGACTGCATACTTTCCGTCCGATTCAAATAGCAATTTATTATAAACTCAGCACTGCAGTGGCGCAACAATGGTCTGGTTCAAAGATAATTACACAATGTAAATTTTATTTAAAAAAGTTAAATAGGTATCATTTTAAATATCTGGACTTTCTTTCGGTTTATTCCCGCTGTAGATACCGTAAATCTCTGATTATCAGACAAATATTTTGCAGTGATCTTACCACCAGTAAATGACCGGCGACCCCGAAGAAATATTTCTCTCTTTTGAAAGCTAGTTACGTCGGTTAATTTTCCTGTTAAAAGTTTTAGACCAACTTAAATATACGTTGGTTCATTTGTTGCAAATCTGAGTTGCACATATAATGGGTATGGGATGGAGTGTTCCATCTAAGGACTTGATATTATTCAATCTGGGAACAAAGTTTTGATAAGGCAGAGTTTACTTTGGGAAGGTATCTGTTTTCATAATAGCACGTGACTTTTAAAATGTGTATATGTATCTTATTAATACATAAATATATAAATAAATAACGCCTCTGTTTGATGCGAAATATCATTAAATGAACTGTAGGCGACTTAAGAAAAACTGCAAGGAAATATACCTCACTCTTGCAGAAAATAACGCATAGCGCAATTTTTGAAAGATTTTCTTTTGAATTTATTATTGTCTGCTACACAAGTTTTTTTGTGGACAAATTTTAATTTCTTTAACCTCCCAAAATAAGTATAGTCTTTTACCGATATTGTATCCTATGATTATGTTTACCTTGGCATTTATTTATTTTTATTTTCTGCAGAAGCTCTGGTGGCTATTGGCGTAAGACACATACTATATCATGAATCAACTCTGTTACTTACAATAAACCCAGGGACAATGAGCCAAACGCACGCTGGTGTCCATACTTATCAATTCCTTCGTCTCCTAATTGTCCAACGATGGCTGAGTCTGCAAGGGGTTCACACGGAGCTTGAAGAAGTTCCCCACAAAGTACCAGTACAAGAATCGTTATAAGTACATGTGTCAGGTCATTTTGGTCAAACATCCAACCTCGGTCCTGCTGTAAACTCTCAGTTGGCGTCACATCTGGGCGAAGCCGAAATACACGCGCAAGATAGGAACCTGAGTGTGATTTAAAAGGGTCCATTCTTTGAGCCGAATCATTAGCACGCGCAGTGTTGTTGCCTAGCAACTCATCCACAAGGGGACAGTTTATGTCTGACTTTTTTGGTGGTGGAACGAATCCTACGGATGTGTAAAACATTAGCCATGCAAATGCACTAACTATTAATACAATCCTCCTTATTCGGAATCTGTCGGCTATGAAACACCCTAACGGTCCACTAAAGAATCTTACCAAAGGGCGCACACCGGAAATGATCCCAATTTCATTTGGGCTTAAACCAAGCTGTTTGTAATAAACCGAAAAGAATGGAAACACAGCTCCAATGGCACCGAGGAAAAAGAAAAAGAAACATTTAAATTTGATAAGGGCTGGTTCGATCCTAAAATATTCCTTATCTATCCAAGAAAACTTGGTACTTTGTTTCATGGTTAGGGGGTCCTTTTCTTTAGCCTCAGTCTTTAAAGTGGATTCAGTTGAAAGTCCCTTTTCTTCGTGAGCCCTTAATTCTATATCCATGTTCAATAATTGTGTTAGAAGTCCGCACACTTTGTACAGGGCAATATCTTGCGTCAAGTGTACTGTAGAATGGAAGATAAAAGACATTTAGCGCTAACGGTCGTGAAAGAAAGCAACACGTATATGCTTCAGAATTCTTTAAATTTAGAACTTACTTTTAGTTTTAGTTAATCTTGCTGCTTCGTTATATCTTGTATGATCTTATACAGGGACACAGTTTTTGAGCAATGCAATTGAACCAAAAACTGGTTTGACTGTGTGTTCCTGAGTGCTATTCTCTAAGATATTTCAAATGGTGATATTTACGTGTACATGTATAAGCTAAACGTGGGTTGTAAATTTGGTTTATATTTGTTTTATTTCAATTAAAACAAGTGGAATCGGTTACAAGTTGTTACAAACTAGAAATACATTTCGCATACAAAGAATATTTACAATATAACACATTTGTGTTTTTCAAGTCTATTAGTACACTTTTGTACCATTCAAAGTTATATATCTTTATATCATATGTAAAGCTTAACGATTCAAAGCACATATTTTCACAAATCATCAAGAAAGTCTTCATTATAAATAATATAAGTATATAATAGATGGCATGATGCATACAGTGCAAACCATACAGCAAGAGATGAGAAACAAACAATTACAGTAAAAACATGTTTCTAGCGAACACCAAAAGTGCCTGACTCATTCTGTCTGTTAAAAATAGGTGTACGTTCTCTCAAGACTAAACAATATAAGACACTACTATAAACATGTCCGTCCATTGTAAGCAGTTTACCATCGCAATTAGGAGTCCATTAGCAGTTACTGTCTCAGCTAGGAGCCCATTACCTTACGATTAACTGTCATCCTCAAAATATAATTCAGCAAAATTTGTGGGCAAAACGAAAGCAAAGAGAAGTACAATTAATAAGAAGAATAATAAGGATAATAATAATATTGATAATAATAATAATAGTAATAATTAATAATGAGAAGAGGAAGAAGAAGAAGAAGAAGAAAGTTGTTTTTATTGATATTATTATAAGTGTTATTGTTATCATCATTAATACTTGTATTATTATTATTATTATTATTATTATTATTATTATTAATATTATTATTGAACAGAAAAGGAAAAACAAGAATGTGAAGGAAAATGTCTAATAGAGTGAAAAGGAGAACATGAATCAAGTAAAGTATGCTGTATACAAGAATGGTGAATCGAATGTATTAATTTCCTGCAAGGCATTTTTAAACCCTAAGTAGTGTTAAACAATTGGTGCAAGCAAGCAGGTACGGTGGGATATGCCCTACCATTAAGACATTTATTGCCGGTACCGGTAAGACTTAAACTCTAATTGCACCACTGTGTTAAACCGGTCTATCCTTATTGCACCCTGTTAACAGGAGTGATTTTATTGCGTAGTCACGAAACAGTCGGGGAAAAAAAATGAAATCAGATTCTAAACTGTATAAATTAGAACATACTTAGAGTTTACTGACCATGTGAAATTATGCCAATAAGTAGAGCAAACAGTATGCTTTTTATTTATGTTCAGTTTTCTTTGTACACTCAGCACTGTAGATCTTTGGAAACCAGAGGTTGTTCTAGTTATTGGTGTTGATCTTGAAACTCGATTTTTTATTAATGTATAGTAAGAAAATACTTCTCTGTTGATTTAGCTCGAACCTACGATCACCGGCTACAGAGCTGATCTGTATCGGCCAATCCTCTAAATTAATTCATTAGATCATCATTTTTTGTTGCACCTTATATGTACATGCACACGGATGCGGCACAAAGTCTATGCATATTACAAATATTACCTTTATTTTCTTTTTTCTTTTTTAACATTCAACTCTCTCGTTATAATATAGGTAAGTGGTGTATTACGTTTCATGCGGCAGAGCCACAGCAATATTACGACCTTGTTAAGCTTTGAAAGTAATATTACATACATTAACATTACAATACATTATGTTGTTGGCACAAACTTTCCGCGGAACTCTTTCAACTTAAGATATGCATGATTCAAATATTACCATCAGAATCATCAAATGATCCATTTTAGAAACAGTTTCACATCCCTTGCATTAGAAGAGATGATATACTAGAAAATCTCTCTCTCTCTCTCCCTCTCTCTCTCTCTCTCTCTCTCTCTCTCTCTCTCTCTCTCTCTCTCTCTCAGTGTTATATCAAATTTTGCTTCGAAATATGTTGGCGCAATCAGTCATATGAATATATATTGTGACGGTCATAATGAATTTTGTCTTATAAGTTCACCTCTAATGTGTAGCTGGTTTAACGGATATAATAACCGTTAAACCAATATATTATCGGTAAAGACTTCTATAATAGGAAAGGTTTATTCCAAATGTATATGTATTGTTCAAACACATATGTATATAGATTGGCCTATTATGTAATATGCAGTTCGTCTGTGTGTACGTTTACCCTGCAAGCAGTATATTTTTGACAGTGGACTTTATACTCCGTAGTTAGACACTTCTTATTTAAGTATGTCGTGTTTTGGCGCTTTGATCAAGCTTGTCTCATCTAAATTAGACTGTTACGTGCTCCAAAACATATATATATACTTATTAATTTTCTTGGTTCATATAGTGGTGACATTTATTTCCAGCCGTACACATTTAGCCCATTGGTATCGAAGCCCACCTGTCCTAGCATCTATCCATTAGAACTGAAATTATCGTACTGAAAGGAAATACAAAGGGAAAACCTACTTTTTGTTATATGAACACTGGCCTTCACTCGACTCATCCTCAATCAGAAAGCTTCTTTCTTCGACAAAGTTAAAGCAAAAATTCTAATTTGGTTGAAATCTATAAACTAGAACTTCAATCATTTTGCAACAATTACTGCACAGACAAACTTATTACCCTTTCAAATGATCTTGACTTTCAACTTTCTGATCCCAAAATTAACTGAATTCTTTATTAGCTCTAGGGAAGCAAACGTACAAAATTGTATTGAAAATTGGCCCTTAGAACGTAAGTCATTATGCAGGAATTAAACAAAAAAGCCAAAGCTGATTGTTCGTAACATTATCCTGATCTTTATCTTCCAGCTGTTGGACTTCTAAGGGATCGTCTTCTTCTCTTGGGAAAGGGATACTAACATATCCGCAATTCATTGAAATATGTCTCCCAGAACTAAAAATGTTTTTATGTTTAAATGAAATACAAACTCGAACTCTATTTTATATTTTACAATAACATTGACTTTAAAGTTACAGGTTCGCAAATGACAAGGCTTTTTACATGGGCAGATAAACAATCTTAAATCTTATTTAAATATGTTCATTAGAACTTAAGCTATTGTGAAGAAAATAAATGAAAATAGAACACATATTTTAGTAACACTGACCTCAACCTTAATGCTAATTATCTCAAATAATAATTCTTCAATCTTGCGATTGGGCAGAGAGGAACATGAACATTGAATTTCTTTCTTTTGATTGGGCAGTGAGGAACATTAACATAAAAGTTCTTTACTGCGAGTGGGTAGAGAGGAACATGAACATTATATTTTGTTGAAATATATTCCAGGTAACTTAAGTTATTCATTTTCTTCCGAATAGCACATATCAATTTATGTTTCAATTCATCCTCTAAAACTAACGTTATCGGACCAAAAACGGATGATGCGCACCAAAGCATCCGCTCGCCAGCACAACCGCCCGGTCTGAGAGTAGCAATCCATGATTACTCAAACGTTGCTTTGTGGGCCGTTTAAGAATCATACAAACCACAGAACTTAAATGAGTTATTATTTTAACAAAATAGTGCACATTTCGACTTAATATGAACCACATAACGACTTAGATTTTTCAATTTATTTAATGACGTCAATAATTAAATTCAGAAAATATACACCATTGATAGAATTAAAGACACATACTTGATCAAAATTATCAACAGCTGCCTGACAGGAAAGTAAGTACTAAAAACCATGCGAACTGGATACAATATAATTAGCAAGTGGACTCGTCCTAACAGCTGTACACACCAGTAAACTATTATGAAGCGCCGCAGCGGACCAGAGTTGTTCAAATGAGAAAGTAGCAGCATAAATTTCAATGTTGTATGTCGAGACTTCCGATTTCACACGTTGAATCAAATTGTTGATGTTGAAAATTCATTTTCATCTGTCAGGTTTTTTAATTTTATCTATTGAATTACACAGCGGGAGTTGATAATTCCATTTCTTAATTCGAGTTTTTATAATTTTTTTGTTGGTCTACACAGCGGTGGATGAAATTTCAATGTTGTGAGACGAGAATTTTAATTGTACATGTTGAATAAAATCATTTGTACTGAAGTTTCCACTTCGTATTTCAAGTTTTTAAATGTATCTGTTGAATCCATTAAATTACACAGCGGTGGCAGAAAGTTCCATTTCTTATGTCGAGAAATCCCCATCAGTATGCAATATATTGTTTTATGCTTATTCCTGTATTTATTCTTGCATCTTTTGTATTCTGTGTGATGTTCATTAGGTTACATGCATTTTTTGCAAGGCTGTCATGGGATCACTATCTGACCCATGATCGGGCAAAATGACCGGTACTCCCAAAACACCTTTTTAAACAAGATCTAAATTACTTTTATTATGTTTATACTATTTTAAAATTTAATAGATGAAATCCTTATAATGAA
The DNA here is from genome assembly GCA_029931535.1 of Margaritifera margaritifera. Classification (NCBI taxonomy): domain Eukaryota; kingdom Metazoa; phylum Mollusca; class Bivalvia; order Unionida; family Margaritiferidae; genus Margaritifera; species Margaritifera margaritifera. Next base: position 556,567 of record JAQPZY010001058.1, on the reverse strand, counting down.
AGGCTGCTTGGATTCCTGAAAATAGTTTATTTGAATTAAGTTTAGTTTTTCATTTAGGTCAGTTGCTCTGGCATTGTTATTCTCACTGTAATGCATCTTTGTATGTAGATGCATCTTGGTGAGTACCACAAATATCGACTAAAGTAGGTCACTTTGATTTTTCTTTTACCCTTCAGTGCTTCACTCATTTTGTTATTTTTCTGTTTTCGAGCCCATGTTAGTGGGAAGAAAGACATCGCAGTCACTTTTCCGACGGCGGCATTTGCGTTGTCGACAGTTACGGTTTTTGTTACAGTTTTAAATTTGCATAGAGTTCCTAAACCTCTTCATAGATTCTAATCATACTAGGCATGAATTATTATGGTCATAGAAGATTTGCGTTAAGGTTTAGGTTAGGTTCTTCGTTTGCTAATATTTCCTAAACTCCTTGATACATTCTCATCAGACTTCATCATTATGAAGCTAACACAATTCATTCTGCGACATGCTTGCTCACCCCTATGATCATGGAAACGAGGTCAGAGTCATAAGGTTTTCATTAAGTGTTTTCATTTGTTTACATTCTCAAACACCTTGATGGATTTGTTCATACTTGGAATGAGTAATTACGAAGCTAAGACAATTCATTTGTTGACATGCACACTTGCCATTTGACCTAGGGTCATCGTCACAGTCGCAGAAGACTTGCGTTAAGGCCTTTTGTTAAAACTTTTTTTTCGTTTTTTATTTTTCATTTGCTTATATTTCCTAAACACCTATATCGATTTTCTTCATACCTGGGGTGAATCACTATGAAAGTAAGACCATTCTGCGACATGCACTCTCGCCCCTTTGATTTTTGAGCCAAAGTTATATAGAAAACTTGCATTAACGTTTAGGTTCAAGTTTGTTATTTGCTTATGTTTCCTAAAGACCTTGATGGATTTTGTTCAGACATTTTATGGATCATTATGAAGGTAAGACAATAATTCTGCAACATGCTCGCTTCAACCTTTTGACCTTGGGATCAATGTCATATATTTTGCTTCAACGTGTTAATTGTGGGTTCAATATGCCGGCCCTGGCCTTCTTGTGTTTAATTCAGTTTCTCAAAGTTTGTATGTGTCATAAGCATTCAACCTGGTGTTTAGATATGTCTTGTTGAGTGTAACACAAAATTACCAAATATGACCTTTTTATAAAAGGTTGTGGCGATGTTGTGACAAATAAATGAGTGTAATACAGCTCTGCACAACAAATGTCAACAAGAGTGTGAAATGGTCGACAAATCTCTGTCTTACCTGAGTAACATTTCCCCACATCCATTTTAGGATGGAACGGTGGCATGTTTTTCTTTGCCCTCACCTGGCTTTTTTTTTACATTGTTCCAGGCCTTTTCCCAACAATTTGCTCTTTTCCTGTTAGAAAATGCCCTTTTCATTTCTCACGAACGGAACAGACGCTTATGTGCTCGATTCAACATTTTGTTTTTAAATATAAGCAGGCCCGTCCAGAAGGGGGGGGGCGATTACCAAGGGGCCCGGCAATTTCTAGGGTCCCGCCGTCAACTCAGTTATCGAAAATAAATTAATCTTTGCAGTAAATTTATTCCTTGCAAAAGTCTGAGTCATGGTTTGATATGCAAAACTGTACGCAGGTTCTATATACAAAAAATTAAACTAGTTTTTTGGCCCATGACGTCTCTGCCCAGCAACCCGGAATATCTGTCCGCGGGACTGATTATAAACAGCAATATACCTGTGTTCAAAGCTTAGGTTATATATTGTGTAGCAGATCACCTATGATTAACACCACGTGGCAATGTATAAATGAGGTAAAGTCAAAAATGTTTTGTTCTGTTCTGGTTTATTGGCACTGACTCTGAACAAAAATGTCAAGGTGAGGTCGAGTAGCTTTTAGCCCAAAACGGGTCAAACTTGTTTTCACATAATAGTATCATTGCTGAGATGGAGTATAAATTTGAAATGTAAATGTCATGAACCTCGTCCAGCTTGAAAGAAAAATTTACATTTGGTTTGACAGGTTTTAGTTATGATTTAAGGAGTGGTCATTATTGTCGGAGAGCTGCTTGCTTTGGGCTAGGCTACAAGTTTTATTTGTATTCCAAATGTGTAGGGCACGGTTTGGGTACAATAAAATATACATGATAAAAGTACATTTCACCAAAGGTTATGATTTTTGACAGGGTTTAAGTCTCTATTTGACCAGTTCTCTTTGCAAGGTTAATAAGTAACCGTAACAGATGGGGGGTGGGGTGGGATAATGAAACGTGCTATAGACATAGTGACATAAGTAGACTACGGAACTATTTTAAATGAGACAGATTGAGGAAAGAAGGAAAAGAAAGATGGAGGGAAGAACGAACAGAGAGATTGACGGAAGAAGGAAAATGTTATGTATGAAAGACGGCAAAAGTAAGGGAAAGAAAACAATCTAGTAAAGAGTTGGAGGTTTGCGGGGTGTGTTTGGTACCAACGATGAAGAGAAAAACTCTCGCAATCACTATTAATTATGGATAAATAGGACAAAGGGTGAAAAAATCAAAACCAAAATTTCCATGGTATTTTTGTTTGTTTGTAAACTCCTAATTTAGAGGGGTTTTCTTCTCAAAATGTAGAGTTTTTAAATTTAAAATTGTTATTTTTTTTTTAAAACTGTTTGAACAAATCTTTAAAATTTTAGATTCGCTTTTCGAATATTCGCATTTTATTCCTCGAAATCTCGAGTATATATTTCTTCAGAGGTTATTATAACTTGTATTCCATCATTCATTAAATCATAAAAACTTGAGTTTATAAGCCTTTGTGTGGTACAAGAGAGAGAGAGAGAGAGAGAGAGAGAGAGAGAGAGAGAGAGAGAGAGAGAGAGAGAGAGAGAGATGATATATTTCTTACATCAACAACGCCATCAGCTAAACAGAATCAGTTTGTACGCACCTTAGAATTTTAGTTGGTTCATATGTAAATGAACGCTTTTAATTTGTATGAGATCATATTAGCATGGACACATTTATAATAAGGCCACAAATCGATGTCGAGGTAAAACGCAGTTGCTGATCCAGAGTGAGTTGGAGGTGAGGGGTGGACATTCGATCCTCTCTTTTAACCAGATGGAATTGTACACTTTTAAGTTACTAACATAAAAAGTTGAACATTTTAAAGAAAACTAACCATTCCCTTCTCAATATCAAATTCTTTAAAAAAATAGAACCCAAACAAACTTGTTTTTCCTCTAGAATGGTTATATATAGCAAAGTCCAACAAAAACGCTCACCCATGCTATCGCAGACTAAGTGTAAGTCATTGTGGTATAGCAGCTTCACTGGGAGCTTCTAGGTGCATTAATGTCCGATACATTTCATGATCACGTAAATAAACTACTTGATGTCCCTAGCCCGTTCCTTTTTCTCCCCACGTTGCAATCACTTGTGTATGCAATATGCATATAAAATATAAATTTATGAAAACTGTTAGTGTTTATATATTCCTTAATGTACAAAACTAAATTCTTCATATTACCTGTACCCTCATGATGGTTTTGTATTTGTAAAGTGCATACTGGCCTACAAACAGAGATGAAAGAACGGATCTTTGGACACACTTTTATTCATCAACACAAGAGCCTACGACAATAAATATATTAGCTCGCATTTACACGTACTCGTAAACATTATTAAATATATTTAATATTATGTTCGCAAACATATTTTCATCAAAGAAATAATCCGCGTTGTTCTTTTATTTCTTTGATGCTATAACTACTGATTCGTAGCAAATACATTCATTGCATATTTTAAATCAACAGTAGCTTAGCAAGAAAAATCACATTACAACAACTTACCTGCCTTCGTCCTCGGCCTGTAACAGCTAATATGATGGGTGCTTACTTTGTCAATTTCTAGCCGCACATTGCCGAAAGGTCACACTTTGTGATTGTAATTATACCTTTTTATGTGACCTATTAATACACCTGTTTAGCTTATTCTATACAGTACTCATTGGTATGCAGAGGATTATCACGCAGTGAAAAGTGTATGGACAATGGACTGGAAGAATAAAACCAGTAAAGCGTGGGAGTGATTCCCGAAACTCCAGCAACAGACAAAGGATTGATTATAACAGGAAAGTATAAATTATATTGAAAATATACTTAGTATCAGTGGTACGTAAAATAAAAAAAATATTTATTTTTAATTTAAACTAAAGTGCTCAGTGTCATCAGCCTTTCGGTCTTGAAATCAGGTAACTCCGCTCTCTACAAGTCTGATGAGAAGGCAGAGACTCTGAACAGGCAATTCGCTTCGGTAATCCCCATTGAATCTTGTAGTACACTCTGCATCCTTAAAAGTAACCCTGTTACAGACATGCTAGATGTGGCATTTACTGCTTGAGAAATTCAAAAACTATTCCTGAACCTTAACCCAAAACAGGCCAATAGATCTGGTCTCATTCCCACCAGAATCCTCAACTTCTTGGCATAAAATGCAGCACCTGTACTTGCAGTGATATTACATCAATCATATGACTCAAGACTGGCGACTTAGGACTGGCTTTCAAGCTTTCAAGCCAATGTCACTGCAGTATTTAAAGATCAAGTATGGTGAACTCTCCAATATGTATATTTTTAATGAATTTTGTAGACAAATATGACTAAATGAAATATTCCGTTTTACGGTGCAATTTACTCGCACTGTATAGATGAAATTTAGCGCTAAAGTTAATTTATAGTGGCTTAGTCTAAAATTACCAACTACCTTACTCTGTTTTCTGTTATGCGTGACGTCATTGTTGAATAAGGCGACCATCCATTACAATAGAAGTGTATTGGAGGAATCGTTATTTTGATGGAAAGAACGGACGGTTCATGCGTGCCGCATAAGGTCAAAATGTGAGGGAAACAACATAAAAAAGGTTTGTTTTCCCCTTTTTCTTGACTTCTGGAAAGGTGCAGCAAATATGGATTGTCCGATTACACTAAGGTGGAACGGAAAGTATCATCAATATGTTTGTGTGTACGTACTCAACTTAGAGAACTTCGTTCCAAGCTTATTACAAGTTAATAAATTATCTCAAGTCGTTCTTAGTGTTGAGCATAGTTATATACTTAGATTCAGACAAGAACTGAAACTTGACTTTCTTTAATTTGATATAGGCCGTAAAAGATGAAAGAAATTTGAAAAGGTATCAAACTAAATGAGAAATAAAAATGACCAAAAGCCTTGTAGGCAAAATACATTACAGTGGGCTCACCCCAACATAACCAGTTATTGAGAGTGGGTTTCTGACACACCAATAACAATATAAATGACAACATATTATGAATTTATCAATTAAAGAAGTATATACATAATCTTAGAATGTAAACCTTTTGGATAGACAGTATCCAGACGTTGAATCCAACATGTTTATTGTATATTTATTAATATTTCTATTAATGAACATCAACATCTATTACATTTAGTTGATGAACCATTACAGGGCTGAGCAAATCCCATAGCCCGACGTCCCGGACTATTTATTTTCGAAGTCGGGAAAGTACAATTTTCCAATGTCGCTAGTCCGGGAGAAGTACTTTTTCCTATTTTAAAAAAAGTCGGGTAAGTCCTTATTTTCGTGCTTTAATCCCTATATCTACCTTTATTTGGCCATTCATGCCCTCCGGGCGTACTGAATACGTGATTCTACCCCTCTCCATGTATACATTTTGTTACGACTAGTGGTAAATGTAACAAAAGAAAGAACGACTCAAACAAGCTTTCACAATTTCTCAAATACAAATTTAATTTCCTAAAATATAAAATATTTTAAACAAACAAAGTGAAAGAATTAAAAATAACTTACAGTTTATAATTTCCTTAATTAGTTCTAAATTGTCCTATACACTTCACTAATCCAGAAGTTAATCCAAAGTATTCCGATTGAATGAATGTTCTGAATTAATGAATCTTCGTAATGAACGAATGTTCCGAATGAAAGATTGTTCCGAATGAATGGGTCTGGAATGTTCTGATGTACCAATGATTTTGAGTTCTAAATCCAAAATATTAATAATCCCAGGTAAACTCCTGTGAATGTAGAATATTATTAAATTCCTTGAACAATAGTACTTAAATCCAAATTGTACTAAGTAGAGAATAGATTTTCCACCAGCTGATTTTACAAACAATAAACAATCTTCCTCAACAACCTTATGATCTGGAATAACGGTATAAGAATGCACAATCAGTGATTACAATCTTATTATATAGCCTCGTACTGCGTAAAAGAGAATAACCCTTAACTCTAAAACTACGTTCTAAAACAATTCCATCCTACAGTAAACAACTTTTACTGAACCAATCAGAAACTATGTCGCGCATGTCAGCCTAAAAGTACTTTTGCACTACAGTAACAATACCTTAATTTTAAATCAACAAGATGTTGATTTCTATAAAGACATGGGATCTAGGTCATGAACAGCGCGCGCTAAACACGTGATTTACCATTGTTGTGTTAAGTTGACCGACATAATTATTGATTTTCCCTGGATATAAACAATGACTCATGTGGAATTCTGTAATCAATGTATACAATAGCGTAGGCTACTAAATTAAATAATTTATAATACAGATGTAATAAACTAAATGAAAACTATATTATAATTTAAAGATGATACATAATTCCGTATCAATTTACATCCTGTATAACACCTACAGGTGGTCAGTGATAGCTGTCGCACATGCGCACATTCTGTTACCGCTGGACTGCAAATTGGGCTAAGCGACCAAATTATCGGCAAAATCGAAACACGTCAAACAAAACAAAGCCAGTATGATTAAGTAGCAATGTTTTAAGGGCCTTTGTTGTGTTGTGTTTACTCAAACCAGATCCTCACGACCGGCTCACTCTGATTTTAATCCAGTGAGTCAGTGTAATTAAATTAACGAAAGGTACTTTACCGACATCAGTGTTGGTTTCCTTTATGAACTGATTAAATGACAGTACTGATTAGTAAATGATTTCTTTATTAATTTAGAACCAACAATGAATTTTTTGAGATTCTTAGTTCTATTATAAATAAGTGTAGGCCTGCTTTGTAAAGTGATTTAATACTTACATTACAAGATAAATGCAAAAGATTCCAATATTCGTGTAACAGGACGAAACCGGGTTCAACGGGTTGAGATTGGACTTAGCAAAGATGCTGAAAGCAATTTCGTGAATGAGATGTTTTTTTATAATGTAATTGAACGATGAATGAATTTGATGACATACTCGTGCGAATTAAGTCCAACAATGGATTTAACAGAATGATGCGCACTGAGTTCAACAACTGATATAAGGAAATTATATCATTCCTAAATGGAACTAATCAGAACATGTAACTTCAACGAGTAATCAAACAAGAATTAACTTATGGAATTTAAAAACAAATATGATTGATATATGGATCTATCAACATTGACGACCAATGTATAGAATTTACACACAAATATGGACAATGTATGATTCTATCACCAAGGGTGATCAAAGTATAGGATTTATACACACATATGAACAATGTATGATTATATCACCAAGGGTGACCAAAGTAGAGAATTTGTACAAAAATATGAAGAATGTATTTTTTATCCACAAGTAGGATCTATGTAATATTGATTTTCGCTCATATAGCGATATTAAATTATTGATTTCACTCATATAGTGATATTGAATGATATTGATTCAAAAATGGAACACATATATCTCGTAGCGTCCAGTGGACGATCACGCTGTATTTCCGGTTCCAAAACTCTCATTGAATGGTCAAGGAGCCACCAAGCATGGTCCGCCCCTCTCAGTCTGCTGAAGGATCCCTCATGAGCCTCCTTATTCCATACAGACCTGTTGATCACGAAGCTTTGGTCCCTCACTGCGAGTAAACCAGCAGTCTTCCGTGCCAACGTCACCATCGACAGCAACATATTGGTTGCACGAAACCCCACAGAGTTCTACGACTGATGGTCAAAAAAAACAGCTAAAAATATAATGACTGAGCCGTGTAGTACATAAGACACGGTGAAGCACTTGACACGGTGAAGCATGAATACAATAACATATATTTAACATGCGCGCACATGAATTAGCTTCGTTACACTTCAAATCATTTCATCAGAACTACGGTACGAGCTTATTATTATCATAACCACCTTCGTACATGAATATATGTCCGACACAAATAATCTCACTTAATTATAAGAACTTGAACATTACTCGTCCTTCAATGCATGCAATGTATAATTGAATCCAATTTGTAATAAAAATGGTTAACGTGAAACAGACTATAGTCTAACTGATAGCATGACGTTATATAACATAGATCTGAGATTTTGTAAAATTTAGAATAAATAAATTCCCAAACATGAAATCTATAAAACAATTCTATCACATAACACGGATAGCACGAAAGAATACAATTTTGTATTTTACATACCTCTACAGCTGAAGATTATTCCCGCAAAGTGGACAGCTTCCTGACAAAACTCGTTGTATTGTGATTATACATCGATAATTCTCTATAAGTACCTGGTTGTGGTGAAAATGCGCAGCAAGTAAACTCGAGGTAATTGGGTTTCTCATTGCAGTCACTTTGCTCGTGCAGCATAGGATGAACCGAACTCAATATTTTGAAATAGCTAAAGTCGAAAAATAAATCACCCTCGAGTAACCCAGTACGTGGCAACGAAACTCGAGTACATTTTCGTTAATTTATACACATTGACATAAATTACACTCAATTCCGTGACAACTCGCTGATAATCTTCTATATATTAGGTAAATTTGGATTATACTCAACAATGAAAGGACTGGTATTGTCATCTTTGTCCCTGATTTTACATTTTAGTGAATCAAGCTGTATAGGGGAAGACACCTTTCGTAAGCAGCATTAATAATATCAGTTGGATAATTTCTTTTCTAAAAAATGTTGACGTAATTCTGTCAAAGAATTTTTAAACACATTATCATCAGAAATAATTCTTCTATATCATTTACTTGACTGTACGGAATTCCGTCTCTGTATGATTTTGAATGCCGCTATTATTATTATTATTATTATAATTTTTATTATTATTATTAGTTCTCTTAAAGGAACCATATTGTATATCAAAAGGATATAATTCTAAGATTGTTTATAAACTTCATTAAGTAATAAATTCATATTGAATCAATTATACACATTTAAAGGAAAATACAATTTTCTATTTCTTTATATATGTTCTACTGTTAGAGTTTTCAATAGAGACCTATGTTTTTTAAAGATCAGGTTTTATGGATCTTTTAATATATCATTTTACATGCTATTTATGTATCTAAGACATTATATATGGAAAATATCTACGTTCTTTGAGTAGATATAAGGAAATATTTTGCGAGTGAAGTAAAATATTGTATTGTCACTAGTGGCTTCGAAACTCCTGACAATACAAAATTTTTCTTCTTCACGAGTGAATAACTCCTGAATCTACTAAACAAAACGTAGATTTTCTTTTTATGATATATTTTAAGGCAAAAACCGCATGCGTGAACGATGGAGTCTGATGAGACTGTGTATCAAAAATATAGCGGTTACAGTAATTTGTGTAAACCCGGGCTTACACACAGCTTAAAAGTGCCGCCAACTGAGACAGTCCAAATTTTCATTTTTTCTTCATGAAACATACAAAATTAGCAGAAATTTGCATTGTGGCAAGTGAAGATTTGAATCGGGTCCTCACTTGCTTTTTAAGTCCCCATTTGTTGGTGTGTATTCAACATCTGGTCTTCATTTGGCAGCAGTTACAAACACACACACACACACACACCTATATACATCTAATTGTTTCTTCCACTGACGAAGAGCTTGTTTAGCCCATAAACTATGTATTTTCCCTGGATAACATTTTTATTTCAATGAATCCATAAATCTACTCTTAAAGAAACTTTACCAAAAACAGTTAATATGGAAAGAGCTTTTCAAATCAGATGAACGAAGTAAAATCCAGTACATCTTTTACAGCGTGAAGATATGCAGTTTTTGAAGTTACAATTTTCGTGGAAGTTTCATTTGATTTATAGTCGTGATTGAAATTAAACTACGCAAATAAATGTTACAGTCAATATTTGACCTACAATCAGTTGTACAATATTACAAATGCAATAGATAGAGGAAATGGAGGAACGAAGTACAAAATACCAGAGATATTAAAAATGATTAAAATCAACGAGATTAAAATGATATTACAATCAGGGAAATGAAGAGATCAGAGGAGGAGATCAACCTAAAACTGCATATGAATGTGAACAAAGAGTAAAAAAAAGCACGATATATTTACACAAGAAAAGTCAACTCCACATTAGCTTGTTTTATTTTGTTTTGTTCGCTTTTTTGTTTTGTTTGTATTTTGTTTGTGGTGTGTGTGTCTGTGTGTGTGTGTGCGTGTTTTGTTGGCTTTTTAAAACTTATATTTGCTTTTGTACATCCCTGAGGAACATTTTAGAATCTAGTCCTAAAGTGATATAAACTTGTTCTAAAGTAAGAGGACATAGTTGTGAAATAACGCACTTTAGATTACAAAGAATAACAAACCTAACAAGCCAAGTACCTTCCCATTGTCCAGCAACTCAATATGATTTAATTCAATTTAATTGAAAGGCCAATCAATAGATTTCAAACACGCTCTACAGTATAGCAAACGTTTTTAACGAGAGAAAAATGTACTACACTCAAAAAGATTATTTTTCCTACAAACAATTAAACATGCTTAGTGCTTGTATATTCAAAATCACAAGAAAGGACGAAGTTGATGGATACAGAGCACAGAGCGTCACAACATTTTGGCAAAATGAATTGTATTGGTCAGAATGTATGACTATTGCATGTTGTTGTGTATCGTACTGGCATTTTTAACAGATCAAAGTATTCAAGAGTTAGTACAAATTTAATTTTTATATTCAAATACAAAAGGTTGTTGTCTAAATATGCATACGTTAATGTGATGATCCTACATTTAATCTAACCAACAATGGCATAGATCTTAAACAATTATATTGATATGCAAACATTTTAACATTTCTCCATATCATGAATCGGGATACATCAAGGGCGAAAATAGAATGATACGAGGAAATAGCAAGATTTAATTAAGCAGTAGGTTTCATGTATTCTGCATCTACGTTGTAAAAGTTTAAAACAGAACATCTATACAGTCTCTTTCGACAGTATCAGACACCGTTTTCAAGAAGAAGAAAAGTCATATTAACTTCAGGACAGCCAGGTTACCACACAGATGACGACAGTATGGTACAATTCTTGGACTATATATCAAAATCAAAAGTGGAATTAGAAATTGGACTATACTGTTGGTGGTAACTGTATATTTTATGTAACTGAGTGATGTGGTCATGAAAATTGGTAGTATTGTTGAATCAAAGCAACAACTTACAGAAATCCAAAGACTTCTTTAAACTTGGATTAAACCCTACGATCAATGCTAGTGTAGTTAAGAACGGTATTCAAAAGGGCGATAAACTACGTGTAACATTACTACAAGAAATTGCATAGGACAAAAAAGAAGACAAAAAAGAAGACAAAGTGTGTAAAACTTATGTTCAGAAAAATTATTAGGATGGCGATACTCCTAGAGTCAGTTCTGCTAATGCAATCCGATTGTCATGCATTCAAATGGCACATGACAACTTAGTAATGTCATTTTTAATACATTTTTGGACAATATTGACCATGAAGTAAAGAAACAATCATTTATATTGATACTAATGGATCTGCTATAGTTTACTTTTTGAAATAGGTTATAAATTAATCTACTGTAAATCGTCTTTGATTCTATGTTTACACCTCCGATCAAAAATGCAAATAAGAAACCAATTAACGCTAGTAAAGAAACAACAGATTGTTACAATGTCAATATTTCCCGGCAATTCTGTTGCTTCTTTCTTTGGCTAACTAAAACAAATAATTACCAGTATTTATTATGCCTTTTTAAATTTTGTCAAGGAACGAATCAGCTCCTGGTGGAGCACTACCGCCATTAGTGGACCAGCACACCCTATTAAACCTTGTATGAAATTTGCGATAGACAGAGCAGCAGTTGATAGTGTCATGGCTACAGAAGTGACTGTAACACCATCTTCTTTAAACACTGGTTTCAGTCTTTCACCTAATGGTAATTTTTCTCTATTTGTTCATTCTTCCTTTCAATATTTTCCCAGAAACTCTCTCTAGCTGTGTTAAAACTGCTTGAGCTTGTATGCTTTCAACACTTTCAAACTGTACTTGCTATGCAGCCTTTTAGCTTGGATCTTGTTCCCTGTCAATCTCTGTTTTACCTCTTCAATATGTTTGTCATATATTTTAACTTCAGATTGCTTAGATTTAATTTTAGATTTTCCAATATCCCAATCATTTACATTCGTCAATAATGTTTTTCGCTTTTTTATTGCCACTGTCAGATAGTGATGCCAAGGTTGGAAAGCCTTGGTCTCTTCACTTACAATAGTCGCTAATCATCTGTAATTAACAACATACAAATGTAGATATATTATTTAAAAGATATGCTTAAATTATATGAATATAGAAATAGAACATTCATCTGAGCATATTGGGAAGAACATATTCTGGAGCTAAAAAGAGAGACAAAACAAAGAAATTGAGAGAAGCAGGCCAGATAAAAAAGAAGTACCAGTTGAAAGACAGTAATAAAACAGCAATATTGTTTAGCATATAATATAGCAAATTTATAGTACATAATAATCATAAACATTCATTCATGGACCAATAATTGTTTCCATTCTCTATACTGAGTCTCAAAATCAACTTTCTTATAATATTTTGGAATCTACAATGTGATATATTTTGATTAACACATTTATTTCAATCGACAACTTAGACAGTTTACAGAATACAATGAAACATTTTGCATGACATTAAACGATATCAGATACGTCCCTGGAATTTTGCCATTAAAGTTGAAAGTGTCACTATCTGCTTTGATTACATTCAAACATATTAATTAAAAATGGCAACGAAAAATAAGGAATATGAAAATACCAAAAACATACTTGATAAATAAATGTGTGCTGTTTGTTTCATTGTAGATGTGTTTGTGCATTTAGCAACAAATGATGTGTCAAGTCTAATTTTAGTAGTTCCTGCTTATTGTGCATTAAAGTCGATAATGAAAAATAGAGCGTACACACGGTACACGTGCAAAGCACAACTGTTTAAGATTTTATCAATGATAAAGTTAGCCATCTTGACTGTTTCGAATACCTATTTTATGTTAATTCTATGGATCAGATGCTAGCATTTGGCTTTTTTAGATGCATATAGGCCCTGTGAGGCTTGGCTGTAAAAACAAGGGTTCTGAGGAACACCATGTCTCACATTTGTCGGCCTCAGCCTAACACGATTCTGTTTATTTCTGTAAGTGAATTTCCCTTTTCGGACAATAGAGCGTTAGTCCCTTAGAGGGGATCTTGTTTAAAAAACAGTACATTAAATGCAGTTTATTAGAAATATAGGATAGGAAATCAATCTAATACAAGTTTTTACCTATAAATGTATTATTATGTCTTTGGGCTGTAACAATATAATAACTAGCCATGGGATTAATCTAACCTTCCTGTTAAATTAAAATTTTATGTCCTACCAGTAAGCAATAATTTTCTTACCTTTCTAATAAATTGATGTTCTATTTCCGACCAGTAAACAAGAATTCTTTCAATACGTAAGTTACGAGTAGTTGACGATCATCTTAATTGAACATGTCTTTTTTAACAACTTGGACTCACGTGATCACATATAATATGTTGTTTACAATAATGGGTATAGATTAATAAGATTCTTATTCAGTTGAAAGTAATGAAACATTTCTTAAAAAACAAAGACTCAGCTTTCTGTCTTGGTTTCTGGATATTTAGTGATCCGGTCGATATCCTTATTCTACAACTGTATGCTCTATATCGCTTAAGTGGCTGAAAAGACAAATAATACTGTAACGTCTTTAATATGTTCCCCTCTTGAAGTTTTCGTACACTGTTATCCCCCACAATTCTAAATATTTATGTTCATTAACTTTTCGTACAGATAACTTTATATTCTTAATAAAAATACAACATTTTAGTACTTGAGAATCTTAGCTGGACAATATAATTGATATTATTTCATGTACTCAAAGCATAATTTTAAGTGTACAAAAAATTACAGATAATACGGTCAACTTGACCTCTTTTCCATAAGCTGGATAATTTACAGATTGAAATCTCAAGTTGTCTTTTTATCCATAAAATGAATAATAAAGTAGAGCGTTTGCTAGCTTTCAAAATTCATCTGCATATCTCGGTATATCTTCATGTAGTAGAATAAATACAGTTTATAATAATTATATTTATTTTACTCCATGAAGACGTACCGAGACATGCAGGTGAATTTATAAAAATTAAAATTTATTTTACTCCATGAAGACATACCGAGACATGCAGGTGAATGTTCAATATCATAACATTGAACTTCATTGTTTTCTTAACAGCTCTGGCAGGTCTGTCAAAAAACAAGTGTTGATGATGATGATGTGGTCGTTGTTGCTGTCCTTCATTGTCTTCTTCTTCTTCCTCTTCTACTACCATTACTACTATTTCTCTTCTTCTTCATCTTTTTTATCTTCATCATGATCATTTCCTTCTTCTTCTTCTTTTTCTTCTTCATCTTGTACTATTCCAAATATTATTACTTATCGTCCTCCTACTACTACTGCTGCTACTTCTCGATTATTTTCTTCACCGTCTTCCTCTACTTCTGCTACTGCTTGCACTGCTACTAATACCACTATTAATGTTATTACTACAATTAAGTCTACTACTACTGCTGCTGCTACTGCTGCTTCAACTACTACTACTATTATAGATCTTGGACCTCGATATTTTCAATAAAGCTTCAAAATAAAGTACTGTTCTATGTTTAATTGTTCGTTCAACTAAAATTAATTTCAAGTGTTTTAAGACCTGTCTGTAATAATGGAGTGATATTCCTCAACCATCAATATTCTGCAACCATCGTTCTGGACGAGAGTGCCTTATTCTGTGTCTGTTACGGGAGTCAAATTTCAAAATGAAAGATCAATTTCGGATAAATGTTAATTCTGAATACTTGAATATTATGAATCGTGTGAGAATGTATTGGTATGAAT
The DNA here is from genome assembly GCA_029931535.1 of Margaritifera margaritifera. Taxonomy (NCBI): domain Eukaryota; kingdom Metazoa; phylum Mollusca; class Bivalvia; order Unionida; family Margaritiferidae; genus Margaritifera; species Margaritifera margaritifera. Next base: position 541,368 of record JAQPZY010001058.1, on the reverse strand, counting down.
ACAAGTATCATTTGAGCTGATATTTGTGTCGTCTCTATCGTAATGCCATTTGGGTATTCGGTTTCAAAATATGTTGGTGTTAATATCTGGAAATAATTCAAATTTAATTGTTCTTCCAGTGCACAGCAACTTACAAAAACTCACATGAACGCTGTCGATAACACAGATCTTGCTATCCCGGAATCCTACAGGAGAATGCTTGATAACATTAAGTGAATTTTTAAATATGAAGAAATAATATTATCATACAGGTTAGAGAATGTGTGCATGGTTGAGGGGAATATGGGTTGCTGCGTGCAGGAAAGGCGATGGGTGTCGTAACCCGTGAACCCGGCTTCGAATCTCCATCGAGTACGAATGAAAAATTCTCGAACCTGTATGATGATATTATTTCTTCATTTATATATATATATATATATATATATATATATATATATATATATATATATATACATATACATATACCGGTATGCATCAATGATGTGTTGTTGTGTACATTACCCTATCATTAAATACCTTTTTTAAGTTAACTTTATAGATCAGATCGGCGCCATCTCGGCCTTTTCGAATGTATATAAGCCCTAACAGGCTTGGTCGTTAGAACAAGAGTTCTGACGAACACAATGATCCGCATGTTTCGGCCTCAGCCTAATGCCATAATGTTTCTTTCTATAAGTGAATTTCCCTTTTCATGTCCAGTAAGTGTATATATGATTTTAGGGTGGTGCTATGAACAATTTCTAAGTTAAAACTCATTGGAAATGGCTTGGCCTTTTCATGCCCAGAAAGTGTATATATGGTTATAGGACGGGGATCTCAATGGTTTCCAACTGATGACCCAGAGGATGGGCTCTAGGGCATACGAAATGATACAGGTGATTTGCCAAGTGACAATATTGGTTCCTACGTAAATTAACTGCCTGCTTATGTAATATTCCAAAGATAAATCCGAAGATAAACGCATGCATCATAATACATGTATATTGAATTCTATCACAATACGATAAAAGTAGGAGACGACCTTTGACTTCCCACACCCCTCAACAAAATGGGGTGCGACTCACTTTGACAAAAAAGGCAATCCCCACTCCCCAAGCATTAAGTGTAAAACATTTCATAAATTTATACTAGTACTTTAAGAGTTGTGGGGTTGCAAATAAAAATTAGCATTCAGTTGACAAAACAATGCTGACTTTAGGATTGATATGTCTCCCATTCTACTCGCAAAAAGGCGAGACAAACATTAGAAATTACTAAAATACTACTATCCAGATTTGGTTTTGTGCGAGAGAAAAAGTGCTATTTTTTTATAAAATAAAGATAGAAAATAAGATAAATTAAAATAACGATATATTCATATTTGAATAAAGAAAGTTAGAATATTGCCTACATAATAACCATAAGAAGCTGTTATTTGCAAATGATATATTTGCAATCATGTGACACCAGTATGAAACTGATTTTTGTGCAAGTGTGAGTATAAGCAAACAGATTTTTTAATCCATAGGAATGGTCCAAAAAAACAAACACGCTGTTGACCTTATTTATCTTCTTTTTTACATACCCCCCCCCCAACTTTTCAAATAGCAACGTGGATGTTGTAATGTTCTTCGTCTGTCTGTCAGTCCATCTGTTTATTACCGTAACTCCTGCATTGCTGGGTCGAAATTCGCTAACATCCCTGTGCAATCGAAATATTAAAACTTTGAGACCGTTCTTTCTGGTCCCAGGAGGGATTCAAACGGTCCAATTTGCTATTAGTCAAAGTGGGAAGCGTTGCCGATATTGTATTCGAACCTCTGTAGGAGGAGGGGATGATGGAGGAAGAGATGAGTAGAGAATATAAGTATATATAAATCTGTCTCAAAGTCAGCGGAATTTCAAAAGCATTTAATTTGTGATTGCAAATTATCAAATTAATTCTAATTTCTAATTTCGAGAACAAGTTAGCGAGTTTCAAAATCATCGAGTCAAGAATGAAATGAAAACATTTGTAAGAGTTTTACTCGCCAAATGGTAAAGCTTTCTTATAGCATGGCTCCATTCTAAATAGACTACACATAGAACTCTACAGCAAAGGACAGAAAAATTCCCCTCTCATAACCCCGAGTCATACCACCTCGCTCCGTACCACCGAAACCCTCTAGGGATGGACCAATATCCCCATTACTGTTACGTCCATACCCTAATATTAAAGTATGCATCTGTGACGATGTAGGCACAGCAAGCTCTATGCACGTAACTCTAAACACGTATATCTCATAAGAAAAAAAAATCAGCACTGAATTAGAAAGCGCTGGAACGCCAAAAACAACGACAACAGTAACAACAATAACACTAGTAGCAGCAACAACAATAACAAATATTTCTAACTTTACTGCTGCTATTTTGTGTGAGTGAGATAGCTTTAGTAAGAAAACATTCTGCCCAATAAATCCAATGGTGTGGTCTTTAAAAAGGCACAGGCGGGTCAGAAGGAACTAGGTGAGGGTGGGGGAGGGCAGAGGAACGGAAAGGGAGAGGGGGGAGGCGGGGAAGGGCAGTCAAACCCCGGTTTTTTTACTAAGCATTTCACAGAAAAAAATTGGCCGTTTTTTCGTAAACGAACTACTCCCTTTTTATAATTGAACCTTCGTGGACAAAATCTAGTATATGTCCCTGACCGGAGAAAGGATCATGTAATGACTCAAATTCTGGCTTACCAAAGAAATTGATTCATCACTATTTTCAGATATGTGTCTAGTTTACCGTTGATTTGCTGACAAGTTACATAGCAAACAGTAGGTGGTCCGGACGGTATTAAAATGGTGTCCCAGAAGAGACAAGCCGACATGCAACAGGAAACATTGCCTGCCTTCTTCAATCGTATGAAAAGAGGAGCCAAATCGTGTTAATCATATGTACAAATATTTGAGGCAAACAGAAACTGTGTCAGAGACAAACATAACATTCATACAATAAAAAGTGCCTTTCTCATGTGCCTAGATACCAATTATATTACGCGATGCATGAAAAACAACAAAAGCCGTATTAGTCTCGTATTTGAACTCACTTCATCACATAAATAAAATACGGAAGGTTTTTGACGAAGTCTTTCTAAAGTTGTATGGTTTATTTCCAATTTGCTAATACTCTTAATCGACTTTCTTTCAGGTGAGATTTATCTTTGCGATAATTTGGGAGAAGTCTCGTACGCTAATTCATATACTTGCGATTTTGTGAGAAAGAGAAATATTTTAAAAGCACATGAAGTCCGGTACCTGATGATCGCAAATTCATCTAATAAATCCAAAGATGTTTGTTGGCGATAATATGTAGTCGCGAAATATGTAATTGAAAACAAATATATTTATATATGTGTATGTGTTTGTGTGTGTGTGTGTGTGAGAGAGAGAGAGAGCGAGAGAGAGAGAGAGAGAGAATAAACGGAAATCGGAATTTCCAATTATCTCGGTCTCTTGCTGTTCAAACTAATCATGTTTTGTGAATATATATCACAGTTCTAACCTGGGTTTCTAACCTCATAAGATCATTTTGTCGGTACGCTGCCTCTCATATAACATTTTTGTAAATAAGTAATTTACAAAATTCCGACTTTCTCAATGTTTGCCACGGGTTTAGCTTATCTAGTCGAGGAGGCTCGATCGTCTTCCGTCGATCCGTCCATTACATGTTGTTTGGTATCGGTACTCCTCCTAAACTACTTTAACGAAAAGTCATGAAACTTGGCGTACAGTTTTTATCCTGAGATCCAGTTCATCTTAAATGAAAATGGTGCCCATTAGAACGTCCAACACGGCCGCCATGGCGGTCTTCTTGAAAATATTGTTATCGCTACTCCTACTGAAAAAATGGTAATATCGAAACGGAGTTCTCACAAAAAGATTTGTCATGAATTGTGGATGGTTGCAAACCATAATGGTGCCAATCAGACATACAAAATACCCATATCTGGAAATGAATTATCATTTCTACTACACTTGAACAGATCGTCGTGTCGACATGGGATTTTCACTGAAAGACTTCTTATGGATGGTCCTGGACAAAAATGGTCCCCAGCTGACAAACAACATAACCGCAATGGCGGCCATCTTAAAAATTGTGTTATAGCATATTGACATGTGGTTTTTACTAAAGGACTTGTGAAATTAAAATGGTGCCAAGCTGATGTTCAAAATGGCTGACATGGCGGCCATCTTAAAAATGTGATTGCTACTTCTCTTGGCCGGATGCTTATATTGACACGGCGTTTTCACTGAAAGACTTCTTATGATATTGAGTTAGAGCTGAATGTATTAAAAGGATGCGGATCTAATCTACAAAGTGACTACCCTGGCAACCTTCTTGAAAATTTTCTTATGGTGACTGCTCTTGAATGGATAGTTGTATCGACATGGGTTTTTCGCCAAACACTGTAACAATATGCAGCAGGTCAGTCCCTTACAGCTAATCTTGTTTAAAACGCACTATATTAAATGCAGCTTTGTAGAAATATATTACATGAGATCAATATAATAAAAACTTTATATATAAATGTATTATTATGTCTTCTGGAGCAGTAAAAAAATATTTAAAAAATTAACTAGCGGTGGAAAACATCAAACCTTCTTAATAAATTTATGGTCTATTTCCTACCAGTAAATAAGAATTCTTTCAATACGTCAGTTACGAGTATTTGACGATCATCTTAGTTGAACATATCCTTTTGCAACAACTTGGACTCAAGTTATAACATATAATATGCTCTGTAAACTTGTGAGTATAGGTTAATACGATTATTATTCAGTTGAAAGTAATGGAAAAAAATCTTGACAAAGAAAGACTCAGTTCTCTGTCCCAGCCTTTGCTTTCTGGATATTTAGTGACCCGATCGATATCATTATTTTCCACCTGAATGTTCTATATTACTAAAGGTGCTGAAAAGGAAAGTAAAATACCGTAACATCTTTAATTTTATACCCCGTGAAGTTTTTCATACACTGTTAATCCCCCTTAATTCTAAATATTTATATACATTGGCTTTTGTACAGATAACTTTATATTCTTTTTAAAAGCAGAACATTTTAGTACTTGAGAATCCTAGCTGAACAATATAATTGATATTATTTCATGCACTCATGATTTTAAGTGTACAAAAAATTACAGACAATACGTTCAACTAGACCTCTTTTCCATAAGCTGGATAATGGACAGATTGAAATCTCAAGTTGTCGTTATATTCATAAAATGAATAATAAAGTAGAGAGTTTGCTAGCTTTCAAAATTCACCTGCATGTCTCGGTACATCTTCATGGAGCAGAATAAATATAGTTATTATATGATATTGAACTTCTTTGTTTTCTGAACACTTTTTTATTTACCTGTGAAAACCCAGGAGTTAATGATGATGATGCTGTCATCGCTGTTGCTCTCCTTCTTTGTCTTCTTCTTCTTCTGCTACTACTATTTTTATTATTTTTGTTGTTCTTCTTCTTCTTTATCTTCGTCTACTTCTACTACTACTAGTAGTAGTACTATTACTACTGCTTCTCTTTATTTCTTCTTCTTCTTCCACTTCTTCTGCTAGTACTTTTGCTACTACTACTATTACTACAACTACTACTAATATTGCTACAACTACTTTCACTCATCCCCCTCCTCTTCCTACTACTACTGTTACTAATACTACTACTACTCTTATGGATCTTCGAACTCGGTATTTTCAATCAAACTTCAAAATGAATGCAATTTGCCATCCTGTAGATTCACTTGGTATACTAGGAAAGAAAATCTGATTAGTTTAAACTTGCAGTACTCTATTGTCTGTAATTGTTTGTACACCTAAATTTATTTTCAAGTGTTTTAAGACCTATCTGTAACAATGGAGCTATATTCTTCAACTATCAATATTCTTCAGCCATCATTTTGGACCAAGTTTTCCTTTTTCTGTGTCTGGTACCGATGTCAAATTTCAAAATGAAAGATCAATTTCGGATAAATATTATATTTGGATGATGAATATGATGAATATTGTGAGAATTTATTGATACAAATACATATATCATTTGAGCTGATATTTGTGTCGTCTCTATGGTAATGTCAAAATGTTTGCCTAAGATGTGAATTATAATGTCTGCGAATAGTTAAAATTTAATTCTACGTCCATTACAAAGCGGGTTATAATAAATCACGCGAACGCTCCCGACGACTCAGATCTGGGCGTCCTGTGGATTGATAGGCGGAAGAAATCGGCGAACATGTATTTCCTGCAATAATCAGAAACGATGATGGAAACCAGGGACGGTAAAGATGAAAAAAGAGCTGGAGCGGCGCGGGGACTCAGGGCCTTCTGCTAAGCCTTCCTATCCACCCCACCCTGGGCGTCAAAGAATGCTTCAAACGCCATACGATAGCTGAAAATTATGCCATTTACAAGATGGTATTTATGTACAGTTATATATATATATATATATATATATATATATATATATATATATATATATATATATATATATATATATATATATACCGGTACGCATCAATGATGTGTTAAATACTTTACGCTCGAACTCCCTAGCATTCCTCGTGATTCTTTGTCATAGCCCTGTGATTAAATACATATCTTATGTTAATTGTATGGATCAGATCGACACCATCTTGGCTTTTTTAAAATTAATGTATATATGCCCATTGAGGGTTGGTTGTAAAAACAAGGGTTCGGAGGAACACTATGCCCCGCATATTTCGGCCCAAGCGTAATACCTTTCTGTCTATTTCTATAGGAGAATTTCCCTTTTCATCCCTGGTAAGTGTATATATACTTTTAAGGTGGGGCTATGAACAATTTCTAAGTTATGACCAATGAGCAATGACTTGGCCTTATTGTGCCGAGAAAGTATATATATGGTTATAGGGTGCGGGTGTCAATGGTTTCCAAGTTATGACCCAGGGGATAATGGCTGACACAGGGGATTGGCTCTGTGATCATATTGATTTCAACGTAAGTTAACTGCCTGCTCATGTAATATTCTAAAGATAAATCCAAGATAAACGGACGGCTCGTAACAAATGTGCATTGAATTCTATCAAAACATGATAAAAGCAGAGGACGACCTTTGACGTCACCCCACTCCTCCCCTCAGTTGGGTAGGATTTACTTTGATGTAAAAGTAATCCTCACTCCCTAAACATTAAGTGTAGCAAATTTCATAAAATTTCATCCAGTAGTTTAAGTGTTATGGGCTTCCAAATGAACATAAACACTGAGTTGACGCCGACGACGACAACAGTACTGATTTTTTTTACTGCTATGTCACCCATTCTTCTTGGAAAAGGCGAGACGAAAATTGTAAATTAATGTTCTATTTCCTACCAGTAAACAAGAATATTCGTAATACGTAAGTTACGAGTATTTGACGATCATCTCAGTTGAACATGTCCTTTGCAACAACTTGAACTCAAGTGATCATATATAATATGTTGTTTAATGATATGGGTATAGGTTGAAAAGATTCTTCCTCAGCTGAAAGTAATGGAAAACATATTCAGAAAGAAAGACACAGTTTTCTGTCGCAGCTTCTTGTTTCTGGATATTTAGTGACCCGATCGATGTCATTAATTTACAAATATATTTTCTATATCGCTAAAGTGGCTGAAAAGAAAAAACATAATATTGTAATGTCTTTAATTTTGTACCCCTTAAAGTTTTCAAACTCTGTCGATTCCCTCATAATTCTAAATTTTTATGTACATTAGTTTTTCGTACAGAGAATTTTATATTCTTGTTATAATTAGAACTCTTTCGTACTTGAGTACCCCAACTGAAAAATATAATTGTTATTATTTCATGCACTCAAAACATAATTTTAAGTGTACGAAAAATTACAGACAATACAGTCAACATGACTTGACCTTTACCCCATAAGTTGGATAATGGACAGAGATAAATCTCAAATTGTCTATTTATAGATAAAATGAATATTAAATTAGGGCGTTTGCTACCTTTCAAAATTCATATGCATGTCTCGGTACATCTTCATGGTGCAGAATAAATATAATCATTATATGATATTGAACTTCATTGTTTTTTTAACACTTTATTTTTACCTTTGGCAGGTCAGTGAAAAACGAGCAGTTGGTGATGATGATGACGATATGTGTATTGTTTACCGTTGATTTGTCGGCAAGTTACATGGGAAACAGCAGGTGATTCAGACTATACTAAAATGGCATAATAAAAGAGACAAGTGGACATTCAACATGGGAAGAGAAAGACATTACCTGTCTTCTTACATCGTATGGAAAGAGGGGTCAAAGCGTGTTAATCATACTTACAGATCTTTGAGACATTAATAAATTGTGCCTGAGACAAACAAAATATTCAAACAACGTGTGTGTGTGTGTGTGTGTGTGTGTGTGTGTGTGTGTGTGTGTGTGTGTGTGTGTGTGTGTGTGTGTGTGTGATACTTTCAGTCAGATTCATAGGTCAATTTGAAACCCATAACATATGCCTGGGGGGAAGCAAAATATTGAAACAAACAAGAGCACCTCTTGTGTACTCCCTGTCTTTCCGTTTAAATGACATACATATGTTCATGCGACACTAATAAAATATGCCTGTGAGAAGCAGAATTTTTTTTAAAAAAAAGTTCCTTTCTCATGCGCCTAGGCACCAGGTATACAATGCAATGCATGAAAAACCACAAAGGCCGTATTAGTCTCGTATTTAAGCTACTACTTAATATATTACAAAGTGTTTTTGGACGATGTCTTTCTAAACTTGTATTGCATTTTCCAATTTTCATATACTATTAATCGGCTGTCTTTTACCTGAGATTAATCTTTGTGAAACATTTTCAGGAGTCTCGTACGCTATTTCAAGTTCGAACAATTATGAATAAAAGAGAAATATTGAAAAAGCACATAATGTCCATTTCATATTGATGTCAGATTCATCTAATAAGTCCAAAGGTGTACTTTCGCTACAATATGTCTTCGCGTAATATCTGATATATATATATATATATATATATATATATATATATATATATATATATATATATATATATATATATATATATATAAATATACATAAGTGTGCGTGCGTGTGTGTGTTCGAGAGGGAAAGAGAGCGAGAGATAAAAAAAAATAACGAAAATCGGAATTTCCAATTATCTTGAGACCTTGCTGTTAAAACCAACCATGCTTTTGTGATTATATGTGTCACATTTCTAAGCCGAATGTCTAACCTCAGAAGATCATTTTGCTGGTATGCTGCCCCTCATAGAACATTTTTCCAAACAAACAATTTACAAAATTACGATTTTTTTAATGTTTAGCACGTTTAGTGATTTAACTAGTCGTAGAGTAGGAGAGGGTATGCAATGGACCTGCGTCCGTTGCTCGTTGTCCGTCCGTCCCTCCGTAGGCCGTTAGCAGTTCTTTGTTATCGCTACTCCTCCTAAACTCCTAGCTGAAAAGTCAAGAAACTTGTCGTACAATTTTATCATACGGTCTAGTTGATCTTAAATGAAAAAGCTGCCCCTAGAACGTCCACTTCGGCCGACATGACGGTCATGACACCCATTTGACAACCACCATGACCCCATCTGGAGAAGAATTGTTATTTCTACTACTCCTGAACGGATCGTCATATCGACATGGGATTTTCACTACAAGACTTTTTTTATGAATGGTCCGAAATGAAAATGGTTCTGATCCGATGTTTCACGGGGCTGCAATGGCGGTGATCTTAAAAATGTTGTTATTACTACTTGGGGGATTTCACTAAAAGACCTCTTATGATATTTAGTTGGACCTGAATGAAAATTATGCTTTTATATCCTCCCAATATGGCTGAGATAGTGGTTATCATGAAAATTGTTATCACTACTCCTGAATTTATGGTCGTATCAACATGGAATTTTCACCGAAACACTTCTTGCAATATATAGTCGGCCCTGTATTAAAATGCTGCTGCCTTGGCAACCTTCTTGAGAATCTTTTTATGGCTGCTTCTCTTGAACGGATGATGGTATTGATAGTCAGCATTCTGACGCTGATTTCAAGATCAAATTTCTCGACTCTAGATTTTATTTTAAGCATGAATGGATTTTTATCAAAACCAGTTTCTAGATATATGTGAAGAATAACTCTAATGATGCCATTTCAATGGGTTGGGTTTTAAAACAATATGAATCATGGATTAAACCAAACTTAGTGGGTATATCGGGACAGTATCAGAGACGAATTTAAAGATCTTCTATCCACGGTATCAGGTTTAAGATCATATGTCATGCGAAAGATTTTTGTACAGCGCTTATCCTATGTGCATGTTAACTCAGACATATAGGAAAATATGTTTGTTACCCAATACTGTATGTTTCTCAAGAATGTCTGTTATGATTTAATACTAAGGAAAAAAATATACGTGTGACAATCAAAGACAGCGTCATGTTGATAAAATATACATTGAGCATACTTGTTGATAATTCCATACATCAATCATATTTGTTGATAATTCCGTATATCAACCATATATGTTGATAAATGCCATACATTGATCATATCTGTTGATAGATCCATATATCAGTCATATATGTTGATAAGTTCCATACATTGATCTTATTCGTTGATATACGAGATCTTTTGTGACTATTTGTTGAAATCACATGTTTTGATCATATTCATTTATGAAAGATATAATTTAGTTATATCCGTTGCTGAACTTGGTGAGCATGAGTAGTGTGTCGGATTCATTCATCATTTATGTGCATTATAAATAAACGTCTCATTCACGTAATTGTGTTCAGTGTTTTCGCTACATCCAATCACACCAGGCTTCATCCTGTTACAATCATCTCAGCTGAACATGCCTTTTGCAACAGCATGGACTCAAGTGACCATGTATAATATGTTGTTTAAAGTAACGGGTAAAAGTTGATAAGATTCTTGTTCAGTTAAAAGTAATGAAAAAGATATTCACATAGAAAGACTCAGTTTTCTGCGCGGCCTTTAATTTCTGGATATTTAGTGACCCCATAGATATCATTAAATTACATCTGTATCATCTATATCACTAAAGTGGATGAAAAGGAAGACAACTACTGTAATGTCTTTAATTCTGTACTTTGAAGCTGTCATACAATGTTAATCTACCATAATTCTAAATATTTATTACACTGGTTTTTCGTACAGAGAACTTTATGTTCGTATTAAAGCTAGAACGTTTCAAACTTTCAAAAATCCTAACTGAAACATAGGATTAATATTTTTGCATGGACTCAAGCATGATTTGACGTGTACAAACATTACAGACAAATACTGTACAGCAAGATTAGACTAAGCAGTTTTTCTTTCCGCGTGTTCCAAGATCGGAATAATGAACTTGTTTTATTTCTTTGTATCTGAACTCCAATGGAAACAATTGGTAATAAAAGTTGTTTTTGTAACTTTGCTCGCTTTTTTGGTAACTATGAAAGTCAATAGAGGTTGACGCCTTTTGCAACCGGCGGCTTTCAAGGCAAAATTGTATTTATTTACTCACTTCAACTTACAAGCGAAACAAGTAAAGCATATAAGTTGGACCCAAGACATATCTCAAACAGGTATAAAATGCATAAACTTTGTCTTCTGACCTGCGATTACGTGTACAGTAGCCAACTTTTGTATTGAATGAGAGCGTGTATATCAGAATGGGACCTAAACTTGCTCGATCGACTCTGATAAAAATATAAATGTAGTGTCTTTATGTCCTAGTGTGTAGAAGGAGAAAAACTATTTTAAAAAAATTAAACAACTCTTGCCATGGGAAACATTGAACTTTTCTGTTAAATTAAGGTTCTATTTCATAACAGTGATCAAGAATTTTCCAATATATCACTTGTTTGAGGATCGTTTTTGTTGAACCTGCTTGGTGCAACAACTTGAAATCAAATGACCATATATAACAAGTTGTTCAAAGTAACGGATATAGATTGAAAAAAAAGAAAACAATTCTGTCCAGGCCGTTGATTTCTGCATATTTAGTGACCTCATATATATTTTCTGTTAGAATTTAAATGTCCCTTGACCAGAGACGTAAGCAAGTTGCTAGAATATTATTTGCCGCAAGTATTATCAGATCAAGAGGTTTCAGTAGTCGCTTCATACGGTCTGCTTGTTTATACATTTTTTCGCAAGTGTTCTTTGGAGAAGTATGGATTTTACCCAGAATACGACAATACATTTCATAGAAGAGATTACAGTCGGTATGACAGGGATCCGATCGTGATAGGCATCATAGGATTCTTTGGTGATTACGACGACTGAATCGATCTTCGCGAATCCTCTGAAACTTCATTGTTATCGTTCTTAAAGAAAGATTTGCACAGAGAACATGATTATATTATAGCAGACGTTCAAGACCAGCCTGGTTGCATTTCTGTCGCGACTGCTGATATCACCAATAAGTGCTCTGACAAAAAGCTGGTTGCTGTGCTGCCCTGGAAAATATTTTAAATTACTTACAACTATATTGCTCGCGCACCTAGCTATGATAAAACAATCGAAGTCGCCATGTCAAAATTGCAGCAGATTGTCCGCGAATTAGAGACTAGAAAATAAGTAATATATAATGTTTTAATGCGACTCAAGACGAACAATGGATGCATATGAGCGCGCATACGTCGCCAAGGTAAATTTCCACTAGCTTGGAACGTAGAAGACGACGTCAGCAGGATGACACAAGAAAGTAGAACAATAAATGGCACCTACAAATTTGTCCATGACGCTCTCAAAATTATTCCTCAAAGGAACATATGGAGCACTTTGATTTTACGCACAGATTGCCATAGAACTAGAAAGATCCAGATGCCCACTAGGAGAGGAATACAATAAACTTGGTAGCAGAAAGTCTTTTTGTACGACTTCGTTAAGACCAGTAGAGATGGCACCAAATTTGAATGCAGCAGCATATGCATTTACTTTACACCGTAGTCGACACTAGTTTTCAAAACCACCATTGTTTTCAGCTTCAGTGTCAACGCTAGAACCATCGGTTCCACCTCGGAGCTATGGCGCTGATACTTTTTTGCTGCATAAATTTTCTCGTATTTAACTAAGCACATTGGACTTAAATCGACAACAATAGTATCTATAATACAAGACTCCTTGACCAAATCAGCCATGTTAAACGCGGCGCCACGCAAACAAGTTTTGACCTGATTTCATATTTTTGTGTAAGTGAAGTAAGCGTATTTGCACATAATCATTTTATTTACATTTTTTATTCTAGCTTTCTGCAGCAAGCGGAAATACCTGCGCCATATATAATCAGAAGAAATGGATTTAAGAAAGCACCAGTACTGGCAACACCAGCTGCAGTTATCGCTTGCGGAATTGCAGACAAGAAAAACAACAATCGCTTGTAATGACTGTATGACTTCTTAAAACAGTAAGATCGTTTGACATAGCTGCGATAATATATAATAAGTTCGTAGCGCGTTTCCTTGTCAACATGATTGCTGGTGTGATTGAAATTCATGATATCTTTCATTTATTTTTTACTGTTCAGGTTGCGGTACTTTACGTTTTGTGTTAATGAGTCTGGTCAGAGCTGGATTTACTCGTAAAATTCAGTAAAATGGCTACTTTCAAATTCTCTGTCTTCTAATACTTTTCTGAATTGAGCATCAGCTTGTGGTCGGTTTACAAAGTAGACATCACCTGGAATCTCAGTAAATATTCCATCAACTGAATGCACTCCTGCATATTTAATTGCTGCGTCATGTGATTTAATATTGACATCCAGCCTCATCAGATATCTTGTAATCAGATAATACTCCTCAGCCAGTTTTGCTTTCTTTTACCAGCTTTGGATTTTTAACATGTGGCGCAGGATACATTTTGTAAAGTATCATTTTGTAAAACAATGTTAGTGCAATATCTTTTAATGCCTCAATAACAGGCTGTGATAAGTAGTATCATGCAATTTGAATGCTTCTTTTCTAACTGCACTAGCTTCTAGTGAATTTAGAAAGTTGCCTTCTGGTACAGTTGTATTTAAAAACAAGACGCTTTTCAGAGCAGCTATATCAAGAAATGGAACTGATTCGAGGTGATCAAATGCTGAAGAAAGTACGTTTGCATCAAAGTCGTGTTTTGCATGGTACTTAGCAACATGATAGTATGCCTTAACAGTCTTTTTGAAATAGTCTGGAATTTTCTTTTTGGTTTTTCTTTTGGCTCTTCTTTGATTTTTTCTAGAATCTTTTGAATAAAAAGTGGGAGATTTTGTCCTATGTTGTTTAACATCTGATATAAATTAGCCATATTAAAATCTTAAAAATGCGCAAAGCTCCTCTTTTGTTGCTGGTATTCCAACTTTATGTATTTATGTTTCTGCTTTAACAAAAGACTAAAGAATGGCTACCCCACCATCAGCTTGTGCATTAACAAGAGAAAATGATTCAGAATATTAGCATCATACTTATACAAAGAAGGATATCTAGATATGTGATAGTCTGATTCTGCTAGCCTTTCTGGTAAATATTTGTCTTCTTGCGGCTCCTCAGGCTGCAGTTCTGCTTCAGGTTGTGGAATATCTGTTTCAGGCTGTTGCTCAGGTTGCGGCTTTTCTGCTTCAGGTTTCGGTGGCTCTACTTGTGGTTGGGGCTGCGGCTTTTTTGCCTCAGGTTGTGGCTTTTTTGCTTCAGGTTGTGGCTGCCGATCATTAGGAAGATATTTTTCACCGTCTTTTCTATCAGGCAGTGCCATCATTTCTAGAATCGTTTCTGCTTCGTCATAATTCAAACCAAGCTCTTTGCAAAAATACCGCTTGTCGAATTTTTCCAGAAGTCTTTCTTGGTTTTTAAAGTTGTTTTGTCAGGATTGATTGTACATGCATGTGTAGTCAGCATCGTGGTTTTTTGTTTCTTTTTCGTTCAATTTTCTGCGTTTTATTTGTTTTTGTTAGATACACTAATAGTCAACTCATTTAGTATGTTTTTAAAAAGCACTCCAATGTATCTAGCTGCACTGGCCGATTCATTGTCATTGCAGAACTATTTTAGCTTGTCATACTTGTCTAGCTCGTCCCGCAACTGTGGAGCTCTTATATAAGTTACCGAAAAAAGATTGAGCATGATATCAGCCAAAAACCTTTTATACAGTTCTTTGTTTTCACCAATTTTGTCATTATACGTCTTAGCTCTCGCGACATCAAAACCCATGCCTCCTGTTTTTCTTCAAACAACAGCGTGTTAAATTCGCATGCAATTCTCGCGAATTCTGTCATCTTATATATTTGTTTACATAAGATCATCTAGCGTAAAAATCTAAAAATAAGTCAGACCGGGATTGGTTGGCATCGCAGAAATGCAATACGATATTTTATCGAACCAATGCTTGCAATATCAAACGTAGGCAGAGCTGACCCTAAAGTATCCGCACTTGAGGGAAGCGTGATCCAGTTAGCTCTGCCATTGGACGCTTCTAGACGCCAATTGTTGATGTATTCAGTTGCAACTGATCTGCCTCTGAGTTGAAAGCGCCAAAAAGTAACTGCCACTGGACAATATATTATGATCCAAAAATTAATTATTATAAACGCTTGCTGCAGCCCATTCGCTATTTGACGCAGTAGACATGTGGTCAGCAAAAACCAGATGAGCTCTAAAGGCTGCTGAATATTCCGAGTATGCAGAGGCTACAAAATCGTTTCGATTATCAGAATTGGACGGCAGCGATTGAATATGTCCGATCGTATTTTATATTCGTTTTGAATCCACGTACAGTTTAGTTGTCGCATCCGCATTATTAGTTTGCACGCCCACATTTTTTATCTGCTCAAAGGTCACATTGATTCCAGCGCCAGTAACTTCAAACATAATTGCGTTTGAATGGCAATTGAATGATGATTGCACTATACGATATCTCATATGATCTTGAGCAAAAATCCGGCTTATGGGCGAACTAAAACCAAAGCACAGGGATTTACCCACTGGCAGATCCGCAGTCATTCCGATATATCTGCTGCTTACTGTAGTAGGTACGCTAGCCAAAATGTCGCCATCTGCGCTAAGTTTTGTATCTGCATATGATTTTGTAGCTGCATCTTTTTCAGTTTCAGGTGTGGCTAAGTTTGTCATTTTTTTAAAAGGTCATGTCGATGTTGCCAGTCATTGTTCCACCAGCTAGCGGCAAAACATATGGCACTTACACGAACATTTCATTGCCAAGGATTACTGATGCCATGTTTTGTCCTACTGAAAGTAAGCGTTCTCGAGGAAAATTTGTATTGACATCTGTTAACAACACCCTAGCATTTACATACTTATCTGCAAACAGTTTATTGGCAGCATCTGCGTTATCTGTTGGTATAGCCAGATTTGAAATCTTTTGCAATGCGGTCCAGACATAGAATCACCAATTTTAACAAGCGTCTGTTACGTTCTGCATTAGAAACAGTTGCTGTTGTGCTCAATTCAGCACCACCAATAACTGCGCCAGGAGTTGCATAATAACTCAATCTATAAACTCTTCTTATAAAATAATGCGCATCATCAACTTTGATTCAGAAGACATAAAAAAATCAAGACATCACTTTTAGATTCCAGATTGTCATTACATGATTGTTGGTCCAACGGGTAGCGGCAAGATAACTTTGCTTTTGAATGTGCTGCTTAACAATGGGCTCAATTATGACAAAGTAGTCATTTATATGGTAAATGTAAATCATGATAAATACAGGACAGTGTACATGATGTTGCCACTAAGTTCCATTTTTAGTTTTTGCCGCGACATTGATGCAGTTTTTCGATGTGTTAAGCACCTACTTGATTTGGAATTATCCCATCCCACTGCGTGCATGCATAGTGAAGCTGATGGTGTTGATGAACAATTTAATTTTACAAAATTATCTCTGTGGATGCCAAAGATAATGCCTTCTATTTATCACGCGCTAGAATTATAGAATCTCTTGTCCATGTTTAGCAAGAAACTTTATTTTGAGCAAATGCGAGTCTATACAAGTGTTAGATATTTACCAGCGCAATTACCTGCGAACTGGAGAATAGCTGCATTGCCAGGCAGCGAACTACCTAGACACATATTTATAGATTTTCTAACCGCAGCACGAGATGAAAATCAGGAGACAAGCAGCCAGGTATTTGACAACTTGGGATTGACTCGCATTGCTGTCAAAGTCAATAGCAGACAATATACCGAGCGTGAACTTGAGTGTAATTTTGCACCGCTTAGTAAAGATTATTGACGAGCGTATCTTATGTTTCAGGAGGTTATGCAAAAATATCAGGATGTTGATACAGGAACACAATTATCTTTGGAGGAATTTGCAAAGCTGTATACTATTTATCACTTTGATGTTTCTAAACATCTGGAACGCACAAAAGATTCCATGGCAGATGTTGCAGTCAAGTGGACTATTCAACCTATAGTACCAGCAGTAGCCGTAAACTATCATGTTTATGCAGTAATTACCGCTGAGAGATTTCATACACTGGATGCTCTTAGTGGTAAAATTACAGTGATTGTTTAGAAGGAACTGATTCCAAATAATTGTCCAAAGATATCATATAAATGAGCAACACTTCATAAAAATTGTTGTTTTAACGCTCTCACAAAAGCAAACCATTGCAGCAGCACATAAGAAGTTTGCGGACGTGTCCATCAATCAACATCTCAAGTTTAGCATAGCAAAACACTATGGCAAAATTTTAACTTTATAGTTATCAGCCAAACAAATATCTCGCATGGGCGGAGCTTTACCAGCAATCCCACCACTTCTTGCAGCGTGGGCGCCAACAATATTACCAATACTTGGTAAGTTGGGAATAGCAGCAGCCTCTGGAGCAATGTCTGGCACTACCGCAAAGACAACAAGCGGCAGAAGACTTAGACGCAGAAAAAATAAAAATATGTTTGCTTAATCTCTAGAAAAAGTTTTTTCTAAACATTTTTCGTAGAAATGTCGAATCAGGATGTTAGTCTGTCTCTCTTTGAAGCTCAACGTTAAACGATTGCGCTGGCTGCTACCAGAGGTTGCCCATTGTCAATAAGACTATTAACAAAACGGTTATCATCTGGCAGCGATAAACTCATGCTAACAAAACGCCAACGTGACAAAGTGGAAAAACAAAGCGCAGCAGGAAAAGGTGTTGTACTTGATTTGTCTGCAGCACAACTTAAAAAGCAAGGCGGAGTCTTACCACTTCTACCACTCCTAGCTGCTGATAGAGCAGGTGCGCTATTGTCTGGGCTTCTTGGCAAGCTTTTTGGCCGTGGCATGAAAGGCAAAAAAAAAAAAAGAGACCGCGAGGATTGCAATACCCCGGAACACAGGGCCGCTAAGCAATTTTGACATTGAGAAAGCTCTTAAAGACATACATTCATTTCGAAACGTTTTTTTACAAAGATAAGATGCAAAAAAAAATCAGGGATGATGAGTGCTGCGTTGTAAAAGTTGTTGGCAAATTCAAGTAAGAACATGCTACATAGATCAAAAAAGTTAATCCGCTGCGAGCTAAGATGGATCTGCGTGAGCTGCTTGACAAATCAGAATAACGTGTAAAAGGCGTAAAAAAGTGCATCGTTAAAAATGTTATCACGCGCGATGACTATTTTATGGCGCTATCTGGCGAAAAACAATATGCGACCATGAATACCATCAGATCATAAAATCATATTATGCATCCTGTAGCGCTAAATAAAATTGGACTATCTGGCATCGATGATAAAAGATTTATACTTGATGATGGCATCAGTACAAGAGCACATATCCACTTTAGAAACAAACAAGCAGGTGATTCAGAGCCAATGGTAGACATGACAGCGCCAGATATATTTGCGGAATTGAGCTTAATCTAAACTAAAAAGTACAACAACATCAACTATGTACAGGCTTAGGCAACATACAACTATGTATAGAATTTGACAACACGCTTAGGCAACATACACCTATATATAGAATTTGACAACACGCTCAGGCAAAATTATAAGTGTATCCGACATTTTGTTTGGTAAATAAGATGTTTTTTGTCTGCCAGTACAACAGTAATATACGGCGCCACTCTTTGCACCAAAAGATCTTTCAGCTTGAGTCATTGAAGAAAATCTTTCTGGCTTGCTAGATTCTAGGTTTGTTGCTTCTACAGGTCGTGCCTCTTCTACAATTTTCCTTCTGAGTAACCGCCTCAATGTTTTCGATTCTATTATCAGTCTTGTTGCCATTTAGATGATCTAGAACAAGATTATCTGGTATGATACCATGAAAACATTCGAATACAAAACGACGCACCTTCATCATTTCATATGCAATGCCAGCATCTGAAACTCCAACATGAATGTATCCATTTTTTTGGACTGATTGGCAATAACACGCTGGTGTTTTGACGTGTCTTATCTCACCAAGCTCGTTATGTTCATAATTATTGCGTATCGGATGCTTATTGCACACCATTATATATAATAAAATATATGATCTCTAATTGTCCCTTCAAGAGCCAGGCAAAAACAAAAACAAGATAAAGATAAGACGTATCAACAAAACAACAAAGACATCACAGCGCTTCAACAAAAACAAAAAGAAAACCAGCAATAGCGAATAGGCTAATAAGACTTATTTCTTATGCCGTTGCAACAAAACAAAATAGAACGACGGCGGGTGCCAAGTGCTTTCTCAGATTTAAACAGAAAACGGAAAATTTCTTGTTCTTTTGTCTCGATGTCTGTCGCTTGTACAGGGCTTGCTGTCTTCTTATGCTTGCCAACTTCGCTGCGCAGATTATTTATCTGTCTTCTTACAACCTCGAGATTTTTAATTATATCTTCAGATTTATCCCCATTTAGATGTTCTATAATAAGATTTTTCGGTATGATGCCGTAAAAGCACTCGAATACAAATCAGTGAGCGCTCATTACCTTTTGACATTTGTCCGTGCATGAATCTGCTATAAGAATATAGCCGTTGTTGTTAGGATTTTTAGCAAGAATCTTTCGACGCAAAATATGTCTCACGTCTCCATTTTCATTCGCCTCATACAAGTTGTGGACAGGATGATCTTTTCAGGCCATTATATATAAGCATCTGTATCTCTCTTATTCGACATTCATTAAGATTCAAGACAAAACTATTGCCCACATTGATATAGAGAACAGAATTATGTAAAGAAGCAAAAATATGCAGCCTACTTACTGGTAGGCCATTCTCGAAAACACTCGTATGTGTTTTTTTCAGGTGAGGCCATATGCGAAAAAAAATTATATTTTTTTTGCAAAAGCCCACTCTCAAACCGGGTGCTGGCCCTACTGAATATTTTAGTTCCACAGCAGATTAAGGAACATATCAGAATTGATATCCACTGCACCCGGTCGCTAGTGTGAACGACTTTGGAGGACTGATAACCTATAACTTCTTCGGTATCGTTAAGATCAGTATGCATCCTGACTGATTCATCCAAGCCCGAATATCAAGACAGAGTGGCCAACCCTGTAAAACACCGGACCTTCCACAGCTATCTACCTTACATAGCGTTTGGCTCTACCCACTTTGCTGTCGTTGTGGGTGGCGTCCGAAATAGGTAAATAGTTGGTCCACTTGCGAATCTGCAGTACGGACCCATTCGACCTTCGTTGCCGACGGCGTGTCCAGCCCACGTAATATCAGAGGAGCCGAGAATGCAGGTTGGGCATCTCAGACTCACAACCTTAGGTCTTGCCCTTTATCTGTGGGTATGTCTGGAGGGGCTTGATTGTCAGTTCCGATCGCCGGGTTGACACTGACGGGCCAAGATACTGCTTCAGTAGGCAGTCAGCATATCTCCTTGGGTCCTAACCAAGGCAATACAGTGGGCCATTTTACTTCCTTCATTTAGAGTTTAAGAAGGGTGTGTTTGACTAATAAACATTGTGTTGTGTACATTTTGTATTGCATTAAAAAGACAAATTTCTGGACAGGAATGAATTAAGATGCATTCCTATAAAGAGAAATGGGGCATGGCTGAGAAGAGATAAAATAGAAGGAAGCAGAAATAGATACATTATAGCTAGGTAGATAGAGACAAGGGTTTACTTAGTAATTGATTATCCAATTTCCTCTGTTAATTTCTTTGTTATACTCATATTATTGTCGGTGTATTTAAAGATGCATTTAAATTTATTTCATTACTTGTAAGAAGTATTTTCACTTCTTTGACTCTGGGTTTCTGATCCATTAGTTGCTATTCTCTGTGATATGGTTTAACTGTATTCACTAATTTTAAATGTATCTCGGTGTGTGAGTGGCGAGTCTATCAAAAACATCCTATATTAAGATTGTTTCCTTTGTCTGCATTTAATAACCCCAATGTCCTTTGGAGTACAAACACACCTCAGTGTATATTTTATTCTGTATTTCAGCAAATATTTTGCGGTCAACCTTGTAGTTTATAGAGTATTTTGGTGCACATTTTTCACAATAATAACATAAATATTGATCGCCTGTACAAAAATATTACGAAAATACAACGGAATGCATTTGCATCATACGAAAGCACGGAAGATATAGCGCTCATGTTGTATGGTATTTGTTTTTAGGCTGATAGGTGCATTAAAAAGATGCATTTGAATATCAGTTCTCTCCTTTGTTCTCTGCACCCATTGCATATCCTAAAAATGTCAGATATCTTCCTTTTTGAAATCTATTAGTCGTATGGAAACCTGAGATATACATCACCCCAGCCTAATTCAAGTAATATTGGCAAGTGATCCTCAGATATGAACTGTATGCAACTTTAGCATCTTCGAGTTGCATAAAGTCATATATTTACAAAGTAATACTCTATTTAGGCAAATTGATCTGTTTGTAATGATGAGAAAATGTATTTAACATACTTTTGGCTCACCTCTACGGACCTGTACGAAGCAGAGGACACATCTTGTAATACCCCAGCGTCGGCCGTCGGCGTCTGCACATATAAAAGCGTATATATATATATATATATATATATATATATATATATATAGATATATATATATATATATATATATATATATATATACATATATATATGAACAGCCTCGCTGAATGTAAACCATTATTTTTTCCAAGGTCCTTGGCGACAGTTCATATGGATAGGGGCTAAGGGGGCTAACTTTGTACACACACGTACACTAGTTGTGCATGCTTAGTGAAGTGTATGCGTTTAGCTTAGGTTTTCGCACCGTGTATAAATGGTGCTATACCTGAGTTCATGAAACTTGTTGAAGGGATGCAGCTTGATAAGCACTACACTCATATCACAAAAATAAATCACTGAGAGTTAAATTTAATGCTTCATGGGCATTGGTTAAATGTTGTGTTTTTAATTTATTTTTCAAGCTCTGTTCATGCTAGAATCATCTAATTAGATAGATGATTATATGCATATATATTAGCACCACGCCCGTACAAAAAGGTCACTTTGACCTACATTTCGCATTGTAGTGGCTTACGTTAAGTCTTTGCGATAAGATCATGATAAAAAAAGTTTTTTCTCGCACCATGTAGACATAATTGTATACCTAGAGTCATGAAACTTTGTGAAGGCATGCATCTTGGTGTATACTACAAAAGTAGTCACTGTGGCTTTCACGTAGTAAAATCTGGCTTATAGGGGTGAGCAATAATAATAGCTTTTGATGCAGTGTCAAAAACAATTATTTTTACAAGAGAAAAACACAATTATTCTTAAATAATTAATTAAGCAGTTCTTTATCGACTCATTATAGTACCTTTACTTTGATATCATAGAAAAAAATTGCTCTTTTATTATGTTTATGTCTTAACAGGGGCCAACATTTTGTTGTCGAGATCAATTTAGCTTGAATTTATTTTTGCATGATAATTAATGTTTACAATAGCTACTGGAGACTACTAAAAGCTTCGAAGAGGTGAACTATATTCGTTGTTTACACTCTGAAGTCTTTATCAATTTTATGTATTATTTTACTTTTTAATCACCACAAGTATGGTGTAGTGCAGGTTCCATAGTACTCGCTAACTACCCTACCATGAACGAAGAGTTGTTTGCTGATGACTGTTTGCTGTTCCGAGTAGCACACTCCAGTAATTATACAAAATCCTTAAAAGAAGTCCAAAAATCGACTACAAGAGTGGGATAATGACTCCAGATAAATTCGAAGTTATCCGCATTATCAACAAGGGAAGAGTCTTAACAGCCCGGTATAATGTCCATGACCAAGAACTATAGACGATAACAAAGACCAAGCATCGTGGACCCAGAATAGATAACACACTATCCTGGAATATCCGCATTAATTCAATAACCAAGAAGACATTCTGCACCACAGTCGTTATACGCAGAAACCATTCCACCTGCCATAAGGATGGAATACGCATCGACGGTATGAAATCCCTCACCCAAGTCTAACATCTCCAAGCTGGAAAAAGCACAGAGAACAGCTCGCTTTGTTCCAGGAGACTACAGCCAAACAAGCAGTGTTTCCAGCATGTTGCAAGATTTGGGGTAGGCAGACCTGTAGATCCACAGTGAGCAATCCAAGGCCTTAATGATGTACAGAGTCATACACCGTGTAGTAGACATCCCAGACTGTGTATACTTACACACCAGAGGTCATGCAACCCAGTTTCTGGTTCCTATTTACATTGTGAACGCTTACAGAAACTCCCCTTTCCATCTGTAATCACTGCAGGCTTGTTTATGCCAATCCCTTGATGCCTTCAAGACAGGGGTCGATGCAGCATTTCAATAGCTCGTCAAGAGACGTTTTTATCCTGGTTTTAACTTGCATACACAGACATTCTTTCGTGTGTAAATAGGGAGTATTGTGCGAGTATGAACCCCAAGAAACAAAGCTCAGTATTGGAAGATGAAGATGAATACGAAATAATAAATAGACCAGTGAATACACATGTCCCTGCTCATGCCTCCACTCTACTCCAAACGATCACAAAAATCAATGCAATGGATTAACATCCACCATTCTTTGCTTTTTTTCTATATCTGTATCTGTCTGTTCGTGTTTCCGTCTATATATCTGCATATTTATCATGCAATATACAATTTCCTTTTGCTGTATATGGCACTGAAAATGTACACTAAAGATAGATACAAATAAGGAAATATCACGACGTGCTTAAGACTGTTTATGTTATTAGAGGCTTGTGTAATTGTTCATTCTTTTCCTAAAATCAATTGTTTCGCCAACATGTTGTGTGGCAAAAATCTTGCACTTTAGGACATAAATAATGTCTTTACTGACTCGTCCTAACCTTTGACTGTTATTGCAAGTAACTCCTGGTAATGAACTCTTGAATGTAGTAGTCCCCGACATTTATTTATAGATTAGACAACAGCTATCTTTACATCGGTACGTTCCTACTTCCGCGCTATGGTTTAAGTTTAATTTGGCACTGATAAGGTGGTATTTTAAGTTGTCTGCTTAGGTAAGCGACCATAGATGGTTCTTTGAAGACCTCGTGTAGGCATGCAGAAGAGTGAATATACCAGTCTGCCTGGACAGTTTTCACCAGTTTTTAAGTATTTTGGTGCTATGTTAATACAAAAAGGCTTAGCCTTGCATCTGACGGCACCGCTTCGGTCAATGACCTTAGCTTTTTATATAGCCGAATATATGGTTATGCTCTTGTTTGTCCTGACTACTTAAATACTGTTTGAGATTCCCGAAATATTTTGCTTAGCCTTCACTCGCGCGAGAAGATATGCTTCATGCGGACAAATAGGCCGATCGAATGGTTTTTGATTACTTACTTTTCATTTATTTTACGTCAATTGTGTTCTCTTCTCTTCTCTTCTGTAATCATTTATTTTGTAATTTCTTCTTTGTCTTTACTTTTGACCTTCCGTTATTAAGGATATTATTTGTATCTTTCTTCTTGGTGCCATAATGTAAAAATGTATTGTTCTACGTATATGAGCCTTTTGCTGCACGTGTCTTTGCGTATGTTCTTTGTTTTCTCCTGATCAAGACACTGTTTTGGTCAAAACTTAGGGAGACTGCTTTTTCCCGTTCCACTTTCCATCTTTGGTGACATTCTAAAATATTGGTACTGTTGGTTGTTTGCGTTTCTAGCTTATTTCTGTAGAACTTCTTGGGAATCCGGCGCCTATCAAAGCCTTGGTTGCTAACTAATGTCGGTGTTTTTTTAATTCATTTTTGTTGGCATAGCTGCCTGCCTTCTAAATAATCCGAACCTCTTTGAACCTTGTTCTTGTTTGCGTCATTATCGTTTTGCAATTTTTGTTAACGTTTTTAAATTTTTGTTAATTATTTTTATTTTGCTTCCTTTTTTGTTTCAGATGGATCTCACATCTTTATTTCTCAACTAAGGGCTTTTTACAAAAAAGAAAGTTAAGGCTGAACACAATTTAAACAATTATGCACATTACATTAAAATAATACCACTCCGTCAGGTCTAATAATACTTTTAACACATTATGCAATTGGAATATCATCGTGTTGTTTCTGCAACTCAGTTTTACAAATTCTTTCTAGCCAAACTCCCCTATCTTATTAAGTTCAAATATACCCACCACGCAAGAGAACTGTACCCTCTTATCCAGTCGAAAAGCATCAATTGTCAAAAGCTTTTATGATCAACACACCCTTGAAGAATATATGCACAAGTGAGACGCTATTCTTTGGACACTTAAGAAACAACTTCTCAGCAACCAATTAAATAATATAGATATCAAGGGAATCACAATATATTTTCCTTCTGATTCCAATAGTTATGGTAAGAACTAAACAAGCTGAAAAGATTGCAAAAAGTCAACTTTAAAAATAAAGCAAACAATTAAACACTAATAATGTGGTTAATATATCTCCGTGCAACTGTCGGACTCGGATACCGGTCTTCTCTCCATGGACCTTTATTGCTCTATGCGTCCTGAAACGTACGATTCTCTCCAATTAAAAGAAGATTTCGAACAATTTGCGTACAGTGATTGCGCTGACAATAAAAATATGGACAACTTTGAACCACTCAGAGTCTGATCTAACAGTAAACATACAGCTGTAGAACTGCTTCCAATTGTACTGAATATGCTTCAAATAGTTGTCTTTAGACCTAACCTAAACGCATCAATCCTCTACAGAACGTCAGATGGATGCCCTTAGTCGTCATTTTCGAGTTTTAAAGAACAGGCTATTGCGGTCTAAATATTTTTGAGTACTATCTATCGTCCGCAAAACATCTGTAAAACTAGGCAACCGTCATATACAGAGCTTCAAAAGCATGTGATCACGTTTTATAGAGTTGTATAACTTTTTAATGGTCTACGACAGAGGTTTTTACAAATTACAATTTAAACACAAATGAATATCACTTTATTATTACTTGTCCTATCTTTTATCAAGTTTATATAAGTCCCTGCATGTACATCATTGAAATGTCACGACACGTGATACATGTGCACTACATGTACAAGGAAATCTACTCGTACCACTATCACACATAATACTCTCTCTCTCTCTCTTTCTCTCTCTCTCTCTCTCTCTCTCTCTCTCTCTCTCTTTCTTTCTCTCTCTCTCTCTCTCTCTCTCTCTCTCTGTCTCTCTCTCTCTCATACACACATACACACACAAACACACGCATGCAAGTCCAGCATTAATACTTTGGCATTATAACATAAATATGTACAGTGACCATTGATACATAATGACACATGTTGTGTATAGGTATAAAACAGGGAAAGTAGGTACATAAAGTCATATTTAGTACAGGGTGAACATTTACTTTTGAAAGTACTAATTAGTATACGACTATGTAAGTCAGCCAGGAGGTACTAGCGAGCTACTATTCCTTTAATGCAGAGCATCTGGTGTAATAAATTACCCACTACAGGAGCAACAGAAAATATGCTTTCTTGATAGTCATAATATTTCAAAACGAAAGAAAAATAAAAAAAACGCAGATAATGGTGAAATAAAGCAAAATATTATGCAAGGCTTAATTCATACTCAGACTTATCCAAATTAACAAAACCACATTTCCGGTTATTTAGTAGCAAGCATAGGATTGTATGTAGCCCAGCTACGACGTCCAAACAAAGTTGTAACAATTGTAGATTTATTTAGGTATGAGACAATATTCACTATAATACCCAATACTGATACTGATAATATTTGTATGTTAACATCTCATGTGTAACGTTCTCAATATGCATATATAGGAACAACATGTATTCTTCACAAAGAACTTTATATAAGACCATTTCGTGTTAAATTTATCCCAGTTGCACATAACAATGCAAGAATATTTTTGAGGCAAAAAGTAAAAATTACATTCGTTTCTAAAATGCAGACGATTGGGTATTTCGTTTACAAAAAAACGTGCATGTATTATGTAAATATATATATATATATATATATATATATATATATATATATATATATATATATATATATATATATATAGTTTCAGTAACAAAATAACAGATTCAGTATATACTATGCTTGTTTATCAATTATCCCAAGTAAGAATCATTTCTTGTTCAGTGAAAAACGAGACACATCTGGACATTTACTCTTAATCCAAGCCATAAAACTATGAAGAAAGGCAACTGGTTTTATACAGCCTCAAAATATGTGAGTTACTGTTTCTACTTCATTCGTACAGAAACAACATGTGTTAGTTGTCACGTTTCCAATTTTGCTAAGAAAATTGCTTGTAACAAAAAAATTTGAGGTATTTTAAATTTATACCAACATAGTTTTTGAAATTGTGTATTCTGTAATAATAAATTAAAATATTTAAGTCAATCTTCCACATGTATATATCTAACTCAATTTAACTTTCAATGCAGCCTCACGTGCATTTAGAATATTCCAGATAAACAATTACTAACAGGTACTAAAAATAGATTGAATATCCAAATTAAAGACTGAGGCTCGAAAGTGATTTTAATTGAATGCCAATTACATATGTCTTTAGAATATCCCAAGCAGATCACTTCTAGCACATTACAAACGTCTTAAGCTCGTGCATAGTGTGCAATCTCAGGCAAAGGCAAATTAAATTGCCTGTATCATGATACAAACTGCAAGGAATAATATTTTAACTATCAAATAATAGTTTCTGCTGTATTTATATCTTTAATTATGTATATAAAGAGTAGTGGCAGCTAAAGTAATATAGAATTGTAAATGCAAGATTAAATGTTTGCTATGAACTAGACTAGTATAGATACAGGTGGAATTTAACTCTTTAATAAATGACAGAAATATATTTGACCTCCTGGTAGTTTTAGTGTTAAATTCATTGACAAAGATGAAATAGACAAACAAAGATGAAGCACTACGTCAAAGACTAACCAATGACTTAAACTTGAACAAGAACCGTATTACAAATCTAGACAAATATGATGCAGCTACTTGAGGGTTTGTACAAAAACGTAAATTGACAGTTGTTGATCAGACTATCTGAGACAAATCTACTAAAAAAAATTAAATATCAAGCCTGTAGAAAACATGCAGAAATTATTTGAATCAGTTGAACAAAGCATAAATGCCGGAATATCAGCCCTAGAGAGTGACATGGAGGAAATAAAGAAGTTTATACAAACAATAGAATGCATTACAATCACAACTTCAACAGTTTCAGAAAGAATTAAACTATGAGAGAAAATATAATGATGAAGATATTAAAAAAGTTAGTTAATGAGTTTAAAGCTGGAAAGAAAAGGTTGCAAGAGAGACTGACAGCTGTAAATAATAGTCTTTCACAATTAGAAAGGAATAACTACTTTGAAGAAGTCAGCAAAAAGTAAAGGAATCAAAGAATAAGGTTAATGTGACGGAAAGTACAATTAGATATATAACGACGTTGTATATATTTCAGATATAAGCAATAAAATAGAGCATTTTAGCAAAAATTGGCCTACAAACTCTCAAACATGAAAAAGATGTTACAAGAACACAAAACGAAGAAATAAATAAAATTACAGAAACTAAATTCTTACGAATTGCAGAGGCATTCAATAGATAGATACCTTTTATGGATAATAATGTACTTGACTTGCAGAAAAAAAACATGAGTGAAAGAAAGAAACAAAACGATAGACAGAAACAAAACAAAATCGAAGTCTTAACTAAGCTATTTAAAGAGAAAAGAGAACAAGTTCGAAAAGATTGTAAAGTATATACAGATCAAGAACTTATTAATAATACTGGCGTGGTACAAGGAAGTATTGACGAATTAGAAAACGGTTAAACGACTAAGAAAAGATTTTAATGATCTAAACAAATCACTAACTGAATTAAACCAAGAAATAGGAATATTTCAATTGATTTTATTAATCAAAAGTTGAATGATCATAATACAAAGTTAAATCAATTTTATAGTGAACCGCTTGCATGTATATTATTTGTATCTATTTTACTTGTAGATCAAAAGGTATTGTTGTTGGTTGACGCTAAAACAACGCCACATACTGATTCTCGTTTTAGAGATGTAGAACGTGATTACAACCCATTAAACGGTTTTTGGTAAATATATGTGCTAGCTTAACAACGCCACAAACACTAGCAGTTATACATGGATTCAATTATGCTTATTATATTTAAAAACAAAACACTAGTTTATATTTAACTTGCATATACTTAAACATAAGAAACACATTTAATTTGAATTTTATATTAATTTAGAGACATAAAAAAAGAACTTATAAGAAAAATAGAGAAAATTCAACTTTTAGATTATCGTAGAATAAGAGCAACATGAACATATTATTTACAACAAAATAGTATTAAATATTTTACATTTGGATATATTAGTTATAATCGAATGCTGGTTAAAATTTACTCCGGATGAAACCACAAAAATGTACTACTTAAATTACAATAGCAGCAGTAATAATCGGAGGAGCAATTGCTAACACTTTATCATTAAATTGAAGTACTTATCCGTTCAAGTTATTGTATTCTGATGCTGAATCACTTAAGGAAATGCAGAAAAAAAAAGCTATATGAGTTCACTTGATTTCATAAATGAGATATGAAGACAGCGATATTTGGTTACTCAGTATTAACACATTTGGATGAAGTTTTTCTCTGTATTTTTTTTTTCTCACTCTAACGATAGTACCACTTTAGAAAAACCTAGGCAAAATCAACTTAATGATTTTTACCAACCTTCTCATGAACAGATACGTGTGCATGTTATATTGACGTTGTTATGGATGCTAGTTTTTATGTTGACTATGAATATCTGTAATAAGTGATCAAAGAGAACAAGTTTGTAGACGTCCTATAATAAGTATAACTAAATTTAACTAAATAAATAGGATGACAACATATGAAAATATATAAGTCCTCACAAACAAGAAAAACTACCACAGGGTGTTCAGCATCTTAATCCAACATATCATTGTATTACGCGCAATCCAAGCAGTATAAAACCTGAACAACATTTACAAGTTGCAATACCTAGGTTAGGACCATATGTTTAAATTGTACCTGGTAGTTTTGTCGCATGTTTCGATGTCAAGGTTAAAGGAGATTTAAATAGTTTAGTTGTAAACAATTTTGGAAGAATGCTGATGAAAGACATAGGCATTTTCTACGGTAGTAATGATATTTTCAAGCAAGAATGCTGATGAAAGACACAGGCATTTCCTACGGTAGTAATGATATTTTCAAGCAGAATTATTACAACATTTTCATGCGTTCGGGGATTTATGACTACCAACATCTCTGAGAACAAAATAAAATAGATCAAGCAATAATGAGTGAAAAACTGAGAAAGTTAAGATCAGGAGCTGGTGATTCAAAAAACACGGGTATAGAAGCTGTACAGTTTATTGTATATTCAAGGAAAGTGTAGAATTCCACTTGATTTTCAGATCATTGTTCTTTTGTTCTTCCTTAGGATCCGAGATTCAAAATTGCACTAAAAGAGAATCGGAGAATATGTGCCTCCAGTACGATATAATTATATCTGATTTAATGGCCAATTAAGTAAAAGATAAGTAACGAAATGGAATTTCTTACTTTTATGATGATATCACTAGAGAAAAGAATTATTGATATTATTGTTAATACGATCTTCACAAATGTATTACTTGATTCAACAAGAATGAGTTTAAAAGGAATGTTGATACTGTGTACAGAGGATCCTGAAGAGCATTACATTTTAGCAATAGAAAAAATACAGATTACCGTGGAAGGATTACCTAACATGTTTTATTATCAGGAGTCTAAATTAGATTAGCAATTTACAGAAGCAAATAAATATTTATTTGATGGGTAACATAAAGGCACCCACATTAGATATATTAGTGCAAGGAATTTGTATACTGATCCCCATTGCTTATAGTTGGACTTAAGGAGCGCAAATGATAATGTTTTGCATGGAACTGGACATAAAGTAGTAAATGTTCGACAAGGAATACATCTACAGATAAACAGAAAAGAAAACATGGATGCACACAAAATGTATATTTATTTTGTGTCTGATGCACAGATAAATATTCAGAACAACAATCTATTTTCTTCTAGAGGTGACAACGTCTGAAAGAACCTTGAAGTCCAGATAAGACACTAAATAAATGTACCTTAAAGAACCTCATAATATGATTATACGTGGTGCTACAAATTGAGGCAAGACAAGTTTGCACTAGATTTGAAACAGAATAAAAAACTGTTTTGACTTTATTGTAATATCTCTCCAACCCTTGCCCAAAATGAGACTTACAACGGAAAATGGCTTGCTAGCGACAACAATGTATTTCTAATACAGCCTGGTGATAGATTAGATAAACTAGTAGAATTACTTATTAGTTTATTCGACGAAACTAATACCTTGTTTGTTATAGACTCTTGCAGCAATATCGATGATTCAAAATAGAAATCAACAAATTATACCAAGTCAACATTCAGTGGTTGACACTACGGAATATCTGTGTGGGTGCAAACACAAAAATGTAATGAGACTGTTTGTGACTTCCGTGAAAATGTTAGAGTTATAGTACTTTTTTATTCAAAAGATAAAAAGTCTGTAAAACACATTTTTAATGAAGGTAAATGTAGTACCAGCAGTTGTTATAGACGCAATATTTGAAAAGGTAAAATAAAACAAAAGAAATAAACTTTTAATGAGTTTGGAATATCCGTTTGATTACAAGGTAGAAGGAGAATAACTAGGAGATTAACTTGTTAATCTTAAACTATATGGGAAAATATTCATGTTATCCACTAAATAACGTTGATCGTCATATGATGAAAGAGCAATCTTATTTATCGTGGCATTGTATATCTCATGATGATATGATCTAATTAAATTAGTTTCTTGCTGATTTATAATTTGCTTAAATAAACAATCTCTGTGCATATCTAATTTGAGCATTTTAGCAACATATTTCTTGATACCCTTGCGTCCTTTTTCTCCTATATTACTTTTTAAAACATATAGCTTACTTCTAAGATCACAAAATACTTGTATTGGTAAACCATTCATCACATTTTAAACAATCCGACAACTTTCTTGTTAGCTACATATATTCCATATAAGTTACCATTTTTGTAATCTCTTGCGTTGTAAAACTGTATATCTTGTTTCATATCATTATAAAAGTTGTCTGTTTCAACACATATGCACATAGAATCTGTATCTGTCATTAATAACTTCATTTTGTCACCATATTGGTTATTTGGTATGTTGAAGTAAAAGTCATACATCAACAACTTGCTTCTAGCACTCTTTATCCCCCATACATTGGTTTGTTACTTTTATTTTCTTGTTCTTTAAACTAACTAATAACATATTTTCATATATTAATGTTCTTCATGCAAATAACATATCCTTTTGAAGTTTAAACTATTTCGTTCATAAGTACATATTTTTACTTTAGTTCTCTTTCTAAAATTTTCAATCTGTTTTCTGAAGACAGTGTTATTCATGAACTTCAAAAACAATCCCTTTTGTCAAACTCATTTTTTGGTTTTTGTCCTAAAGACGTATTAAGTTAAATGTACGCTTTTAGCTACGACTCTTGTTCGAATACAACTGCTGTATGACTCGTGTTTAGTTTTATTCCACACTGAACATACAACTTCAAATTTTGATAGTGAATAGCAAACATTTCTTTGTTTTTAAAAAGTACATGCTAATTTATTCACTGAAGGTTTTGTACCCATTTTATCTTCAATCGATTTATTTTGTACTGGAGATAAATAATCCTCGCTAGGAATTAGCTTTTCTGGTGCCAAAGGATAATCTTTAAAATAGTCGTACAAATCTATTGGTACTTCTAGAACTACTTCTGGAAATCCACAAATTTTATTATCATCACTCCAAGGCATTAATTTTTCTTTCCATTTCCTTTAAGGTTTCTAATGGACATTGATTGGCTAATGGCTCAGACATACAAATATTTTGTGTCTAGGCGCATAATATATGGCCTTGACTCTGACGTATCCTATTCTCCAATATTTCTTGTTTGAT
Organism: Margaritifera margaritifera; assembly: GCA_029931535.1. Classification (NCBI taxonomy): domain Eukaryota; kingdom Metazoa; phylum Mollusca; class Bivalvia; order Unionida; family Margaritiferidae; genus Margaritifera; species Margaritifera margaritifera. The sequence goes on along the minus strand of JAQPZY010001058.1, from coordinate 507,929 downwards.
CGCCGTTATAATATTCATGATTTGCTTTATCATCTATATTAGGTATCATACTTATTCCTCCCTGAGTCTAGATTCAATCATTAAAAATATATCATAATCTGGTAGCAGTTCTGGTTTTGCCCTTCTTATTTTCAAACTTCATCGTGAGCTAGTCCGGGTGCATTAAAATAATGTGCCAGGTCAAGTTTACAATTATTCATACACACAGATATAATTTGTTTCGAAAATATCACATAAAATTAAAGTATCTTTCTTTACGTAGTGGGATCCGCTGTAATTCAATTAGTAGAGTGTCGGACTTGTAATCCAAGGATCGCGAGTTCGACACCCACTCAGGCCATCCCGGGTTGGCTGCTTTGGTATGTCCTTGGGAAAGTCACTTAGCTCCGATTTCCACGGCATGTTATTGCCACTAATGTCTTAAAAGTGCTCTTGGAACCAAAAAGAAAACCAACCCCAAATATTTTCTTAGTATCTGTGTAGATCGCCGCTTCGCGAATTCCGGATACTCTGAGTTTTGGAATAAAAGTTCTTGATTGGTGGCAGTTCAGTTTCATGAAATCTTTCAAATGAAACCATATATTCATATGGATACATATCTTTTCTCAAAAATCTAGGTTTCATTTCCTCGAAATGTTTTATTGTTGCTGTGAATCTTTCATTGTTTAAATTTTTAGCAAGTTGCTCTAACGATCGACCCATAAACCGACCGATAACAATCTAGAAATCATATTTTTCTTTTTGCTAAATCCTCTTGGGCTTTTTACCTTCTTTCTTGAATATATAGACTATACATTTCTTACTAAACGAAATATATTTTCGTCATTATTTGATAGTACTGATACTTCTTGATTTTGATCGGTTTTTACTAAAGCTTTTATAATTAGGTAAGAATTGTATCCAGACAAATTATGAATAAATACTGTAATATATTTTTTCATATTTATAATTTAAATTACACTTAAGATATGCCGGACCTCTCTATTTTCCAGTTAGTTTTCATGATCACTTTCTGTGCAGTTTTCTTCCTTTTCGTTGGCTTCAAAGACTTTTTCAGAGATATGATATGTATTGGTGCAATTGTAATGCTTCTTATCTGTATTAGTGAGTATCATTTGAGTACTGTTACTTGCTCTTAGTTCTTCAAAAACAGTTTCTGCAGTTGATTGTAAATACTCGTAAAAGTTATTTATACAGTCTGCTACTCTGTAAACTATGGGATCATACTCCTTGTTAGTTGATTTTAGGTAATGATAAATCCTGATGGGATGGGATTTGCTAATTTCATTGTCCATGACGAATTTGGATCTAGCGTCATGCTTGCGTGACTCTTTGCAGCTTCAGTTCTTATTGGCTCAATATTAATTTCAAAATCACAATATAGAACCAAAGAAATCTTTATTTCATATTGGTGGTTTTTAAATTTAACTACAGAACCCTCTTCTGTGGAATCTACTTTTTTATGATAAAATAATGAGCTTCTTTTTACCACTTTTCCACATTCATTTGTAATTTTCGTTTGGTTGTATTATCTGATTTTGTTGTCTCCTCCACTATGATGCCATTGAGATTTCATTGTATTTGTACAATCTTTACATCGTTTGTACTTAGTATTTCTAAGTTCCATTTCATCAATAAGCTAAATTTGATAACACAAATAACATGTAATTGGCTTCATTTATATAATGTAATTTTCTTTACATACGAATATTTGGACTTTTAGGAATATTAATCAGGGTCTACTGGACGCGTTGAGACTGCTTCGCTGAGACATTATTTTCTTCTGGCTCCAATCTATTAAAAGGTTCATGACATTCGTTCCACTCTACTCGCACATATTGTTTGTCATTCATTTGTTAACTTTTTAATTGTTTTTTTTTTCAATCTTGAAGACATTATTTTCCCTATTGTATAAAGATAACCCCTTCTCGTAAAATATTCCTTCAATATATTCTTTCTTTAAGTCTTCTAATTTATATTCTATAGTGTGTCCTAAAATTACTTCTCTGATTATATCATCTTTTCCGTGAAATTAGGAAGATATCCTTTAGCAAAACGTAAAATTGACTTGTATTTTTAGATCCTGGCTTTCTCACCTATTTTGTATTTTGGAATTATATACGCATCTGTTTTGAGATAGCCAAATAATTGAATTCATCCTTTGCTTCAATTGAAGACATGTCTCTAGATCAATCATATGATCAATCGTATCCATCAATATGGTTTTGTAATATACCCCTTTTCTGGAATCTTTCTCAGTAAAATTTTTTCACATTCTAGTATTAACAGTTCTGTTAAATCTTTCTGCTACATACGCTTTTCTGTATAAGTGAGTGGAAACAAATTCAACATTTTCCTTCTCGAATAATTTCTTGACCTTTACGTTATGAAATTGATTTCTTTTATCGAACCGTATTTTGTTCTGGTTATCTATCTTCAAATAGTTGCCATAAGGCATGATATATATCATCTCCCTTTTTGGTTTAACTTTTCAAGCCCAGGTGCATTTTCAAAAGATATCTAACATTGTCAAAATATATCTATAACCAATATTAAATTGTATATGCCTGTAAATCAAGTATCTTTGCCTGGTACTGATCATCTTCGTTGGTAGCATAGATCCTTTATATGTAAATTTTTTGTTGGCTTGCTTGTGCAATGTGTAAGTAGAACGTTTTATAAGCCAAACTGTAAGTTCAGAATATTTTATAATATTTAAAGGTTTACCGATCGAACACGTGGTTTTATAGATCAGCAAGTTTGTTAGAGAATATACACCTGTTGTACTCTTTTTGATCTGTATATAAAAAATATGCAGTAGATTACCTTCACTTTTAAGTTTTCATTATCAGATGCATAGTAAGTACACGGATTGGCCAGTTTTGTCTGGAGATATTTATGAGGCTAGTCTCAAAGAAATAAATAGTATAAAAATGCAATACGTTATGGTATTTAACTTGATGCAAAAACTTAATTGATTGGCCTCTTCTGGAGCTTAAATCTACGTGGCTTTTTCTCTGTATGACAAAGTTAAATGGTTATTAGTGTAATAAATTTTTAATTGACCTACATATTTTATGATAATACGTATGTAGATACTATTACTAAATAAGCTATTTATCCCAGTGTGCTAACAGTTGCTAAGTGTACTCGATCCTCATATAGACAAGAAATTATAATATTAATACCTGAGTGAAATTGCACAATTGCTATAAGCGTCAAACTTTTAAACCAAAAGGTTAAGTGATCGCAAAAAGGTTTCCACCACAAATATTTTGCATACATAAATGGGGCAGACCTTAGTACCAAACGCAGATCTAAATACCTACTCAGAAATAAAAAGCTCCAAATAGAAAAGACAAGCAAAATATTTTTAAAATAATACAATTAACGTATGGTAAAGCATTACACAGAATCAAGTGTATGCAAACATAAAATAAAATAAAATAATACGACTAACATATTATAAAGCATGACACAGAATCTCGCGTAGGCAAAAATGAGAGAAGCACATGAAGTCGATACTCAAACGTAGGAAAAACTATATACAAACTAGATTCGGCCACCTGTTAATATAGTCACCATACTAGTATATTTGCTGTACAGCTGCATGGTAAGATAATTAAAATCCCGGGATATGTGCTTGTTTTTATCCTAAATATTTTGGTGTTAGCGGCCCTATGGTTTTGTTCCTACAACAACTATTTTGAATGTCATCGGGGATTTGTTGTTATAACAAACTGGTAGCATAGGTGACCCAGGTATTTTTTTCTAAATTTTGAAAGCAAGTGATAAAGGTTTTATATATAGTAAACATTTAAAGGTCAGTGTTCCATCTCTTTAGTAGAATTAAAGGTCAAAGATTTATACTACTTACGTGGCCCAGGATACGTATATCACCTATTATTGTGGATACTCCAACACAAGCCGATGACATATCTAGATGAAATCCCCATAGCATGCAAGTAAATGTCTCCACAGATAAAATGTACTGATTTATGCTTGATATAAAGACACCTCACATTGTTTTAACAAGTTCAAGAAGATAAGAAAATTCATTAAGTGTTTCAGCGACGCTCATGACAGATTATCAACAGATTATGAACGATGCATCCGATCTTAGAAATATGATTCAATCTGCAATTTCCTTTCAGAATTGTAGCTTGAACATTTGAATGGAAACAAAATTAAACAGTCTAACTAACCTTGGATAAAAGATAGTTAAATAGTATCAACATCAATTTTTAAATATCAGAAACAAGTGTAGCAAACATGTTATTTAAAATAATGCAAATTATTGCTAATTATACATCATGAAGTCTTTATAAATTAATGATATTGATAATATTATCTTTATGTCACAATAATTATTCAGAAACATGAACCCCTGCAGATATTCAGCCGTGAATTTTGAAGCGATTTCAGAAATTCATCGATACCAACAATTAATAATTTTAAGGTAGGGTCAAATCTTAGGTTGACAAACTGGTACTCAGGTGATACTTGTTTTTCTCGAAGCGCTACTTTCAATACAGATTTATTTTCTGCATGAAACTTGCAGAATCACACGTTGTTGTTTTTAGTTCAATTTTCAATTAAAATAAAATTAAGTTGCATAATTTGTGAATGATCTTTTCAATCTAGTAAATGTAAAGTATCTAGAATTGGCTCGATTTCGAATAAACACAATCTGTTTTGCGGACAGCCTATGGTACGATGTAATTGGTCCCAAGGCACACGTGTTCACGAGCAAAGCAGAAATCAGGACCTCCTTTTCTTGACTTTGTCGGAAATACGAATACTATATATATATATATATATATATATATATATATATATATATATATATATATATATATATATATGAGTACAAAAATGTGCACATCAATTAGAAAACTCACCATGCAAATATATTACAGAGAGGCGTAATTTTTCTTTGCCCAATCTGATCTAGAACGTGCTCATCGCTTGTGGTTGGTGAAATGTACAAAAGATAGCCTAGCATTATTTGATGGTGAAAGTATAAACAGTCTGAGCTTTAGGCAAGAAAAGTCAAATTTTCATGTTAAACATCCATACAGGTTTTATTAGCCTAGTATAGCGTGATAAATCATTGTAGATTAAATTTAGGCCGTGTGGAAATGTTCTTCCTTGTGTTTCTAGAACAGTATTGTATATAGATCTCACATCTACGTGACATATACGAACAAGTACGATACCCTGTGGTTGACGTAATGCAAATTTACTGACGTGAAAATTAAGACACCAGTAACTTGTCTCCCAAATCGTGATTGGGACCCTCTTATTGCCGAGTAATCAAGTCCTATATTTGGATTCGAATCTAATATATGTCCGACTCCTACTCGTGTACTCGAGAACTACTCGTTGCAGCACTTTTATTTACAGCAGAATTATTAAAACGAATGAACAGCTCATTCATGATTTGGTTTGTTCGTATGACGCAGAAAAAAAATGGAAAACTAAGCAAGTGGAATGATCGAAGTTGTTCTGCTTGTCTATTGCATCCAACAACTTGTAAACCCCCATGATCGCTGTCAAAGTGAAGGGATATCTACAAGGCAGATTGCAAGAGCCTTTTACATTAAACAGTGATCTTTACATATCAAAACGAGACTGGTACTTGTGTCACACAGTCAGTGCAGACAGCAGCATTTTTCATAAACGTCATCAAGCTAGCAATTTTGTAACCCAAGTATTTTCAACCACCAGAAATAGAACTAACACCAATAAAACGCCCATGGCATGACGGTGCTTATATATAGAATGTAATGCAATAAGAGACTTTATTAATTTTACCCAATGTGTATATCATGGACTTATTTAGAGTTACGTATTTCATAAAGTGGCAGCTCACAATTTATAGATCTTTGGGCAGTGGCGTCAGCCCTGTCCTATATGGTAAGCTCCTGTCAACGAGGAATATTCTAAACACCACCAATAAGAGCTTGGAACAAATACATTAGGATTCATTCAATGTCCTTTTTAATAATGTAATTATAAATATACTTTTGTTTCTACCTACGTGACAGAAGATTAACTTCATCGGTAGATTTAAATAGATTTTATTTACAATTTCATACATATTGAACAAAATGGGAGTTAACGTATAACAGACAAGCTCTGTATCGACTGAACTTAGTTTTTCAATTCTTCATAACTTTCAAATATATTTGGCCTTTTTGAAACCTGAAAAAAATGCATAAAAAGCACAGATGTAACTTCATAAACATTGTTTGCATGATTTATTTGATGAAACACAATAGCGGTATCTTTAAATTGTAATGACTTTGTGTTTCAAGGTATCATCACTAATATTTTTGTACTTTGTATACATAGAAAACACAGAAAAAAATATATAAATATGTGGCGATATTTCAGCTATTAAGCTTGTTTTCTCTGTTTCTTAATTCTTTCTTCTTTACTTTTTTCTTCTTTCACTTAATTAGAGCGTACGAAAAATATGAAATATAACAGCGCTTGCAAAAAGTAACAATTAAACCCAGAGAATCAAGAATTGTATGATGCTGTATGATAAGTATCTTTCAGTGTTAATATTTTGTGAACTTCACCTACAGTTGGTGATATGCATTTCATCGTGTTTAGCTTTTAATTGTGGCACAGGAATAGATGTCATTCATTTTTCGACCAAAGTAAACGTGCAGGAGGCCAGTTTATCCATCTGTAAGGAATTATCAATGTATATTGAACGAAGAGACAGAGTATTATAGAGTATGCAATAGACTTGAAAATGACAGATGGAGACAGAGACTGCAATTCACTTGTTTTTCTAAAAAGAAACATTTTGTTTAACTGAGAATAATGGAAAAAAGAAAAGCCGCTTGTTTTACCTTTTGAGCTATTGCAAATATGATTAAGTTCATGAAAGATCCAATTGCAAAAATCCAAAAGGTGACTCTGGCGCCATAGTTTTGTACGAGCACGCCTCCAATTAGATACCCTGACCCGGCGCCTGCGATGAAGATAGATAAATAAATCAATCAATCGATTAATAAACCAATCAAATAAATAAATAAGTAATTAATACTTAAACAAAAATCTCTATGCTTAGTGAAAGTAATGTAGATCTTGAGAAAAGAACAATAAAATCATGCTACTGGAAATATCTACGTATGTATATTGTTTAACGCGATATCAGCACAATCCTGGCTATACAGTGCCGAGAAAGCTAGGTTTCCAACGCAAAAAAGGCATACTAAACAAAGCTAAAGGCAAAAACATGGGTGCATTTTGTAAAATTACGAAGCCAGACTTTTTAAAAATATAAACACAGTCTTTTAAAAAAGACCAAGACCTTTTCAGTTGGAACATTATAGGACGCATCCCAGGTCAAAAGGCATGCTTCTATTTGTCGCCTCTTACGCCATGCAGGAGGGCGTATCGGGCTTATTCTACAGCCTGAGCCCGCAGGTAGTAGAGGAAAAGAAATGACTTATGTTGAGAAAGATTGTGACACATGATACCTATGATTACTGTGCGCTAATATTACAAGCTTTCACCTTGTCTATGCATAATGTCGTTTTAACAGATAAATTATCTTATATCTTTTTAAGACGAAAACTGCTGTTTCTGTGCAACGCTGACAAAACAGCGTGTTTAACATTGGCTAATACATTTGTTCAGTCTAAATACTGTTTTGCAAGGTCTGCTCGCAGAACTAAGTGTGACATTCATAAGTAGTCTTTTCTTTATTGATGTATTGTGAAACAAAAACAAAATCATTCCAGAAAAAAGGCCGGGTTTAATGAGGATGCATTTCTAATGCAGAGTTTTGCATGGATGGTCTAATGAGCTATCCACAAACATCATGTATATCATATATTTAAACCGCTATTTAAACGAGTTATGTACCAATTGCAATCTTATCTGTAAACATTTTGTGCAAATAACAAAAGCAAAATACCGAAATACGAGTGGTGATTTAGTTCTCTAACCAATAAAAGGGTGTATTGTGACATGTTAAAAAGTAAAGAAAGAGGAAAAGAAAAAGATCAGATTGGAACTCCATACCTCTGACGCATGATCCATTCGCTCTATCCACTGAGTTAATCAGAACATTTGTGTACCTCTACAATTTACCTTTCATAATATATTTTAAGAAGATTATTATGGCTAAATTCTGTGGAGGTGCATACTTTGGCTCTAAGGTAAATATTGTGTTATTGTAGAGAAAATCCCATATAAAACTAACATTGAACTTAAAGACTTATTGTAGAGAAAATCCCATATAAAACTAACATTGAACTTAAAGACTTATTGTAGAGAAAATCCCATACAAAACTAACATTGAACTTAAAGACTTATTTGATGATTTATTCGAGTTCAACTAAAGATTCAATCTCAATGTTATGGCATATATGGAAAATTCTCATACAATAAAATATCCCCAGAGGTTCTCAAAATAAAATTTGATGAGCTCCAAACCAAGCCTCTTTTTTTAGGATAATTGTCCATTTAGTTCGGTCTCGTCCTTACTGCATGGGACATATTTAAGTTAGAATAATTTCTTGCATGGTGAGTTTAAAGGAACGACTGCTGTTTATTTCCATCATTTTAATATAGGTTTACTCTCGAGTTGAAACGCTTTAGAATGTGTGCAAATAATTCTCAAAGTTTAGAGAAATTGAGACAACTCTTCCAAGAACATAGGGCTATAAGTGAATCAATTGGTTTTTTTCTACATAAATACAGTAATAGTAAGACAGTAATAGTAGACACTTTATATTTTTTATCTTGCCTAGAGTTCATGGTGCGAGCATCAAAATACCTCTGTCGAACTTTCGGAGGTTTGCAATAATGTTTTGAAAAGCGAAAAGTGACTGCACTTGAGGAATTATCTATCCTTCTCAATTAAAGTTTCAATTGTAAGTTATCGTTTTAGACAGATCTGACAAAAAATATTTAATAAACTATTTTTTGGGAAGGTGTAAATAGCACCCGCGTGGCGAGCTTGTCAAAGTTATCATTTATGAAGCGATGAGACCGAGATCATAGATCATACACTACATATTACACGAAACGTTCCCAGAGGTAAATCGAGTAAAGCACCATGAACTTTGGACGACTATATTTTTTTAATGAAAAATACAAATCATGTCTATCTTTTTAAAGAATTAAAATTTAAAGTATGAAGATCGAAGGGGTTAACAATATTGTCGAAATAAAGCATGTCATACCTAAACCCCAGTAGACACCATGTAGGAAGCCCTGCAAAGTTCCGAGATATTCCGATGGAACACTGGCACAAAGGTGTTTAGTATATACAAACCAGACACCGGCAAATGAGAACCCTGAATACAAAAGTAGAATAGTTTTGTGTTTAACTTATACGACAATGATGTGAAATAGACAAGGCATGGATGCGAGAAGCAGATGACTGATATCTTGTGAGGGCATGTGTTTGCCAACTGATATCATATTATGCAATTAGTTTTGTTGCACTGTCATTTGTGGGCGATCTTAGCCATTTTCAATGAAACTATATTGCTTTGCACAGAATGTATGTTGATTTATTTTTCTAATGTTTACTATATTGTTTGTAGGAATATATTTTATCATTTATTCCAAGCTCTAAGACTGGTTTACAAAAAGGTATAATTTATTCCAAGCTCTAAGACTGGTTTATAACAAAAGGTATAATTGATTCCAAGCTCTAAGACTGGTTTATAAAAAAGGTATAATTTATTCCAAGCTCTAAGACTGGTTTATAAAAAAGGTATAATTTATTCCAAGCTCGAAGACTGGTTTATAAAAAAGGTATAAATTATTCCAAGCTCTAAGACTGGTTTATAAAAAAGGTATAATTTATTGTAAAAAGTTCGACTTTCTTCCTTCAGACTATTTATGGTGAACAAGCATCTTCATAAGTTAATTGCGCAAGAAGTAATTCAAGTGTTCCGTTAAAAACTGCACAAATCTTCAGGTTGCTGATAAACAAAATCGCAGTGGAGGCGCGACGGGGGGTTTGGGGAGGGCAATTGCCCCAGGGCGCCAGGCAAGTGGGGGGAAGGGCGCCGTTGGGATCTTTTTTAGGTTTTTTTTTTAGCTGTAACCGGGGCGTAGAAGGGGGTGGGGGTTGGAGGTTGGTAACTATAATAAAAACTTCTCTGTGGCAAAGTCGGGGCGCCACTCAAGAACATTGCCCCCGGGCGCCTCGGTAAGGGTGCCACTAACAAGCATTGCCCCCTGGCGCCTCGAACCCTCGCGTCGCCACTGCAAAATCGTGTACATCTTAATACTGATTCTTACATATATGAATAAAGTTACAAACGTATGTATCAAATATTTACATTAAAACGTTTCTCTTTGAATAATAGCTTAAATATATCGCCTCTATTTAGGTTAAGCATTTGTTCACTATTTTCCAAGTTTCTCCGCGAAACAGAGTCTCGAGGACTCGTTTTGTTTACAAAAAGAGAGTAAATCAAAGGAAGCAGCTCATAATTACTATCCAGATGAAAGACGTAGTAACCAATAAAGGAAATATACATGATAATATTCAACCACTGTCTTCGAATTTAGTATGATGTATGATAAAATAATATATCACGTCGAAAAAATAACAACTATTTGGATAAACTCATCGGTAATACGAGTATCAAGATTGCATGGAACCTACCCTGAAGTACCTCTGTCGGAAGAATTAGCCATGGATTGGTCATGGCAGCAAATATGGAGAAACGAACGCAGTAACCTAGCAACCCCAGAACCATGAAAGTAAAAGGGCTGAGATACTTGAGAATGAAGAAACCCAGAAAGAACATGACGACCTCTGACATGTGACACACAGTGGACGCCAGGCCAATCAATAACTGCGTTCCACCTGATGGTTGAAAGTAAATAAAGAGCTAGTTTGGTTAAGTTACATTATCTCAAACAGTTTATAATGCACCGACTCTCTCATTTTTAACAGACATCATTTTTTCATTGTCATAAATGCTTTTTCTCTCTCTGTTTTGACTCAGAACTTTACAAATCGTGAAGTATTGTTAATCAGCCTAATACCACAATTTATAGATCGGAATAATCGATACTCCTACAGTCGGTATATATATATATATATATATATATATATATATATATATATATATATATATATATATATATATATATATAATACAATTTAGAGATCACGTTAATCGATACTCCTATAATCGAAAAATATATATAATACAATTTTCTAGGACTTTAATGCAATTGCGCCCAAATCCACTAAAGATGTTCGGCTCTGATTTGCTCCTGAAGGCAAATGTGTTGTTGAAATCACTGATTATGTTGATCGACAAGTACAATACGTTCTAATTGCTTTCATTTCTAATGGCTACGAGTTCTCGTGTCGTTCTGATGACTATAGAAAAATAATAACTTTCTGATAAGACTTAATAGCTACCTATTAAATGTAAGGAATTAAAATTCAGTTCAATTTAATACATGCGTTTGATTTATCTATGTAAATACAAAAATATTTATGCATGATAAGGGATCATTTATTCCAACTATTTATTTCTTTATTGTTATAAAAAAAAACAATACACATGAATGCAAGGAGTCATTACATCATAAGGTTCAATTACTTAGGTCTCAAGCATTTCATATCCTCAACAACCAACAGTTAATACTCAATAAAAAACTAAAATTATTATCTCATTCTCAGAAATGTTTTCAAACAAAAATGAATTTGAGGATGTGAAAGGATAATATCTTATATCCGATGATCGCAATTCAATACCAATATTTACTTAATTTATTTATACTTAATTTATTTATTCAAAACTCGAAAATTTAGGCAAAGTAACACTATCCTGAATGCTTACTTGAACTAAGCATATCATATAAATATCTGACCTGCTAATACAGAAATAAACCGCACTAAAAAAAATCAAACAATCGAGAAAAGACAGTTACTCAAATAAAACAATGCTTACCAATATTTTCTATGTGCCAGAAAAGAAAGCCCCAGATGAGACCGTTGCAGACTCCCGTCAAGAACATGCACAGCAGCCAAGATCCATAATGGACGGTCAGAAACAATCGGAGCACCTTTAGAGGATTTGGTTTGGGTTTGTTCTGCTCCTGATCTTCTGTTTGCTCCTAAAACAAGTGCAATTTTGTTTAAAAACTGCAGCTGACATCATTAGCATTCCGACACTTTAAAAGTAAAGTTAAATCTGTAAAGATTCAATATTTCATTTTCTAGAGGAAGTAGATACCAATATTTTAACAAAATAATTTTTGCGTATGTTCAAGACACGCCCCCACTCCCCTTTCCCAGTCACATCTACCGTGAAAAATTATGAACAAATTTCATTTACATTGTTGAAATAATAATATTAATAATAATAATAATAGACGATACCTGAAATTATACAAGAGTGTGTTATTATATTTATGTCGTGTCATTGAGTATGTGCTTTGATTGTTTTTCAAATTAATTTATTAGTTAGACTTACCGATGCAGAGAATAAAAATAAATAGCTCTAGTCAAAACACTAAAATGGTGAAACAAAAAAAGTTAACTTTTTGTACGATTTTAAGTTAAGCTTCTATTAAAGCAAGAAACAGCTGTATTGAGATGTCCTAGCGTTGAACATAAACCTCATTGTATGGGTTTATGATAATTGGATGACTATTAGAATCGTGTATAAATATCTAAGAAACATAACGAGCTAGGTACATAGCAATATTCACGATTCAGGGGCTATGTCCCGGGGGGGTAGATGTAGTCATGATTCAGGGGCTATTTCCCGGGGGTAGATACTGATCACAGAGCCAATGTCACTTGCATATATAAATTTGTCTTATCGTGCCTAGAAAGTGTAAATAAGGTTATATAATGGGGATCTCAATAGCTTCCAAAATATGACCCAGGGTCAAGGTTCCTGGATGTTGGGATTGACCCCAGGATCAATGTCAGTTGCATGTATAAATTTACCTTTTCATGTCTGTGTATATGTTTATCGAGTGGGGATCTCAATAGCTTCCAAGGGACTACCTGGTAGAGATGTACCCCTGGGTCAATACAAGTTGCATGTATAACTTTAACTTTGCATGCGCAGCACGTTTTTACACGGTTACAGGATGGGACACTAAATAGTTCATATGCAATGCCCCAGTGGTTAAGTTCTTGGGGTAAGTAAAGATTCCGGGGCACCAACCACGGAACCCAGTCTGACATGTGATGGCATAACAAAAATAAAATCACCCCCACAAACTAAACCCCACCCACAGTGGTGAGACCAAGCGTCCAAAAGTATCAACACAAGCTTTTCCCAAAGATCTATGAATGACCTAAGTTTCATATTTCCAGTTCTAACGATGTAGATTGATATTTCACACGTATGTACGTATGTCAGTAAAATCTCATAAATGTTTTAAATATTATCAAGAGAACCATTATGAGTATATTTCCTAAAGCTAGGTTATTGATACTTTTCAATTAATAGATAGTATTACACGCAAGGGGTCTTACTACCGAGCTAATCAAACACCTGCGTGAGTCTGGCTTGAAGTGCATTGTTTCTCCTATTTCCGAGGACTTTAAGACAACAGTCTTTGTCAACTGAAGGGTTCTTAAACGCGCAAATACTTCAGTAATTTTCCTCTAATCACCTAATGACCACACATCACGAAACTCTAATTTCACACCTGCATGGTTTTTCTTGCTTCACATTTGTATGACTCATCAGTAAGCCTTTACAAAATAAAATTTTTAGTACTTTACTCCATGCACCCAAAACACGACCCAAACACAAAATACAAAGAATTATTCCTATCTCAAATTACTAAACACTTATACATTAGAATATCCCTAGATTTTCCTTATGCTAAGGAATTAGAGAGGGTCCATTTACGAAACTAATCCATGCTACCATCAAGTCTCGTAAATACTGTACATTATGACTTATCGCAATCACTATATAATCACTAAAATTTAACAAAGCTATAAACGAAGACGTAAATACAAATACCACATACCCAAGTATTGTTACAATAGTATATGTAGAAGATATGGAAATCAGGATTCTCCAGCACATTTATGTAATTTAATAGCTTGAATTCTACCTAGATTATTGTCAGAGAAAGTATGAGTAGTGATCTTCTCTTGTTATTATCCCATTTAGAAGACTTCAGGAAAAAAACTATTTGTTCATGAATCCTTTCATAATTCATCCGCTTTCAGATGTGTTGGTCAATCAAGGAATGACTGTCGTCATGAAAAATTTTGAATACGTGCAAGTGAATTGGTAAATGTTGTATTGCTTTTACTGTCATAATTTACAAGTTACCAGGACAAACGTATATTCTGCGGACGACTTTATTTAACATTTACCCTACTTTTTGTCTCACCTTTATAAGATTTTCCCGTGTCATCAATGCGTAGCCTTACAAAGAAAAACAGTATTAATTAAAGCTATTATATCTTAAATTTCTAATTGTGTAAGTTTTATCACCATGCATTGATATTCCCGACCAAGAAAAACCAAAAGCAGGCAACATTAATCAAACTTTGTCGCAAATCGTCTTTAACTTTCCTTACAAATATTTAACTTTTCAAATAATACATAACGTAGAAGTCTCGTCATTACTTTCCGTGCGGCATTGCTGCTATTGATTGTATCCTCCATTAAATAACATCCTTCTTTCTTAGTTTAAAAACAAAAGCTACATAATAAAACAGATATCACATTATTAATTTATACATTAAAGAGGATAGCGTACGTGACTACCCATTTAAGAATATCCAAATAACAAGAAAGGTTTGTAATAATATATCTTATTAATTATGAAATATACAACGTGTTTGATAAAACAAATGTCACTTTCTGTCATCAAGGCCACACAGGCACAAAATATAAAGCGGAATACCTAATTGTCGCTACTGTTAATTTCCATGAACATGGAAACATCTAGAACTTCATCTGTGTTTGTAAGTTTATTAAGCAGTATACACTGTGATGTTTATTAAGATGCAGAAGGTGGATTTTTAGAACGATTGCACAATGGTGGACTACACCTGCTGAGCCAAATTTTTTTTTGTTAACCTTATAGAAATAACCCCATTAACAATTCGCACGATAAATCATATACAGCAGATTAGCGTGACATATATTCAAGAGTACCCTTTTGGAATTAGAAGACGAAATATGGTCGAGCTAAATATTTTGATAAGCAGGGCAAGTTTAACAGCTAGGCAAACCAGGCGGTCAACCAGGGCAGCATAATTTATTGGGGGCGGGGGGGGGGGGGGCAAAAAACTGAATGAATAAAAAAAAGAAAGAGAAATAGCGTTAAATAGAAGAAAATAAGCGTCTAAACATAGAAAGAGAAAAACAGAAGGAAAGAATAAATGTACAATATTCATTTTCCAAAGTTAATTGTAGGGGAGGGGGAGCAAGGCTGAAGGTTCGCCAAGGGCGCCAAATACCCTTGCGCCGGCCCTGTTTATAAGTAACAGAGTAAAAAAAAATATGCTTCTATAAAGGGTGTTGTTCTTATGGTAACGGAAAAAATTACAAAATGCTAATAATTCTGATACATTTTATAGGATTTTTCCCTCTTTAAGTAAAATATATATTATTACGAAATATTGTGGGAAGATGATATAAACATCAACATGATAGCCATTCCGAGTAAAAATATTAATATTATACATACTACTAAGAATAATAAACCAAAAGAACCCAAGCGATGGATTGTTTTGTTTCATTTTTACTGGAGAATAAGAAATAGGTAGAATAGGAAATACGGTTACGACGTCGACTAAAGTTTTAGTGAAATTCATTAAGTACAAAAATACTTGAAGGAATTAATTTAAACGTAGTACATTCATTGTAGGGGTGGGAGTAAACATTTCTTACACCAAGTTTTGTTTCTACCTAAGGTGAGGAATGTGAACAAATTCTCCATTTATTTGTATGAAACAAGATAGTATGATATGTGTCCAGCTACCTGTAATGTTGGACTCAGCAAGTTCAGTGTCTTGAAATAGACATTTTTTCTATTTTAATTGTAACCTCCTTGACCAAAAGTCGCTACAGTTTCCTTCCCGAACTTGAAAAAGTAAATTACCATCTGTTCTAAACTACTCTTTTCATTAACGTTCACTTATTCGACTAAAATTTGAAATTATGAATTAAGTTTGAGTGCAATTCCAAACAACACTTTGAAGACCCCGTTCTTATTTTTTAGACAAATTAATGTTTTAGCTTTCTGAAAAAGATGCTATTCTTAAAAGACAAACCAGTCTGCCTAATGCAATATCAGTGTGTATGTGTGTGTGTGTGTAAAATGTGCTGATGTCTCGATAAAAAGCATTTACAATATTTGTGTCAGCCTAAATGTGTCTGCTCATGTTTGTAACCATAGTGCAATGTATTGCATGATATTGTCTATTCAGTATCATGAATGTAAGAAAAGGCATACTCAGCTGCAAGTAAACATAAGATCAATTGCATATTGGCAATACAAAAGTAAGCAGAGAAACAGTTGCAGGTGATAAATTGTGCCAGCTCTTGATAACCGCTTTATTAATAGAAAAGAAAATGGACAATGTAACAAATTTAGAACTAGAAATGTATTCGTACAACACAAAGATGAATAGTTTGTTTTAACGAGAGTAGTCATTTGAATTAAACTGGTGAATCATTTTTATTTTATTTGTTTTCCATGGGCGAAAACCCACGCCTAAAACTATTTGAATATTTACACCAGTTAAAATAAGTTGACTGTTCTCGTGTTCCTATACACACTCTTCTTATTTATGACACTGAAATGCAACAAGATGTATCCTCTCCTCGTGTAAAACATCTTGTTCATGACGTTTTCTTTGCAATTTAAACATCATGTCTTGTCACCAAAAATCATCTTTTTCATATTGAAATATTATATTTTTAAAAAGTCACATACTTTAAATTATCAAAGGTTTTTTTTTTTTCCAACGGCGATCATGATTACATATCAAATTTGTCTCTTCATGGAAAGAAAAGTTGTAAATGATTTCAAATACTTCTTCCACAAAAGTGGAGGGAGTTATGTCGCTGATTTTTATCTCTTGCAATATAATTTGTATAGATAAAATTATTAACAAAAAATGAGGATGATGCGAAAGACTTTAAATGTTTCCGATGACAAATGGAATACTTAAATGAGATTGACTGATATATGCTCTGGCTCATACGTAGCGAGGCATACTAATAGATTTCGATACAAATATTACCTTGAACTTGAAGAACCACACAGTGATGAAACAGCAAGCCATCTTTCCAGCATATATATAGAAAGCTATGTGATAATTACTATCGACCATCTCCACCCCACATATAGTTGTCCTTGTTCTTGTTGTGATGATGATGCCTCCAACAACCATAGAGCTACAGCGAACAATTATTTGTTAGATCAGTGGTAAATTAATAATAGAATTCAATCAAAGCATTATAAAGTCTGTTAAAACCGGCAAAACTTTAAACAGTCACACACACTTAAAGCACAAAATATGTATCTGCTATTATAAATATGTTACGTAAATGGAGTTTTGCATAGATTTCATCTAAGAGATAGAGAAACACCCATAAGCAGCTTTTATGAATCATATACCACACATAATTGATGGATTTTTATATGCTATCCTGTCAGTGACGATGGCTGTCCTATTTAAGCAGAGATTTTGTGTAGAATCAACATTTTAATGATGGAAATGTAATCTGGTTCAAGATCAATTATTGACAGTAAAACTGATTCAGATAAGTAAACAGGAAATAAAACACTGACATTTCAGTCTAACTTCCGTCCATTCAGTGCCTGGTCGCCATTTTAAATATCCGTTTATATACATCAATCATTTTGCCAAGATTTCGCTACAAATGGCAAGGACTTTTAAGGATATTTAATGCTGTTTATCTCAAAAAGAGAGTTTATACTTAGTTTTCAATTTTTCTTCTGATACTTTTATATAAACGAAGCATGTCGTCGTACAATAATCAAAAAATGCAGTGAACAAAAAGATCAAAGAATAACATAATCTATCACGTGTATTCAAATGAGTTGGAAATTTCTAATCCAAGCGTCATTCGGTTTGTGAACTGGAACAAAAGTCTGAAGAGAACTTAACTTCACAGCATAGAGTCTACGGTTTTTGTCATTATTATTTAGTTTTATCCAGAATCCATACAAAAATCAGTATCAAACAGGATCAACTTTTATAGCAGATAACGCCTTCTTTCTGAACAATGGGTACTGGGAACCTAGTTATTCAAAGTTTGCATGCTTTCCGTTTGATCTGAATGGCGATTTATTATAAACGCAGCCCTGCAATGGTATAACAATATTCGGGTTCAAGGATAATTACACAATGTAAATTTCATTTAGAAAAATGAATCAGAAATCATTTAAAATATTTGGACTTTCTTTCGGTCTATTCCTGCTGTAGTTACCGTAAATCTCTGATAATCGACCCATTCTTTTGCAATAATGTTACCTCCACTAATTGCCCAACGACCTCAAATAGATATTTCTCTCTTTTAAAAGCTTAATTAATTAATTAATTAATTAATTAATTACGTTTGTTAATTTTCATGCTAAAAGTTTAGACCAATTCAAGTATACGTTGGTTCAATTGTGACAAATCTGAGTTGCACAAATAATGGGTATGGGATGTGGTATTCCATGTAAGGATTAGATAGTATTCAAGCTGCAACAAAAAGCATTGATAAGACAGAGTTAACTTTGGGAAGGTGCCTGTTTTCATAATTCCTCGTTACTTTTTAAATGTGTATATGTACGTTATAAATACATTCATATATAAATAAATAACGCCTCTATTTGATGTGAAATATAATTAGCCTCGAGTAACAACCTTTTGTTCACCTAACGTGAATTTTAACCCTTTCGTGATAATATTATGATAATCTATTCAAATAAACAATAACAAGTGTTCAACTATATCTACTTCATTTAATCAGCGTGAAAAAATTTTGGCATTCATGTACATTAGTTCATAATTACCGTTTTCCTCGAGCGTGTGAATGTTTACTTATTTCCGGAAGTGACATCCATGGTTCGTGACACTCACTAAAAAGTCAAGTGGCATATGACCGGACCGTGCCAGTTAGACCAAGGTATGGTTATTATTAGTTTATAGCGTCTCCGTGTTTTTGAAATTAAACAAAATTAAATTTAAAGTGAATAATTTTTTTCCGTTTATTCTATATGCAGTTTGTTCACTTACATTACTGCGTGCTTGTTCTTTACCATATAGATACATGACTCAATAGACTAAGAGAGACAGACAGACCGACATACAGAGAGACAGAGGAAGAGAGAAATTTAAGAATAGACACCGGTGAATGGATACACATTTTATTATAATAGATTCAATATCTTTTGATGTAGAATATATGTTTATTATGAAATAATACTGAAACGAAAAAGTCCGTAGTCAATATACATTTCGAGTGTAAACTTTTCTTACGTTGTATAAGAACCCCACATAATTAAAACCAAATATTTACATTGGCTATCTAGTTGTATTAATTCCCAAAGTTGGTTTTCCTGTTCAAAATATGAAAACAAAGTTATCATGTGATCGGCGGCGCTATCTTTAGCATATGATCGAAAATTCAAGGCCAAAATGTCTGACACAAAAAAGGCATTAGTGAAAACATATATTTTCATTATGATTTTTTAAAATTACCTTTTTGAATCTCATTTTGTTTGATTTTAATGTTTAATTCATTCCGGTCACTCTTTAAGAACGCTGGTGACACAGCTAATGACGTCATTATCTCGAAACAAGCACGTTAGATCGCGAGAAACATGGCGCACGATTAAAGGCGGAGAACGACAACTGGCCGTTGGACGATAAATGAAGCGGTAAACCACTTAAGGAAAACTGCAAGGTAATATCCCTCACTCTTGCAGAAAATAGCGTATAGCGCAATTTTGAAAGATTTTCATTTGAATTTACGATTGTCTGCTACACAAGCTTCCTTGTTGCCAAAGTTTAATTTCTGTAACCTCCCAAAATAAGTATAGTCACTTATTGCTATTGTCTCCTATGTTTATGTTGACCTTGGAATTTATTTTTTTTTCATCTTATTTTTTTTCTTTTTGTTTTTGTACAGTAGCTCTGGTGGCTATTGCCTTAAGACACATACTCTATCATGAGTCAGTTCTGTTACTTACAATAAACCCAGGGCCAACGATCCAAACGCACGCTGGTGTCCATACTTATCAATTCCTTCGTTCCCTAATTGTCCAACGATAGCAGAATCTGCGAGGGGTTCACATGGAGCTTGAAGAAATTCCCCACAAAGCACAAGTACAAGAATCGTGATAAGTACACGTGTCAGGTCATTTTGGTCAAACATCCAGCCTCGGTCCTGCTGTAAACTCTCAGCTGGCGTCACATCTGGGCGAAGCCGAAATACACGCGTCAGATCAGATCCTGAGTGTGATGGATAACGGTACATTATTTTAGCTGAATCATTAGCACGCACAGTGTTGATGCCTAGCAACTCATTCACAAGGGAACAGTTTATGTCTGACTTTGATGCTGGTGGAACGAATCCTATGGATGTGTAAAAAACTAGCCATGCAAATGCACTACCTATTAATACAATCCTCGTTATTCGAAATCTGTCGGCTATGTAACCTGCTAACGGTCCACTAAAGAATCTTACCAGAGGACGCACACCGGAAATGATCCCAATTTCATTGGGGCTGAAACCGAGCTGTTTGTAGTAAACAGAAAGGAAAGGAAACACAGATCCAATGGCACCGAGGAAAAAGAAGAAGAAACATTTAAATTTGATAAGGGCTGGTTCGATCCTAAAATATTCCTTATCTATCCAAGAAAACTTGGTACTTTGTTTCATGGTTAGGGGGTCCTTTTCTTTAGCCTCAGTCTTTAAAGTGGATTCAGTTGAAAGTTCTTTTTCTTCGTGAGCCCTTAATTCTATATCCATGTTCAATAATTGTGTTGGAAGTCCGCACACTTCGTACAGGGCAATATCTTCCGTCAAGTGTACTGTGGCCTGGAAGATAATAGACATTGATCACTAACGGTGGTAAAAGAACGCACGCGCATATGTTTCAGCATTCTTTATGGTTAGAATTTACTTTGAGTTAGTAATAATTTTAGTTACCTTTGTTGCTTCTTCATATCTTGTATAATCTCATACAGGGACACAGTGTTTGAAAAGTTAAATTGAACTGAATGCTGGTTTGACTGCTCGAGTGTCCCAGAATGTAATTTTCCAAGATATTTCAAATGATGATATTGACGTGTACATTTATAAACCAAACATGTGGGTTGCTTTTTTATACTTATTTTACTTCAATTGAAGCAAGTGAAATCGTTTACAAGTTCTTACAAGACTAAAAATGCATCTCTCTTCCAAAGAATACTTACAATTTAACACAGTTGCGTTTTTCAAGTATTGGTGAACATTTTTTTACCGTTTTAAAAGTTATATTTCTTGTCATCATATGTGTAGCTAACGGATTCAAAGCACAACATTTTCACACATCATCCAGGAAATCTTTGTTAAAAATATCATACTATACGATAGATGGCATGATGCATACAGTGCTAAAACTATACAGCAAGAGATGAGAATCGACAAATTACAGTAAAAACGTGTTTTTAGCGAGTACCAAAAGTGACCGACTCATTCTGTCTGTTAAAAGTAGGGGTATCTTTTTTCAAGACTAAACGATATAAAACACTACTATAAAAATGTCCGTCCGTTGTAAGCACTTCAATCAGGAGCCCATTATCTTAGGATTTACTGTCATCCTCAAATTATACTTCAGCAATAATTTGTGGGCAAAATGAAAGCAAAGACAAGTACAGTGAATAATACTAATAATACCAAGAAGAAGAAGAAGAATTGTTATTGTTATCGTCGTTAATGCTTGTCATTATTATTATTATTATTATTGAACAGCAAAGAAAAAAACAAGACTGTGGATGAAAATATCAAATAGAGTGAAAAGGGGGAACAAGAATCAAGTAAAGTATACTGTATACAAGAATGATGAATCGAATGTAATAATTTTCTGAAAGGCAGTTTTAAACCACAAGTAGTGTTAAACCAGTGGTGTAAGTAAGCCGATACGGTCAGGTAGGCCGTACCATTTAGACATGTATTGCCGGTACCGGCATGAGTTAAAATCTACTTGCAATACTGTATTAAACCTGTGGTGTAAGTAAGCCGATACGGTCAGGTAGGCCGCACCATTAAGACATTTATTGCCGGTACCGGCATGAGTTTAAATCTACTTGCACCACTGTGTTAAACCTGTCTTTTCTTATTGCACTCTGTTAACATGAGTGATTGTATTGTGTAGTCACGAAACTATCGGGGCAGAAAAAATGAAATCAGATTCTAAACTGTAAAAATTAGAGACATACTTAGAGTTTACTGACCATGTGAAATTATGCCAATAAGTAGAGCAAACAATACGCTTTGTTTATTATTTATGTTCATTTTTATTTGTACACGCGGCAATGTAGATCTTTCGAAACCAGAGGTTGTTCTAGTTATTGGCGTTGATCTTGGAACTCGATTTTTTAATAATGTATCGAACCTACCATCGCCGGTTTCAGAGCTGATCTGTATCTGCCAATCCTCTAAAATGATCAATTTGATCGTCGCTTAGTTACACCTTCTATATACGTGCACACGGATGCTGCAGAATGCCTATGCATTTTACACTTAATAACTTTATTTTTATTTTTTTAACATTCACCTCTCTCGTTAAAATATAGGTAAGTGGAGTTATTTATCCTGTTTTAGCAGATAGGGAGACAAAGGTATTACGTTTCATGCGGCAGAGCCACAGCAATATTACGATTTTGTTAAGCTTTGAAAGTTATATACATAGATTAATATAACATACATTATATTGTAGGCATAAACTTTCCGTGGAACTATTTTAAGTTAAATCTGCATGATTACAATTTTACCATTAGAATCACCGAAGGATGCATTTGTGAAATTGAGTTTCGCAACTCTTGCATAAGAAGAGATGATATACTAGAAACATTCTCTCTCTCTCTCTCTCTCTGTTATATTGTGTGCTAAATTTTGCTCCGAAATATGTTGGCAACATGAGTCATATGAATATGTATTGTGACGGTCATAATGATTTTATTCTTATAAATTCACCTCTAATGTGTAGTTGGTTTAACGGATATAATGGATTAGAACGGATATAATAACCGTTAAACCAATATATTATCGGTAAATAATTCTATAACAGGAAAGTTTTATTCCCAATTTATGTGTATTGTTCAAACAAATATGTACATAGATTAAAAGACTGTTACTTATAATTTCCACTACTTTCTTCATTGATCTATTATTTAATAGGCAGTTCGTCTGTGTGTACGTTTACCCTGCAAGCCGTGCTATTGCAACAATGAGTTTTATCCTCCGTAGTTGGACACTTTCATTTAACTATGTCGTATTTTGGCGCTTTAATCAAGCAAGTCTCAACTAAATGAGACTGTGTAACATGCTCCAAAACATATATATACTTATTAATGTTCTTGGTTTATATAGCGGTGAAATGTCTTTCCAGTCGTACACAACTTCATTTATTTTGCAAAACTGTAATGCACGGGCAAAAATTATTTCCGTTTACAATGATCTTGACTTTCAACTTTCTGATCCCAAATTAACTGGATTCTTTATGAGACCTAGGGAAACGATCAGACAAAATGTTGTTGAAAAGTAGACCTTACAGGCTTAGAACTTTAATCAATATATAGGAATTAAACAAAAAAACCAAAGCTGATTGTTCGTAACATTGTCCTGACCTTTATCTTCCAGCTGTTGACCTCCGAATGGATCGGCTTTTTTCTTTTGGCAAAGGGATACTAATATATCCACAATTCATTGAAATGTGTCTTCCAGAACTAAAAATGTTTGATGTGTAAATGAAATGTAAATACGAACTCTATTTTATATTTTAGCTACAATTACCTTGACCATAACGCTACAGGCACCCATATAACTAGACTTCCTACACGGACAGAGAAAAAATCTTAAATCTCATTTAAATATGTTCATCAGAAATTAAGCTATTGTGAAGATAAGAAATGAAAATGTAACATATTTTAGTAACACTGACCTTTACCTAAATGCTAATAAACTCACATAATAATGCTTCCTTCTTGCAACTGGGCAGAGAGGAACATGAACATTACATTTCGTTCTTTTGATTGGACAGAGAGGAACATGAACATTAAATTTCTTTATTGCAATTGGGTAGAAAGGAACATGAAAATTAAATTTCTCTTTTGAGATTGGGCAGAGAGGAACATGAACATTATATTTTGTTGAAATATATTCCATATAACTTAAGTTATTCCTTTTCTTCAGAATAACACATATCAACTTGTGTTTCAATTCATCCTATAAACCTGACGTTATTGGACCAAAAATGGATGATGCGCACCAAAGCATCCGCCCGCCAGCACGCCCGCCGAAACTGAGAGTATCAATCCATGGTTACTCAAACTCTGCTTTGTGGGCAGGGCTGTGTAAGAATCATACAAACCACAGAAGTTAAGCGAGATATTATTTTTTTTTTAAATAGTGCACATTACCACTTGAAGTGAACCAAACAACGACTTAGATTTGTTTATTTATTTAATGACGTCAATAATTAAACTCAGGAAATATACGTCATTAATATAATTACGACATATACTTGATCAAAATTATCAACAGCTGCCTGACAGGAAAGTAAGTAATTACAACCTTTCGAACTGGATACATATATAATTAACAAGAGGGCTCGTCCTAACAGCTTTACACACCAATAAACCATTATGAAGCGCCGCAGCGGACAAAAGTTGTTCCAATGAGAAAGTAGCAGTTTAAATTTTAATGTTGCATGTTGAGAATTCGAATTTCACATGATGAATCAAATTGTTCGTGTTGAAAACTCCATTTCATATGTCAAGTTTTTAAATGTCATCTATTGAATTATACAGCGGTAGTTGAAAATTCCATTTCTTAATTCGAGGTTTTAGATTGTATCTGTTGATTCACACATCTGTGGTTGAAATTTCATTGTTGTATGTCGAGAATTTCAATTGTACATGTTGAATCCAATCGTTTGTGTTGAAGTCTCCACATCGTATGTCAAGATTTTAAATTGTATATGTTGAATCTGTTCAATTACACAGCGGTGGTCGAAAGTTCTATTTCCTATGTCGAGAAATCCCCATAAGTATGCAAGACATAGTTTTATGTTTATTCCTGTATTTATTCTTGCATCTTTTTTATTCTTTGTTATGTTCATTAAGATACATGTATTTTTGCAAGGCTGTCATGGGATGACTTTCTGACCCATGATCAGGCAAAATAACCTGGACCCCCAAAACACCTTTCTAAACAAGGTCTAACTTACTTTCATTATGTTTATACTATTTTAAAATTTCATAGATGAAATCCTTATAATGAAAGGCTGCTTGAATTCCAGAAAATTGATTAATTGACTTCAGTTTAGTTTTACAATTAGGTCAGTTCCTCTGGCATTGTTTTTCACACAGTAATGCATCTTTGTATGTCGATGCATCTCGGTGAGTACCACAAATATCGATTAAAGTAGGTCACTGTGATTTTTCCTTTACCCTTCAGTGCTTCACGCATTTTTTTATTTTTGATTTTCGAGCCCATGTTAGTAGTAAGAGAGACATCGCTGTCACTTTTCCGCCCACGGCGGCATTTGCGTTGTGAACAGTTAAGGTGTTTGTTAGTTTTTAATTTTCATAGATTTCCTAAACCTCTCATAGATTCTCATCATACTAGGCATGAATTATTATGAATCTAATATAATGCATTCTGTAACATGCTCGCTCGCCCGTTTTACCGTGGGGTCAAGGTCACAGAAGATTTGCATTAAGGTTTTGGTTATGTTCTTTATTTGCTAATATTTCCTAAACTCCTTGATACATTTTCATCACACCTGGAATTCATTATTATGAAGCTAACACAATTTATTCTGTGACATGATTGCTCACCCCTATGACCTTGGAGGCGAGGTCAAAGTCATACGGTTTTGGTTAAAGTGTTTTCATTTGTTTATATTTCCGCAAACACCTTGATGGATTTGTTCATACTTGGAATAAGTCATTACGAAACTAAGACAATTCATTTGTTGACATGCACACTTGCCCTTTGACCTTAGGGTCATAGTCACAGTCATAGAAAACTTTCGTTAAGGCTTTTTGATAAAATTTTTCTGTTTCATTTGCTTATATTTCCTAAATTCTTGGATTGATTTTCTTCGTACTTGGAGTGAATCATTATGAAACCAAGACCATTCTACGACATGCACTCTCTTCCCTTTGATTTGTGGGTCAAAGTTATAAAGAAAATTTGCATTAAGGTTTTGGTTCAAGTTTTAAATTTGCTAATGTTTCCTAAAGACCTCGATGGATTTTGTTCAGACATTGGATGGATCATTATGAAGGTAAGAAAATAATTCTGCAACATGCTCTCTCAACTTTTTGACCTTGGGATCAATGGCATATATTTTACCTCAATGTTTTAATTGTGGGTTCAATATGTAGGCCCTGGCCTTCGTGTGTCGAGTCCAGTTTCCCAAGGATTTTATGTACATTCTACTTGGTGTTTAGATATGTTTTTGTGAGTTTAACACACAATTACCAAATATGACCTTTTTATGAAAGGCTGTGACGATGTTGTGACAAATACATTAGTGTAATACAGTTCTGTACAATAAAAGTCCACAAGAGTGTGCCATGGGTGGTGACACATCTCTCTCTTACTTGAGTGACGTTTCCCCTAGCCATTTTAGGATGGCACCGCGGCATGCTTTTATTTGCCCTCACTTGGACGTTGTTGTTTTTTTTACATTGTGCCAGGCCTTTTCCCAACAATGTGCCCTTTTTCTGTTGGCAAATGCCCTTTTCATTGCTCAAGAACGTAACCAGATGCTTATGTGCTCGATTCAACATTTTCTTATGATTGTAAGCAGCAATATATCTGTGTTCAAAGCTTAGGTTATACATTGTGTAGCAGATCACCTGTGCTCAAAGGTTAACCAATACGTTGTGTAGCAGATCACCTATGAATAACACCACATGGCTAAAGCATAAATGAGGTCAACTCAATAAAGTTATGTTCTGTTAAGGTTTACTGGAACTGACTCTGAAAAAAATGTCAAGGTGAGGTCTATCATCACATTTTAGGGCTGAGTAGCTTTTAGCTTCACATAATAGTTTTAGGGTTGAGTGGCTTTTAGCCCAAGACGGGATACACTGGTTTTCATATAATATTCTCATTGCTGAGTTGGAGTATAAATTTGTAATGTAAATGTCATGAACCTCGTTCAGTTTGGACAAAAAATATATACATCCAGTTTGATGGACTTTAGTTATGATTTAAAGGAGTGGTCAATATTGTCGGGGAGCTGCTTGTTTTGGGCGGGGATATAAGTTTTATTTGTATTGCAAATGTGTAGGGCACGGTTTGGGTACAATGTGTAGGCCTCGGTTTGGGTACAATAAAATGTACATGATTAAAGTACATTTCACGAAAGGTTATGTTTTTTAACAGGGTCAGAATAGGTTTAAAAGTCTCTATCTGACGATTTCTGTTTGTAAGGTTTATAAGTAACAGTAACAGATGAGAGAGAGAGAGAGAGGCCATAATGAAACGTGCTACATAAAAGTAAAATAGGTAGGCTACGGAACTATTATAAGAGAGAGAAAGATGAAGGGAAGAACGAAAAGAGAGATGGAGTGAAGAACGAAAATGCTAAGTATGAAAGACGGCAAACGTAAGGGAAAGAAAACAATCTAGTAAAAGAGTTGGAGTTGAACACAAAAACTCTCGAAATCACTATTAATTATGGACAAAGGACGAAAAAATAAAAACCCAAAATGTCCATGGTATTTTTTGCTTGTTTGTAAAACTCCAAATTTAGTGTGTTTGGGTGGGTGGGTGGTTGGGTTTCAAAATTTAGAATTTTAAAATTTTAAATTTTTATTTCTATTTTCAAAATGTTTCAACAAATCTTGAAAATTTTAGGTTTGCTTTTCGAATATTCGCATTTTATTCCTCGAAATCTCGAATATATATTTCTTAACTTTTTGAGGGTATTATAGCTTGCATTCTATCATTATTAGAATCATAAGAACTTGAGGGTGTAAGATTTTGTGTGGTACAAGAGAGAGAGAGAGAGAGAGAGAGAGAGAGAGAGAGAGAGAGAGAGAGAGATGATATATTTCTTACATCAACAACACCAGCAGCTAAACAGAATCAGCTTGCACGCACCGTAGAATTGTATTCGGTTCATATGTGAATGAGCGTTTGAATTTGCATGTCATCATTATTACATGGAGACATTTATGAAGGAAAAATCGATGTCGAGGTAAAACGCAGTTGCTGATCCAGATTGAGTCGGGGGTGAGGGGTGGACATCCGATCCTCTCCTTTTCCAGTTGAAATAGTACATTTTTAAGTTACTAACATAAAAAATTTAACATTTCAAGGAAAACTAACCATTCCCTTCTCAATATCAAATTCTTTAATAAAACAGGACCCCAACAAACTTGTTTTTCCTCTAAAATGGTTATATATAGCAAAGTCCAGCAAAACGCTGACCCATGCTATCGCAGTCTAACTGTTAGTCATTGTGGTATAGCAACTTCGCTGAGAGCTTCTAGGTACATTAATGCATTTTATGATCGCGTAAAATAACTACTTGCTGTCCCTAGCCCATTTCATTTTTCTCCCCACGTTGCAAACACTTGTGTATGACAATAGGCATATACAATATGAATTTATGAAAACTGTTAGTGTCTATATATTCCTTAATGTACAAAACTAAACTCTTCATATTACCTGTACCCTCATGATCGTTTTGTGTTTGAAAAGTACACACCGGCCTACACACACACAGATGATGCTATAAACACTGATTCTTAGCAAGTAAATCTATTGCATATTTTAAATCAACAGTAGCTTAGCAAGAAAAATCATATTACAACAACCTACCTGGCTCGGTCCTCGGCCTGCTACAACTAATAAGATGGGTGCTTACTTTGTCAAGTTTCTAGCCGCATATTGCCGAAAGGTAACACTTTGTGATTGTGAAGATACTATTTGCACAAAACCTAATAATACACCTGTGCACCTGGAGGTATACAGTACTCATTGGTATGCAGATAGTTAATCATGCGGGCGGTAGAAAGGTTATGGAAAGTAAGGGGTATGGAAAAAAAATGATTTATCATTTCTTTTTACATTAAACAGTAGCACTCAGGTGTCATCAGACTTTTGGGTGTTAAAATCAGGTAACTCTACTCTCTACAAGTCTGATGAGACGCAGAGGCTCTGAACAGGCGATGCACTTCAGTATTCACAAATGAACCATGTGGTACACTCTGTATCCTTAAAAGTAACCCTGTTACAGACATGCTAAATGTGGAATTTACTGCTTGAGAAATTCAAAAACTATTCCTGAACCTTAAGGGCTATTGGTAATGCACAATTCAGTACAAGTGGGTGGGGGATGTTACTCTGATTGTGAAGAAATGGCTAACAATTATGGTAATAGTCATGTCCCAGTTCTTTCAGTTAAGTATCCTGTAACATTTAGTAGTGGGTGTGTGAAGGAATAAATTATAATAAAAAGAAACCTATACCTTTTTGTCCACAGATTTTAATGCATTGTACAGCAATATGGAGTCTGAATGCGGTGAAAAAGAAATGTCACTAACACTTATGAATAATCCATTTAGTGGTAAGGAGAAGTGGATTTTGTATAAAACTTGCATAAATTGAACATGAGCTGTTTTTCTGCACATACTGTTTGCAAATAAAATGGAGTTTTGTCAGTTCTGAACAACCTTGACAGTAGTTCCTTAAAATGGTAGAGAGCCCTATACCGGCCATAAGCAGCATTTTATGGTGAAGACATGACACAATTGTATATGTATTTTGGTAATAATAATAATTACAAAATGTTCAGCCTCAAATATTATTATGATCAGGGATCGCGCTGGGCATCGCCAATGTCGCAAATTGCGATTTTGTTTTCCTGATTGGCGACAAAATATACCATCTAGCGATTTTTTGGGAGACAATGTTTTTGGCTGTTAAAACTTGTATATACAATCTTGGGTTTGGAGTGGAGGAATTCAAAGGCACCACGAAAGGAAGCCGCAAACTTGGGTATACAATGCACCGGAATCGATCTATTGTTACATAAACAAATCCTTTGTTCATATTGACCGCTTATGCTGACATCTGTATGCGGTGATACACTGCAATAATCATGCTACCGGACTAGCTACAATCGACCAAACAACCGCTAATCCTTTTTTTTTTTTTTTTTTTTTTTTTTATTATAAAAATGTACCAGAAAGAAAGAAAAAATTGCTAAAACTTAAAAGAAAACTGATTACCTTTGAAGCCCCAATCGTTCTGTATAAATACGATGTAAACGAAAAAAAAAATCAGTCTCAATCAGAACTATATACTGTAATGGGTAAACGTAAAGTTAGACTTTTCGTGTTCATCATCTCATCCTAAGATTAAGTTGACTGACTTTTTAAAATGACTTTTTACGAGGGGCCAATTCCAAAGTTCTAACCAGCCATATATGCTGGGATGGACAATGGATTGATCACAAATAAAGAGATTAAGTTAACAAAATTAACAGCATTTGGATTTAGATGCAAGTGCATCAGACAACCCAGTAACTGAAACAGATGTTATACCTGACAGTCCAACATCATCTACTTGTAGTGCAGCTGGTAGTAATGCTTTAAGTACAACACCACATCGTGATGAACGGACACCGAAATCCCGAAAATTTCTTGACAGTTGGAAATTTGGGCGTCCGTGGCCGAGATATGACAAAAAATTTAAACTGATGTTCTGTGATATGTGTTTCATACTTTTCGGACACTCTTCAAGAATTTTACATTCAAACGATTAGGTCCATCCCGATTGAATATTTCAAAGGTTACCGTTTAATCTAATACATAAATTGATTTTACGCAAATATATTCATGTATAAGGCTTTCTTGCCCTATAAGAGGTAAACTATTTTCAATAAATCGTATACACATAGGAGGCATACTCTCGATTTTCCGAGTGCTGATTATTTGTGTGTCAGTGGGGGCAAAAAAAAAAAAAAAAAAAGAAAATATTATAAAAAAAAACTAATCTTGAACGGTAGTCTTTAGAAACTTTAGAAAACTATATTGAAACATGTACATAATAAGGCTTTGAGGCACACGACAGGATGTATCAATCACACCCCTGTGACCCTATGACACTGAAATATACACGGTTCTCGTCTAGCTAAGACAGGCAGCTTAACATTCTACTGTTCAGCCGACACAAGAAATTTACAAATACTGAGCCCGTAATAAACTGGATACAGTGTATCATTTAATATGATAAAAAGTCGGTCAGTTTATAAAACTGTTTAAAGACTATTAAAAGGTAAGGCGGTCAGTGATAAACAGACACCTTTCAGAGATTTATTAAATTGGCTCACAATAGCTAGGGTGATGTGTCATGTCAAATCCTTTGAGCACTGCTGAGGGAGAGCCCATTAGGCTAATTAGCATAGGTAAAGTACACAGAGTGGAAGAACCCAATTTGTCTGAAGTTAAGTACATCAAAGATAGAAAATCTAATGAGAATCAGCACGTACGAATGTGAAGGAGACTTCGACTTTAAAACTGCATTCAGCGGGTGGGCAGCCTTAAAATCACGACGCATACTCATGTGACATTCGATTTTATTATTTTTATGAAACAACATTTTAATAGAGCAAAACATTATATATAAGCATACAAAACAGTCATGCAATGATTTATTCTGTAATATTGTGGTATTGTATTGTTTGCTGTCAATAAATTAATAAATACTCCATCTTTTTCAATTTTCATTGTCTACTACATTAATAGATATGGAAAAATACTTACTCCTTGCTTGGCGACACTTTTTGAAAATTGGCGACAAAATATTGAGATTTGCGATTTTTTGGCGACAACTTTTTAAAAGCCAGCACCATCCCTGATGATCCCCAAAATTAACAGTCTTGAATATTTTCGTATTCTCCGTTCACATATCTTTATATATTACACGTGGCTTATTCGACACGCCGTAGAATATATTGTAGAAAAGCACATGGATATATACATGTATACATGTCATATTCAACGTCAATAAGCATGTTGCGCTATACTTAGTTTAAAATTAGCGATTATTTACAATCGTAAAATCCAACATAATTGAACGAAGTACCTTCTTCTGAAGCATGCAACTGCTCATATATCTTACCTGATCAGTTTGTAATTTTGTTTAAATTTGTCTTGTTCTTAATTTGAACTACGCACTGGCTTTAGGTAAGATGCCTTCTCACACGCTAGCGGAAACACATACAACAACTACAATAGTTCCCATACTTACAAGCAAATTCAATATATATCCCATTTATGCATATGTAAGGTTTATTTAGGATACTTAGATAATATCAAGTACTTTTCATTGTCTTTAGACGGATATTAAGAACGAAGGACTGATAATATGGGAAGATATAAACTTCAGCGGAGTAATATTTACTGAACCACATGCGGTGAAAGAAGAGGGGAAAAGAAGTAAAATGTAAGCACGCAAATAAGTCATTTCATAGTATGTATTTCAGGAATGTTTAGGACTTTTCTTTGCTAATAACAGAACCGTCCACAACTGTTCTTTCAATATGGAAAGTTTGAATAACCATCGGATTACAGGTATGCGTAAAATATGACTGTCAATCATGGGACCGAGTTGCCTGAAAGAAGACCAATATGGCATCCCCCATTACAAGGCATCGTGACGTTTGCCACATGCATTGTACGCAAGACTAAGTGTATACGGAAAATGTAACGCTCTTTGCATCTTGCTTAGTCTTCATGCAACACGATAATTGCAATGCAATAGCTCAATACTATCTCAATGCAATATCAAAGTGCCTTTTTTAGCTCTTATAAATATCTTTTCCACAAAACAGATTGTACCAGCACATTTAAATTACAGTGTTTGTAAGTCAATAATGTATAACTTTTCACTTATTGCGTACTATAAGTGATATATGGCTATAGCACACCCATCCACCCTATTAAGCCTATTCGCATTAACAATAGCCCTTAACCCAAAACATTCCAATAGATCTGGTTTCATTCCCACCAGAATCCTCAACTTGTTGGTGTAAAATACAGCACATGTACTTCAAGTGACATTCCATCAATCATATGACTCAAGACTGGTGCCATCGGACTAGCTTTAAGCCAATACCACTGCAGTATTTAAAGGTCAAATATGGTGAACTCTCCAATATGAATATTTTTAATGGATTTTTTAGATAAATATGAATAAATAAAATATTGCGCTTTTACGGTACAATTTATTCCTACTTGAGGAAAAGAACAGAAAAAAGTTCTTGGTTTCCTTTTTATCTTACTTCTGCAAATGTGTAGCAAATATGGATTGTCCGATTACACTAAGTTGGGATGGAAAGTATCATCAATATGTTTCCGTGTACGTAGTGCACTTAGCGAACTTCGTTCCAAGCGTATTACAAGTGAATACATTATCTAAAGTCGTTCTTAGTGTTGTGCATAGTTATATGCTTAGATTCAGACAAGAACTGAAACTTGACTTTCTTTAACTTGATATAGGCCGTAAAAGAAGAAAGAAAAATTAAAAGGTATCAAACTAAATAAAGGAAAGAAAATAACATCACGCCCATCCACAGTGATAAAGAACAAGAACACATTTTTCATGTTCTACCTTTTGCTTCATCTTATGACTGAGAAGAGATAAACACGAGGCAAATATTCAGCAGAACATAATCAAAAAGTAATACACAAAATTTATTATCTTGCTTTAATACTTAAAGAGTTTTCCCGTGAAGCACCTCGATTTTCAGAAATTTATTCTGAGACAATTGTTTCAAAATTTCAAAAAAGTTGTTTTTTGTTGCTGATGTGGTTTTTTTGTGAACATATATTAAGAAATAGAGACAAACGGTTCATTTTCCTTTAAATATGTATTATTTATTAAATATTTTGAATTTGTCAATTAATGAAGATGATAAATAATCTTAGAATTAGAACCTTTTGGAAATGTCTGACAGTATCCAAACAGTGAATCCAATGTTTTCTTTAACAGACGTTCCATTTCAGAACTAATGTTGAAGCATGCCCCTTTGTATCAATTATTGTACAAAGTTTTTAACATTGTAAACTTTTACAATATCAAACTTCAAAGTAAGAAATAATATGTTGTAACAACTTTTTATTAAAGTGTATGTCATTGTGGTTATGTACTTATCTTAAATTAAATATTAATTGTTCTAACATTTTATACTAATATAGTTTAACCAAAGTCTATTCGGTCCTGATTATAGAATGCTCTGCACCTTAACTGTCATCAAGAAACTTCCAGACGAAAATTATTGATCGCTATGGATTTTTACAATGGTGGTCAGTTACTAAACTGGATCAAGAAAAGAGCATGTCGGGTCTAATCGTCACAATATAGGGTGGTACTATTTATTTTTCAACACGCGTATCTTTCATTGTGACATCACGGTGCGCGACATTAAATCCGGTTTGTACTGGATCACACATTTAGGTTGACCTAGTCCAAAAATGTCCACGTACTTTAACATTGATTTTTGCCGTATGTATTTCTCGGGGCGTGTAAATATTGACCTTCGAAAGAAATATGGATGTAGGAAGATCCAAATAACGTGAATAATCGCCATTAAAAGGTATGTGTAATCAAATTCTAAAAAACTACACCCATTACTGAAATTGTCGGTACTGAACGCATACATGACCTGCATGACTTTTACTATAACTTGATACAAAATAGCTCAAAAATGAATACCAAGGAGAAGGATATATATTTTTAAGTTGCACAATACTTATGTATTGATCGTTTTGTCAGTTTTCTACAAACCATTAAAAAATCAGTTCAAGTGTTTGAATTAGACAAAATATCCCAATACTCGTGTAACAGGATGAAATCGGGTTGGGATTGGATTTAGCGAAGACACTGAAAGCAATTTCGTAAATGAGATGTTTATTTATAATGTAATTGAACGATGAATTAATCTGACACCATACTCGTGCGCTTAAAGTCCAACAATGGATTTATCAGAATTATGCGCACCGAGTTCAACAACTGATATAAGGAAATTGTATCATTCCTAAATGAAACTTATCAGAACATGTAGCTTCAACGAGTAATCAAACAAGAATCAACTTATGGAACTTATAAACAAATATGATTGATATATGGATCTATCACCATGGACGATCAATGTATAGAATTTATACACAAATATGGACAATGTATGATTATATCACCAAGGGTGATCAAAATACAGATTTTGCAAAAGAAAAATGAAGAACGTATGATTATATCCCCAAGAGTGATTAAAGTACAGAATTTGTATAAAAAATATGAATTTAAGGCAAAAACAGTCAATTTGCATGGGTTGTTTCTCCATTCTGTGCCAATGAGATTAGCAGCTGCATTACTACATCAATGAAAAAGTTCCGAAATTTTACAATACTTTTAGGACAGCGACTTATTACAAATTTAGCTTGTACATATAATGCTTTAAATTGGGTATTTTGTCAAATTAATGACTGTTTTATTTTCGTTACCACAATCCCTGATGCAGTGAACATTCCTGTGGTGGGGGTACTGTAGAAACATGACAAAATGGCCGTATCCGACACACCTCAGAGCGTAACATCATTAAACAACATATTTTAATGATTGTTAGTTTACCTTTAAGGACTTTTGTTTTCTATTTGTTTATTTCTGCGTTCAAGCGTGATTTTTTTTTTTTTTTTTTTTTTTTTTTGTGGTCTTAGCAAGCTTGCATTTTATTTTGGTAACAGACACTGCACCCAAATTTCGATTTTCACTTATTTTCGGTTTGCAATTAACAGACATCAATGCCTGACTTACCGATAGTTTACAGACATGATTATGATTGTGATGAAGAGTTAAAATTGCTACTTAAACAATATAATTACTATATTTAATCAAGTGTATCTTACAAATGTGTACCGTTTGTCGTAGAGTGTAACAGGGATACAATACCGTGTGGGTATATTTTTCACACATATTTAAAGATTTAGTAGCAGTAAAATATATTGATATTTTTCTACTTAAACAAATCAGCGATGAAGACTTCAATACTTAACCAAAGAATTCAAAGCGAGCTAGTGAAACGTGAAAGGTTACGTTCATACATTTACAAATCGCAAAGAACTGAGACGTACGAATAAGCAAAACGGAAACAGAATCATCACAAAAGAATTCAGAGATTCATTCAAGACAAATGTTACGGAGTACAGATTGTATGAAATTTCCAATGACATGGAAGCATACCTGAAGAAAACAGTCATTCGAAACATCCGTCAAATTGGTTCTGTATAAGCTCAGCTTGACGTGCTGATTAGAATTATGACGAGACCAAGACAAGAGCAAAAAGTTAAGTGAAAATAATGCTATCACAGAACGTGACCTTTCAACATAATGAATAGATGTGAAATGGATCTCACTGAGTGTTTGTTTGATATTTCACATACCAAGTTTGCAGAGGAAATAGGCGAAAGTACAAGGTGTTTGACAAGACTGAGTTTGAAACATTGCACTTAGATATATACCAATCGATAGGAGAAATCTCATAGATTTGCCTGAATGCGTGAAGAAAGTAAAAAGGCTTGCGATAACGTAGAAAGTAAAGATCACAGATTTTTCTTTCTTTTCATGCAGTTGAATTTGTGCCAAATACACCAAGTTATCACGTGGATAGTCCATCAAAATACAGTTTGGCTAGATACAGCCATTGGATGCCTCATAATATGACACTACATCAAAAAACTTAAATTTTAATATGGTATACATGCAAATGTGTATGAAATAGTTTAAGACAAATATATTAGACCAGCTATAGTGAATGAAAATGAATAAAGATAGACATGTTGACGTGTTAGTTCTGTTTGATGAAAGGAAAGAATACCATTACGATGGCATACACAATTTTTCTAGATTGGTGTCCATCGCGAGTAAGCAAACGTCAGAGTCAGTAATATATATACAAAACATGCTTGAATTTATTCAATTTACCAGGAATGTTGTCAGCAGATCACAGAAAACTGTGTCACTGTGTAGTCAACTCAATGTATATAATGACTGAAGAGATATGAGTTGCAAAACTTTTAAATTATCATTAACAGTTAAAAATCATTTATGTCGTTTATTGCGATTTGAAAGGTGTACAGGTTAAAACAGATGAAGAATATGTATCAGCGTCAGAGACTCGTCAAAGCTGAGCAGTGAAAACAATTCAGCACATACCATCGTTTTTCTGTATGTACGCCAATTCAATTCACAACTGTTATAAGCCAATTGGTTACGGAGGTACTTATTGTATTCAGGTGTTTTATAAATGACTGGGCAGGATAGCGAGACTAGTCTACATCGAACCGAAAAAATGCAACACATATGGTATTCACAGCTGAAGATGAAATGCACTTTAATGTAAACAGTGCATACCATATTCATGAGAGATAAATACTGATAGACAAAGTTAGGGACCACAATCACTTGACTGGAATTAACAGCGGTCCTGCCCTTAGCGACTGTAGTTTGAATTTCTGATACCCAAAATACATCCCATTATTCATTCATAACTTGTCCTGTTTTAATAATAATCTATTTATCATAACACCTGAAAAAATAATCCAGATGATGAGGTAACATTCATGCTGAATAATGACGAGAAACACATTTCATTCAGAAGGGGTTTCATGGGAGATATGTTCTTGAACGATGACAAGGCAGTAACAGTTGAAATAAAGGTTCAGAAACGTGGAGATACACAAAAAAAACTTGATAGGAAAGGTGCAGAGTTTCACACACAGATGCCGCAGGATACTACTCGACATTTGGTAGCCTGAAACAATCAGCAACAAAACAATGTGGGAAAGAAAAAATGTAGCAAGAGATGGAAGTCCAGATTTGCAAATGAAAATGGAAATGGATAGGACACACATTGAGGAAACCGAGAAACAACATCACGAGACAATCACTGAGACGGAACACGCAGGACAAAAGGAAAAGAGGAAGGTCAAAAAACACCTGGTGCAGAGAACTGGAGCAGGAGATAAAGAGAGTGGGATACAGCTGGAGCGAGATTCAGAAGATGGCGGAAGACAGAGTGAAATGGAGAGGAGTCGTCAGTGGCCTATTCTCCGCATGGGGTCGAATGGCTTAATAATATATATATATATATATATATATATATATATATATATATATATATATATATATATATATATATATATATAATAATAATAATAATAATAATATGAAAATGAATAATAATATGAACATGAATACGAATATGACTTCGCGAAGCGCTTTGAACAATTTAACGAAATAGCTCTATCATCCAAAGAAAAGTTTTATTCAAGTCTGAGCGACTCAAACATTATAGATAGCGATTGCAAGTATATTCATGATGTGATGGAACACTTCAAATTGAAAACGCTCAATGACCTTCACAGATAAATGGGTTTTCGTGTAGGTTTTAGTAAACTGACCGCCAAAAATAAAAACTAGAACAAAAAGAAAAAAAACCCATATGATAAATAAAGATTTTACAGGGCAGTACTAGTAAACCAATGACTGTTCTGGC
This sequence comes from Margaritifera margaritifera, assembly GCA_029931535.1. NCBI lineage: Eukaryota > Metazoa > Mollusca > Bivalvia > Unionida > Margaritiferidae > Margaritifera > Margaritifera margaritifera. Next base: position 469,115 of record JAQPZY010001058.1, on the reverse strand, counting down.
GCAGCATATTTTCAAATCAACCCACTCGTATAGGGATAGAACAACACTAAAGTAATATATATATATATATATATATATATATATATATATATATATATATATATATATATATATATATCCTACCATTGGACGACAATTAAGCGACCTTTCGGCGACAGCTGTCGCCCAGAGGATATATTTAGTGTCTCCCAAAAGTAAAACAATATTCCAAAGCATTTCTGTTATTAGCTAAATATATTAGCTGTTTCATAAGCATGAACACTATAGTAAAACGGCTGAAACTTATTTTAAAAGCAAGTTTATTAGAAAGGATGAGTAGTAGGACTTGCGAGAACCTGTCCTCTCCAATAACCAATCTGAACACGTGGAATGTTACAAGGTGTTCCGATTATCAGTACCATATAACTAATGAGCCGAACGCAGTGACGCAACTCATATTTCACTGGAGGATACACACCAGGTCCGAAAGTAGCTCAAACATTGTTTATGTCCTTTGTTAGATTTATCGTCAGTTTGATCCGTGGAAGTAGCTGACAATATTTAAAAAAAGGAATGTGATTTTGCAGAACTTTTGCCCAACCTGTAAACTAAATATTATGGTAAACCAGTGCACGCAATCTCTCTCCTTCCTTCATTAGAAAGATTCATGTATTTAATAATGCGTAAATGGGATGGTTTTGTTTTATTTTCTCTGGGTAATAGAGTTACAAACTGACTCTAACCAATAATTATTTCGTCGGTCACGGTATGCTCATTCAAGCTTTGGAAATTATGTATAAATTTCTGTATATTCTCAATTAGGTCATAGAAGACACTAGAAAGTGAATACATATTACTATGTGACCAATCTAAATGACCATTTGGCAAATACATTCACCTCTTATTTAAGACAAAACTATTGTTTTTAAATATTTCCTATTTGTGTCTGTGTCCATACAATCAAATTACATTAATCTTATCATAATTATATATTGCTTTTAAACCACGTGAATTGTCGTTCGTAGACCCAAATTATTGACATGTAATCCGTATGTGTTTTCACATGCGTGCTCGTGTGTGTGTGTGTGTGTGTGAAGAAGGAGATGGAGGCAGAAATAAAGAATGAGAGAGAGGAATCTAAATAAATGGGTGAAAACAAGAGAGTTGATCACATAAAAGTCGGATAGAAAGTCGCGGAGATACAATCAATCCGTTAGACAATATTCTCTTTTGTAATACCTTTCATATAGTATGGTGGAGGACTCAAAGGGCATATTGGCAGAAAAAATTCGAACGCTAAAGAGCCCTCGATGTATGTACCAATACCCTTTTTGACGCCCCACCCTACGATACCATGTAAATAATCCTATTATCCCACTCTTCAGTCGACATTCACACATTGGAGGGCGATATGTATGTTAAAGTGGTCACGGATGATGCAGTCTGCATTTATTAACCGTTCTGTATCATATGGATCTCCGTCATAATGGTTGGTATAAAGACGGATGCTACAGAAGTGCAAATTATTTGTTATAATCGAAATTACATTGCTAAACTTACCATTTGTTTCGAATTTCTGCATTTAATGCCAATTTTCCTTTCAATATTTCTCTTATATAATTGTAAATATTGCAAGCTGAGGGATTTTTCCTTTTTTATTTCTGCCGATTGATTGTATATGAGTTTAACATACATGCGTTATATACTGTCCCTGATTTTATCTAAATGCGGACTATCGTTCCTTATTGTAATTGGGGACTGAAAAGAAAGATGTGTTGCCAAGTCTGTGGTGTCAACCTGTTTGATTCTGAATTTCCGATTATTCCTGAGACAGACAGACAGACTAAGTTACGCTCTGGTGTTCGTGCATCAGTTTGATATAAGCATTTTTAAAGAGACGCAATTGTGATAAACTATACAGAAATTACCAACATCAGGCCAGAATCCTGAATATAATAGTAAAGAAAGATGAAAAAGATTTCAGATTGTAAAAACTCTAAAACTTTAATTTACAGTGTTTACATAATCGTCTAATACGTATGTATGAGCTCAATTTCACAGTCAACGATTTTCTGTAATGAATTTTCTTCTTTGATTCTATCTCAGATGAAAAATGATCGTACTGTTATCGGTGTGTATTTCCACCCTATGGCATGTCTCAAGCTATATGCGTCGATTAGAAGTTGAGAGAGAGAGAGAGAGAGAGAGAGAGAGAGAGAGAGAGAGAGAGAGAGAGAGAGAGAGAGAGAGAGGTACCATAACTTTAGGCTTGGGTTCTTAGCTATAATCCAGGTGGGCAACAAATTTTAAGTCTCGAACATGTTTCACATAGATAAAGATGAAAAAGATATTGTAAAAGCTATTCAAATGTAATTTATTTAATAACCGTCTGCGGCATATTTATGAGCTCAGTTTCACAGTCAATGATTTTCTTTAATTATTTCCTTCTTTGATTCTATCCCGGTTTAAAGATTATTTAACAAAGATTTTAGGGTATAATTTCACTTCACAGATTATTTGCGTCGATTGGAAGTCTTGTGATACGTGCATAAATTGTAAATTCTTATATATTATGTGTGCCTACGTGAGAAAATACTCGTAAGAATAAGAAAAATACCAGCATATTAAAAAGGGTAATTCTCCGAGTCACCTGTAATACTCAAAATCTTCATATTTACACCCGTCTCAAATTAATCATACTGAAGGTAAACATCATAGGTGTGTGCATGAGAGAGAGAGAGAGAGAGAGGGGGGGGGGGGGGTACCATAACTTTGGGCTTGCGTTCTTAGCTATATTTCCAGTGGGCGACAAATTAAAACTATCTAACATGTTTCACATAGATAATGAAGATTTTCTATGTAGCTTCACTTCATATTAGCACGTTTTCCCCTGATGAATCCAGGGATAGACCCCCTCTGTATGGTATGGAATTCGTAACTTACAGCAATTATTCATGTGTAACTAGGCCTTTCCAAAAGGAATCATGAACAAGTCTGCATTTAGATTCACTCATAAAAGTTTCTAATGTAACTTTGCCGTCAAGTTGGCACGAGAGACCAATTAAATGAAGGGGATATAAACTGGAAGGGAAGGAGGGAAGTTGGTCAAGGGTTTGAAAAATAATTGTCGTATTCATGCTCACTGTACTATAGCAGAACGTGGGAAAATATAGTATCAAATTGTTTTTTTTTGTGATTCTGCGCGATAATGTTGGAGAAGAAGGTATGATAGATGGACGCAATGGTAAAACGGAGGGAAGATGGTTGGAGGAACAGAGGTTTTCAAAATACATTTGTAGTCTCCTAAGGAAATATAAAATAATTATAATAAACAACATAATAATTATTCCTTACTTATAGACAATAATAGAATTGAAAGAAAGTATTCGGATTCTAAGAAAATGGGCATATTTTTTACAAACCCTACCATGATTATATTTCACAGTCGATAGGCCTACATAGGTAAGCATTATTGGAAATTTTGTGAAGTAAAGCTTGAATAAATATTACAGAAATAATGATACATGTACATAATCGCTAACATTAACGTTATAAAATAAAGCCAAATAATGAACAGATAAATTATTTTTGAGAAAACTGTGATTCTTGGTCATATCTTTTGGTCATATTTTTTATGAAATAACGGATATAAGCAGTGAACACATGTCGGTAAGATATTTCTAGCATACAGCCTCGTTCCAAATTTCCAAGCTTGCTCTAATCTTCCTCTGTTTTGGTAAAACCTTGATAACAATTAACTGGAATAGTTCAAAGAATGGTATATTCTCCTGTATATTTATCAAAAATCTTTCAATTGTACTTTTCAAAATTGCAATTGACTTCACGTCGCAACCGCGGGGTGCAGAGCACATGTTGACAAATGGCGGACACAATGTTACATACAACGGATGAGTGTTGATTGAACTGCGCAGTTGCTTTAATCCTGCGATTAAACTGATGATTTGCTTCATATTTATTTCTAGATTCTTTCTCTCAGCCATATAAGTGATAGTTATGGGTATAAAGACTTAATTTTGGCACTACTGGGTATCTTAAAAGGATTCGTCATGAAAGGCGTCAAAAGGCGTCATTATGCAGTAAAGGGGTTGGTGTCAAAAAGCGTCATTGTGCGCTAAAGTGTTATTGTAGAGGGGGAGGAATGCTGTGAGTGCACCGGGCCCCCACGACTTAGAGGACCCCGAAAAAAAAATCGCAGGAAAGTGTTCATAAATTACCAATTCATTTTAAAATTCAGACAAATGTTCACACACTACGACATTGTAATGAGTATGAGGACGGAGCCACCTTCTATTGAAATACCTTAAATAGTAAATTTAATCTTTGAACTGGGGGGGGGGGGGGCAAAATCTGTCACGCACCCGGGCCCCCAAAATATTGAATAATATATCATTATAATTTTGTGCATGTCTTCTTTGTCTCCGATGAAATTATTTTTTAATATATCTGTACATACATACATACATACATACATACATACATACATACATACATACATACATACCCACCCACTACCTGAAGGATTCCAAAAGCGAAAATCCGATATTGAGACCACCCCGCTTATATAACCACTTTATTTTCACTGTATATGATACCATTGGATGACATAGTATTGCCTCTGAGCGTCATATATAAAAAAATACCTCTGGGCTGCACATACACATGGACGATTATGCTACATCGACCAATGGTAGGTTATATACATGAACGTATATCGTTTTACCTCCGGGCGACAGTAAATAAGCGACACAAAATATATGTTTTTCATTTCTCTTGTGTTACCCATTTTTCATGTTTTTTTAACATTCCTTCCAATAATTCCCACAGAATATACCCTAAGGGTACAATACTGACTCGTACATATTTCACTATACAATGATGTCGCCCAAAGGTACCAAATTCTATGCTGTCGCCTAAAGGTAGGATTTGTCCTTATATATATATATATATATATATATATATATATATATATATATATATATATATATATATATATATATATATATATATATATATATATACTCTAAACCTTTTAGAGCATTAGCGCAACACACTGACCCGCTCGTGTGGAGATATGACAACACTTATAAAAAAAATCAATATATTGGAGAACAAGCGCAAGTCAAAAACGTGAAAGCGGCTTTGTCCCAAAATGACAACGGTGGAGAGAACATAAAAAATAATTAACATTTGTTGACACGTCATAAATAATTGCATAAAAATCCAGTGTATTGAATTGAACATTTTTCGCAGCAGTGAAAACATTTCACGAGATTAACATGAAAATAGCAATGTCTGTATCTGGAGAAAGTGCATATTTGTTTACATGTTTGGACGAAATAAAAGCGTTGTCAAGGCTAGTTGTGTTGAAGAATAACATTTAAGAGAATAAGTGTTACTTTGTTCATTTCAATTATTAAAAATCATACTTCAATGTTTCAGAAATGATGCAGATTTACAAATTACTTTCTCTGATGATAACACTGAAATAAGAAGTATCAGCCCCAAGAGCAAAACGGTTTAAAAACAATTCATACGTAAAACTAACACATGGGATAAATACGGTAAATATATAAATTTGTGTTCCACTAAATTTACAGTACAATTTTAAGATCTCTTAAACTTTGTAACCTGCAACGATTGCACAAAAATGTGTATAAAATTTAAGGAGGATAAAACAGTATATAAAGTAGCTGTAACAGAGTCACCCATATCAAAGGATAAAACAGTATATAAAGTAGCTGTAACAGATAACCCATATCAAAGGATAAAACAGTATATAAAGTAGCTGTAACAGAGTCACCCATATCAAAGGCAAACTTTGTCATGAACTGAAATATCGAATTAATGAAAATAATAGTTCATGCTGTAGATGGATGTCGATTTTGGGAATGTTGACAACCCATAAAGATAATTTATCAAGCATACGTATTCTCATGATATTTTGATTTCATTTTAATGACTGACCAAAATCAGTATTTAATACATCTTTACCACGAACCTGACAGTCCAGGTGTTTAAAAAAAATATCAATTAATTGTGGGAACAAATTGAACTGAACAAAAAGAAAAGAAAATACACTGAGTTTAAAGAAAGGTTAACTGAACAGTCTACCTACGCATAACACAAGCAAGCGAGAAAAAATATTTCCATACAGAAGGGTCTATGTAAGTAACTTGTATGACCAGTGGCAGGCAGACTTTGTTGACATATAAACATATGAAAAAGACAACAATGAATGAAAACATTAATGTTAACGGCATCTGATGGCTACAGCAACACTCATCATGGGGAAATATACTTGACTCCGGTTGAAACTATCAAAGAAGAAAACAGATAAAACTACTAATCACTTTATTTGATTTCGTGACAATAGATACATTTGAAACGTCTAAATTTAAAATCGGTTAAAGAGTCAAAATTTCAAATAACAAAACAATTTTTCAAAAGGACTATTTTAACAAGGATATATTTAAACCAGGGAAGTAGTTCTAGGTGATCCAGTTGTTTACAGACTGTGCGATTTGAGGAGAAATGATATATGAGACATGTTTAGTTAACAAAAGTTATCTGTATATAACACGCAAGCTGGCATATACAATGATGAAATCCTCATTAGGGCAACAAAAGGGGGGGGGGAGGATATGATGATTGATATACTAGTTGGGAGCCAGGTGAAAATAATGCATCATTACTTACTGACTCCTCCACTGGAGACGACTGAAGAAGAGTGTATATATAGCAGTTTTGAGGAGCGTGAAAGCTTTGAGTATGTGAAAGATAACGAGTTTCTAGATTTACTTCGGTATATTTGCATGATAATCGTGCAAAATGTGATACCAACATGGCACTTTGCACAAAGGAAGTACAAAATGACCTGATCAATTTCAGCTATAGGCCGAAACTGATTGCACTTCCGTTTTACTGATTGACGTCATAATCCAATATGGCTGTCCAGAGCATATTCTGGCATACAAATGTCATAAAAGTAGCAATGTGTTCTTCGTCAGAATGCTTTAAACAAATCATAAACTTTAATGTGCATTAATGTAACAACGACAGAATGAGCTGATTTATAAGATGTTCCCTCTAAGACTTGATTTCACTAGGGCGTGGACATAGTCATTTTGTCCATTTTACTACGTGCACGTCAGAAAAAAAACGTGGCTCAAACACTGATCTGTCCCGTATTCTCTCTGTCTTGCATTTGAATCGAAAGAAGATTTTGTTATCAATATCTTGTTGTTTTCATATAAGAAATCACGTGAGTGGGATTTCTTGAGATGGCTTATCTAGCCTACTTGTGTAGTTTCTTCAAATAATTATACATTAAGATTATAAAGTCATAAGTTTGATTCATCTTGTGTCATTATTCATTTTATTATTTCGTAAATCAGGCAAATATGTCTCTGGAACATTGTCCATCACAAGCACACAAATCTGTGCATTGCAGCGATGAACTTGACATATTTCCACATTCTGACACACTGCTCTGGCTCAGAGAGCGGTGTCCAAAGGGGTTAAAAGCCTGCTTCAGTCCTTTTCATTCCCAGTTTTAGCCTCAGGAACAACTGGCATGAGGGTGAGACATGGGCTCCACACATAACTTGTTTCTAAGGCAGTTCTACATCATAGCAAACAGCTCAAACTATCTTTAACATCATATCAAACAGCTCAGACTATCCTTAACATCATAGCAAACAGCTTAAACTGTCCTCAAAATCGTAGCAAACAGCTTAAACTATCATTAACACAATAACAAACATCTCAAACTATCCTTAGCATCATAGGAAACATCTCAAACTGTCATTAACATCACAGTAAACATCTCAAACTACCATTAACATCACAGTAAACATCTCAAACTACCATTAGCATCATAGCAAACATCACAAAAAAACTACTACCGGCATTATAGCAAACATCTCCAACTACCACTGACATCTTAGCAAACATCTCAAACTACCATTAACATCATATTAAACCTCTAAAACTACCATTAACATCTAAAAGTGCCATAGTATACCGATATAATGGTGTGTAATGATAATCTTCATTGGTCTCAAAGTGCCAAAGTATACCAATATAATGGTGTGTAATGATAATCTTCATTGATCTAAAAGTGCCATAGTATACCGATATAATTGTATGTAATGATAGTCTTCATTTGTCTAAGTCTGCCAAAGTATACCGATTTAATGGTGTGTAATGATCAGCTTCATTTGTCTAAAAGTGCCAAATTATACGGATTTAATGGTGTGTAATGATAATCTTCATTGGTCAAAATGTACCAAGCATACCAATTTAATGATGTGTAATGATAATCTTGATTGGTATCAATGTGCCAGACTATACCGATCTAATGGTTTGTAATGATAATCTTCATTGGTCTAAATGAAACATATTGATATTAAAAAGTAACGATTAAAAAGTAACGCGTTACATTTCTCAAAAGTAATGTATTAGTCTTACTAAAAGTAACAAGTTACTTTTTGAAAAAAGAAACGCGGCACTTTTGTAACAAGTTATCTTTTTTTTTTTTTTTTACAAAAATAGCCATAAAAGTATTTAACATGTTTCTTTTGTATAGAATATACAGAAAGAAGATTATTTCTAATGTGCAACTTTTACCACTTGTGATAGGAATGGCCACTGATGGATGTTTATCATCGCAGCAGCATTCATTCTCCTATATCGTACAAGTATGTAGGCTCTAGCTAGCGAGACTTCCTCACAGCAGGGTACTAAATATGTGGTTCAGAACAACTCCACTGGCACAAGAACTGTTTGTAATAGTTTTGTAATGTCAGTATCTCCTTCCTTATTTAAAGTATTATAGGCCATTGATAGGATAATTGATTACAATTAGACGTCAACTTCCTTTATACTCAATTACTGTAGTGAAGGAATTTCTTCATATTGTGGACACTTAATGCTTATTCTGTTGTAATGTTATTCTATAGTTCTTGTAATTTAATTAAACATCTTATTTTACCACAACCGAGTCTAAATTTATTTTTGAATTTTTCCTAAATGAGAAAATCACCAAAGCAGATAATCATATTTTTCCCAGCATAATATGATCATAGTTCATGATCTATTAACCATTTTAAGCAGCAAAATACAATATCAGCACAATATTTTAATAACAATATTTTCCTTGTTCTAAATATAGGATTTTTTCAGCTTATACTTCTTTTCTGGATTGACAAAATTACTAGTTTAATGTTGATTGTTATATTAAATACCTTGAAATACATTTTTCAATATCTGAAACTGACTTAAATCAACCAAATGCCCGTAATTCGCATTGAGAGTCTCTGTTCTGCAAAGAAATTATAAAGGAAGTATAAATCTGAAAGAGCATTTAAAATGTGTATAAAAAGAATGAATATTTAAAAAAAGAAAGATGTAAAATGAGAACCAAATTGGCCATTTTTTTTCCAGCGCACAATAATGAATGAGAGGATTTCATTATCATGGAGCTCCTGCCCGGTGGCCATAGCAGGCACTAGCAGGAGATCCGCTTAGCTGTAGTCCATTGTACAAGTCAATAAAACTTGCAGTAAAATTGCACTGCTCCAAACGTCACCTACATATTCCACCATACCAGTTTTTCGAATGGAATGGTCGAATTAAAAATTATATTTGAAATACGCATGGTTTACAACGGTTAAAATAAAAATATTGAAATATTAATGAACTTTCGCAACTGAACGTTTGTAGTCATATTCTTGATATATTCATAAATTATTCCTCTTGTTTTTGTTTTAAAAGAAATGTTTCTTATTATTTCTCAATATTATCATCGCACATCTGGAATTCTGTCACTATGACATATTGATAATAAAGAGTGACCATTATGGGTTAAGTCCACGAATGAACTGGGAAAGCAGCCTTTTCGTTTGTCTACATATTTCACTCTTGTAAAGTTAAACCTGTCGTATAAGACACCTCTGTATAAACATACCTGATCTTTAAGGACATTATTTATAAAACGTTGATATATATTATAATATTGACCACCATATACGTCATTTGTTTAACACTATCTGCCCTGCCTATTCAGGCATATTTTGACGATATCTGTGCAAATATAGCGGCAATATTTCCATATGAATCTTTTTAAAATAACAAAAAACAGATTGCTGTTATCAGCAAGATAGTTGCACTCTATATACTTGCCAATAAATATAAGTATATTTTCTTTCGTTCGTTCGTTTCATCTTCTTTTATTAAACTCTACACTCCATTATTAATGTTTTTTGCACATATTGAATTTAATTGTTTGAAATCTAGTAGTAATACAGTGCGTCATTCCGATCTTTTACGAGGTACGCCGAATGTTAGTGGAAAAACCCGGAAGATTGAAAAAAAGAAAGTCTACAACGTCTGGCATCATGTATTTCTGGACGTGTAAACCACCGTAAACTTGTAAGATTTGCTTGGCAGTGTGTTATTTTAGTTATCGCTTGGGCAGAAAACAATTCAAAACAACTTCAAAAGTATGTAGATAGAAGGTCCTAAATAGTAGAGTGACTTCGAATACAATCTGGTCCAAGTGTTCACTTTCGATTTTACGACCATTTTCCAGAGTACATTGCCGACACTGTGCACTAAGATGGTCAGATTCTTTCCAAATTTATTTCGGAATTTTGTTTGTTTATTTGTTTTGACAGTGGCGTAATCGTTTTATTAACTTTTTTTTTTTTTTTTTTTTTTTTTTTTTTTTTTTTTTTTTTGTTAGGTCTGCCTAATCTTAGCTCGGTAAATCTCGAGGTCTACTGTAGCCCTAATCCAACAATGTAAGACGTCCACCCTGATATTTATGATGTTTGGGTACTACGTCTTACTACTTAAATAAAAGGCGTTGTGTAGCGTGATCCCCGGTCGACTGACAGGGGAACTAGAGGCCACATTTTCAGGAATATCTCACACACTTAGCAGCCCGTAGTGACACTTTTCCACACATTAGAGTCTAATTGCTTTAGTCGGACTATGTCTTTTTCCAAAAGGAATCAAATTCTGACACAAGCAAGTGGATGCCTTTTCAAGTTCTGTTGACATACAGTTCAATTGGTTGAAATGCGATGGTAGCCAAGGAATGCCGAAGTTAGTTAAAGTTGAAGTTTATTTCTTTAACGAAACGAAGAAAAATATACTAATGTTGATAAAAGCAATTATGCAGCTTCGTTTCATTGAAGACACTTATCTCGTCTTTATCGAATTCGGCATTCCTTTACTCCCATCGCATTTCAACCAACTGAAAGGTATGTCAGCAGAACTTGAAAAATGCATCTACTTGCTTCTGTCAGAATTTGATTCCCAATAGGAAAGTGTGTGAGATATTCCTGAAAATGTGGCCTCTAGTTCCCCTGTCAGTTGAACGTGGATCACGCTACACAACACCGTTTATTTAAGTAGTAAGATGTAGCACTCAAACATCATAAATATCAGGGTGGATGTCTTACATTGTAGGACTATTGTAGGCCGCACACTTGGCAGCCCATATTGACACTTTTCCACAAATTAAAGTCTGATTGCATTAGTTGTTCTATACTTACTCTGATGTCTTTTTTGTAACAGAATCAAATTCTGACACAAGCAAGTGGACGTGTTTTCAAGTTCCATTGACATACATTTCAGTTGGTTGAATTGAGATTGTGGCCAAGAAATGCCAACGTTGATTAAAGTTGGAGTACATTTCTTTGACCAAATGAAGAAAAATATGCTAATGTTAACGAAAATGATTATATAGCTTTGTTTCATTTAAGAAACTCATCTCTTCTTGAACTGAATAAAGCATTTCATTGCTCCCATTGCAAGAGTGTGAGATATTCCTGAAAATTTGGCTTCTAATTCCCCTGTCAGTCAACTGGGGATCATGCTATAAAATGCAAAACAAAATCATTTCGGTAGTTGGAAAAGTGTATAAGTGTGATTCATTTTCAAAGGCAAAATGTTGAAACATAGTTGTGATTCAGGAAATGTGGAGCCATCTGCGAAGCGAGCAAAACCCAGCAAAACGAAATTTCAGAACACTTGGTTGATGGAGTTTAACTTTGTGAAGTGAAGCAGCAAGGAATTTTTTATTCTGTGCACATATTGCAACCACCATATTGACATTAGTCAACATCAACACCACCCAACATTGTGACACGGCAAGAATGCAGAGCTCAATCCCCAAAGTAACTAGCTTGTTTAAACAGTCATCAACAGACAATGTCACTAGAGCTGAAATATTTTTCTGCAATTTTGTTGCTGAGCACAATCTGTTATTTTCAGTAGCAGATCATTTTTCAGACCTATGCAAGGAAATGTTCCCTGATAGCGATATTGCTAAGAAATTCAGTTGCAAAGGGACAAAAACAATGAATATCATAAATAATGCAATTGCACCAATGTTAGACAAACAAGTAACCGAGTTACGCCAACATAAAAACTTTTGGTCCTGATTGATGATTCAAGTGACAAGACCATTGCTATTTTGGTCTGGGTGTACAACCAAACCAAATGCTGAAATATTGAAGGCAGCAAAGACTACATGTAATTAAAACCACATTCCACTGTCCAATTGATTTTTAAGACATTAACTTGGTGTATTTTTGAATTTAATGTCTGTGAGGTTGTGACCATGTGTACATATGTGTGTGGTGATGTTATTGAAAATGCTAAGTCTACCATTTTTTTGTTTATAAGTATATTAAATGTTTCAGAGAAAACATGGTATTTTCTTTTATTCAGATTTGAATTTTCAGTCATTTGCTATAGGCTGATTTGAAAAGATAGCTTATTCTTATTCTCATTTGGATGACATTGCTTTTGGGGGATCACGTTTACTGATCCTCCTTGGGACCTAAAAGCAGACTTTTTGAGTCTCAACCCCCACCCACCCACACACACACTGTCTGGGAATATGGCAAGTATGTGTTAATGCACACATTTTTATGACATCACGTGAAAACAATGGATATGATCACTATGGTCAAAATCTCTGTGTTATATACCTGTACAACACTAGATCTACTTTTAGTGTAAAAGTAATGTTCAGCCCGCCCTCGCACACACAAACACACACACACCAGAGCTGAGCAAATCCAATAGCCCGACGTTCTGGACTATTCATTTTAGAAGTCGGGCAAATAAAAGTTTCCAAGTCGCTAGTCCGGGACAAGTGCTTTTTCCTCTTTTAAAAAAAGTCAGGCAAGTGCTTATTTTCATGCCATAATCACTTTATCTACCTGTATCTGGCCATTCATGCCCTCCAGGCATACTGAATGCTTGATTATTCCCCTCTCCATGTATTTATTTACACCTGCCAGTGGTCATTGATAATGTGATGCATAAGCACGCTGTAGCACACTAACAGGGGGAGATGGGGCGGGTGCCCTGGGTGCTAGAGGTCTTGGGGTGCCAAACAGCTGATGAAAATTTGGGCCTCATATTCTGGCCCTTTGGGCCATCATCGTAGCGCCATTTATCCATTGTACGTCACTATGTGAACACGTTTTTTTACTGCTTGACTGCATACTGGCCTAAGTGACAAACTGCATACTGGTCTAAGTGACAAAAATTATTGGCCAATCAAAACACATGAAGCAAAACAAAACTGGTATGATTAATTAGCAGCATTTTAAACGGCTTCATTGTATTGAGTAAAGCAGATCCTCACGAACGACTCGCCCTTTGATTTCAATCCAGTGAGTCAATCCAATTAAAGGAATGAAAGGCACCTCACTGACATTAATGTCAGTTTCCTTTATGAACTTATTAAATGGCAGTGATGATTCATTAATTTTTAATTTATTTTACAGAGGATTAACTTCCATATGCAATATTGCGTTTGAAGCAAAATGATTAGGCTAATTAGTACCTGTCTCCATTCATATTTAAAGGTCAAAATATATACTATGATCATTAGACATATATGGCCAGCAGGCCAAACATGTCTTTACTTTAAAATTGATTGATCGTTATGATCTCTTTAGAAGTATTTGTCAAGCAAGGTGATATGTACTATGTGGATAAAGCAAGTTTACTAAGTTATTTTCTTGAGGAAGTTAATATGAAGATTGAAAGAACGAAAATTCATGTGAAAGTGGAGGGTAAAACGTAAGACTGCCATTGATTGTGACGTAACTTTTTCTCCAAAGAGACATAAGTCAGCTCTGTTGCCACAAAAATTGTCAAATATGACATTACTAAGAGACTGAGGAATTTTCAGCAGCATTGGCTTGATAGTTATCCCTGATTTGAATTTGTTGACTCAGAAGGAAAAATGTTTTGCAGTTATTGCAAACAATATCTCAGACTGGCACAGGTTGGAAATTCAACCAGTGTATTTGTCAATGGAACTGAGAAATTCAGGATTGAACCAATCAAGTCTCACGACAATTCTGGACCTCTCAAGGCCTGTGCAGCACAGTATATGCATGACACTAGCCAGCATGTGCAGAAAATGCCTGAGGTTATAGTTGCTAATAATACACTAGGAACGGCCTTTTCAGACTAAATGTGACTGAACAAAAATGAAAGCTCTCTTTAACACAGGCTAGAATCTTGCCCGTTATGTAAAACCATTTTCTGATATGGAAATTATGTGTTCACTCTAGGAGAAGAATGCTGTTGAACTTGGTGATAATAATAAGAACAGATTCAGGGCATTCGAGACTTCGTTCTATCATTCGATCAAGTCTTAAGAGAAGAAGTTTGGGAAAGTCTGAAACCAGTAAATTCCTTTCCATTCTTGCTGATGGAAGTACTGATGCTTCTGCATCGGAGCAAAAACTAGTGCATATAAGATACATGGACAGTGGAAAACTGAAAACCTCTGATGTAAGAAAATGTATAATATCAACATATGTTTTTGAAAATTTTTATTCTTTTAATATGTTGTACATTGTTTTGTTTGTTCTTTCTATGGATTAAAGTGCATACATCTCTTCAAATCTTGACAAGTAATTAAAAATTTGGGACAAGTGAAAAGGTAGGTCGGACAAGTGAATTTTCTGAAACCACTTGTCCTGGACAAGTGGATGAAAAAACAATTTGCTCAGCCCTGCACACTGTTGCATCTGTGATTTCTTGGGCAAGAGACACCGGCCTCCTGTCCCACAACTCTGGAGTATGCATATAATTGGAAAGGGACAAATAATTGTTTGTCCCTGGGTCCAACCCTAATACTGCACTAAATGTACACTAACTTGGCATGACAAGGGGAAGTAATAGCAAGGATTGCATGGTTTCTGGGTCTGACCTTATGCTCCATGGCCTGGCCAGCCTTGGGTAGTCTGATAAATTAGCCCCCAAACTGTACCGATGCTGATGGACAGGTTTTGGGTTGGCCCTTATGCTCTGGGACCCAGCCTTGGAAACCAAACTTGAAAACCACATCAGAGATCCCCAGCCTACAAGCCACATGTATATACATTTTCATTTCATGATAAGACCAAATCACTTTTGCAGCCAGCATTTTGTACCAGGGGACTGGGTTCTGGATGATAACTTTAAGCATATTAAAAGACCACCCTATAATTATTCCATACACAACTCGTTGTTTATTTTCTTTTAATCAATAACTTAGAAAAGTATTAAAATGCTTTGTGTAATTGTAAAATTTGACAGCATTAATTTATTTCACTTCACACCAAAATTTAACTACAGTATTTAAAACAAGATGTTATAACATGAAACTAGCTGATAAAAGACAGTCATTTAGTATTTTAATGGTGTCCGTTTGCCACTTTGGCCAATCAGGGATACTTTCTCATGTGATCATTTTGTATAGTTCTATATTAAAATGGATAAAATACCTTCCAGGATTAATATAATCAATCTTCTGGGCAAAATACTCCCAAATTTTTAGACCATGGAGAATTACTGGTTTGCTTATATCATCATATAATAAAAAGATTTCACAGAATTAATATACTAGGTAAAAGATAAAAAGGCTTCATGGAATATAAATGTTCTGTAATTTTTCAGTGAAAATGTCATAGTGTAATTGTATGCCTGCCATGATATGTGTCATGATGTCTGTCTATCTGTCCATCTATTACCAATTTTATTTCCATACAATAATTTAAGCTCTCCAACATCTGCAGTTACCAAACTTTGTTGATGGCTTGCACTTGTAGTAAGTAAGAACTCTATCAATACATGGGTGAAAAGATTAAAGGTCAAGGTCACTATCACTGAAACAACTAAATGGTTTCCAAACAATAATTTGTGCACCATATAGTTACATGTACTAAACTTTGTGGATGGCTTGCACTTGGGGCTAAGGAAGAACCCTATAAGTTTTCGGATCAAAAGGTTAATAGTCAAAGTGACTTTGAGCAAAAGAAGAAATGATTCCCATTTCTTGATGTGCCAGCATGTAAGGTGTACTTCAGGCATGTGCAACCAATGGCCTGTGGGATGCATCCAACCTGTAACCTGGTTTTATCTGGTTACATTTACATCATACAGGCAGGATTTATTGAACTTGCTCTTGGGAAATTTGATTTTGCCCCAAGCATAATATCACAACATGAGTAAAAAAATAACAAGATAAAATATGGGATATTTTAAGGAACTTGCAATATATTTATTTTAACTTTTGTTTTCTTTGTCTTTGTTGGCACCTTAAAACCATATGCCAGAAATTTAAATTATAAAAAAATGTATGTAAATAATACATGTAGATAGATATGTAGTTGAGAAAGGTTAGAATGCAGATATAATTAGAAGAACAAAAACAGACATGTACATATATATATATATATATATATATATATATATATATATATATATATATATATATATATATATATACAGACAGGTAAATGGATAGGTAGACAAGGGTTTGGAAATAGCTATATTTTTTAGAGAGAGAGAGAGAGCGAGAGAGAGAGATGTTTAGGTAACAGACCTTGAACTGAAAAATTCAACAACCAAAAACAGTAGTCTGGCCAGGGGTACTCATTATTACACGATAATTGGAACTTTCCTGCACATTTTGTGCTGGTTATTTTTCTTTAAAACAGGTTAATTAGGGCTAGAAACATGATCAAGTTTCCTTTTTTTGCCTAGATAAGATAGCAGATTCCTCTCATCAGCTACATCAAACAATAATGAAAGCTAGACTGTAATAATTTATTTATACTCACAACTGAAGGATTTGTGAACACTAATTGTATCCATTTACTTAACAATTATCATCTAGTCACGTTGAAATGGGCAACATGCATCAAAATATCTGACAAGTCGACTTTTGAGATTGAGAACACTCTTTTTTATCCATTTAACTGTTTGCCAAGCAGTAAGTATGTATCAGTCTCCTGTAATTATCATGCAAACAACAGATCATAAACACCACTTGTGTGTGTTATATTTTTGGTACGTTGATCACGCTTTGAACGAAATCCTCCTGGTGGTTAATCATTAGAGATGAGTGCATTTTATTTTCCTGTCAAAGAAATCTCACAAGTTATATTATTAACAGTTAGCACCCACAAACCTTGAAATCTGAGTGACATGCTTCAAAACAATCTTTGACAAGCAGATTGTTTACAGTTGCTAAGCTCACAAACTGCCCATGGCTAGGTTAGGTGAATCCCTGATATGTACAGATATTATGAATAAAATGTTACAGACAAGTTAAAATACAAATATTTATTCCTTATTTGTCAAAACATGCTTTAAATAGCAAATATTCAGATTATCACATCTGCATGAGAAAATGCAAGATGGACCTTGACATTGACGACAAGACGGAAATGACATACAATAGATGAAAGAAACTGTGGCCAGTTATATAATAGACATGTGGTACATATAAACACTAAATAAAAGTGCTGATATTTGTACTGTGGCGAGATCGCAGGGTATAAAACTTGCAGAACATAAAGCTTTACAAACTGAAAATGACCCCTTTCTCCCAGTATCTCTTAATTTTTTATACTTGCCTGTGGGCAAGTACCTTGGAAACTTTAGCTTGCCCAAGCCGAATTTGAACTTGTCCTGGAAGTTGGGCAAGTGGATTTGTAAATCCCTGTATAACCCTGTCTTAATTTATTAAACAGTTACATCCATTAATCCTACACCTTACCCTTACATTTAAAAAAATTGATGGGCCAAAATATGAAAATATCCCTTGTTACTTCAGTTCTCCACCATCCATGGCTTACATTTGTGTTAAAGAAAATGTCCATTGATTTCAGGTTTAAAAGGTCAAGGTCAGTTTTAAAGAAGAAAAATGGTTTTGGGAAAATAATATTGGACATCACATACCTGGACCAACTGAAAGAAGAAAAATGCTTTCTGCACACAAATTTAAATCATCAACCATGCACTTTAACATAAGTTTCTGGATGACTTACACATTGGGTAAGAAATAAGCCTGTTGATTTTGGGTCAGAAGGTCAAAGGTCAAAGTCACTGACTGAAAGAAGAACAATGGTTTTCGTATAATAACTTTAGTTCTAGATCATGTACCTTGACCAACGTTTGTGGAGGGCTTGCACTTGAGGTATGGAAGAGGCTTATTGATTTTTATGTCAAAGGTCACGGTCATTGTAGCTCAAAGAAAAATTGATTTTGCAGAATAATTTTTGATCTTGAATAAGTTCCTTGACCAAAACATTGTGGATGGCTTGCACTTCAGGTAATAAAGAAACTTGTAGAGTATGGGGTCTAAAGGTCAAAGGTCATGGTAGGTCTTATAAGAAAATAATGGTTTCTGCACATAACGCTTAGTTCAAGACTGTATACCTGGGTCAAACATAGAGGTCATTGAGACCACTTAGTCAATAAATGACATACCTTAATTGTGCCAACATAGAGGACTATTACACACAGTGTATGCATATAATGTACCATTCACAGAACTAATGTTTTCATCTGATCAGATTGAGGAACAAATTTGTGTTCTGTTAATATTCTAGGATGTTGCATGGTTTAAGATATCATATGTCTATCTCTCTGTCTGTTACTTAAATTTATCTCTTTATAAACTGTTGGTTAGGGTTTCAATGAGCATAGTATTTTCCCTGACCATAGAAATCATGTGCAAAAGGAATATCATTTTTTTCTCCCTCCCCAGGAGTCTCAGGTGGGTGGGGGTCAAGGATCATAGTACACAAATTTCAATCACAATCAGGGTATATTTTAGAGCTGAAATTTGGGGAGGGCGGATTTCCTCTCTTCATTTGAAGAAAATCCAGGATTTGCTTTTTTTCACCTAATGTGGAATGTTGAACATGTTGAACAAACACTTCATACATCAATATTAGACACATTGATTCAAACTAGCTTTAATCTACTGGGTAATACAAACAGTAAAACAGGATTCATTTTAGCCTGTGACATTGTGCCAGTGACCCTTATTTTTCATCTTTGATGCAAGAAAGTTTCCTCCATGGCACCCTTAGGGCACATACAAAGACTGAAGAAAAAGAAAATAAAGATAACAAGATCATTATGTTGATTTTATATTGGCAGATTTGAGTACATTCCATGCTTACTGAATAGAGTGCTTTTATTGCCAAAGAAGCATAAGACGATAAGTTTCATTGGCTGACAGAAATGTCTTACTGATTTTTTTTATCTTGATTACCAATCAAGAGCAGATGGTCGAAGATCATTGATTGAGAATGTAAAGAAGAGAAGATGATATCTTCAGCAAAAATACAGTTGTTGCATTTTTTTCCAAAGTAGCACACATGGAGCACAGTTTGCTGAAATTTCTGCGTCCACTAAAATAATTACATCCTTAACAGTGGATATTGTTATTTTAGCGGACAAAGAAATTGTAGAAAACCATGCTGTAGTCTGACTCTGCAACAGCTGTGTCAGAGCATATAATGCTGGAAAAGTTAATATTTATTGCTGCAGTTAATAAATCCATGACATGAGTGCCTGTGATAATGATATGTGTTTGAATTTCCTGAATAAACAAGAAACAGGCAAGGATACTTGCAACCCCAGTTGTTTTTTAAAAATGACTCCACTTTTTGACCTGAGAGGGGCCATTGGGCCCCACTCAATCCATTATGGAATGAACTTTGGCGTAAATATAGCAATATCTAAAAAAAGGGTATATACTGTATGTAACATCAATTTCTCATGAATACAAAATGAAGATTGGTTTGGTTTGGTATTTTATAACACAGCAACACAAGTAAGTTATTTATTACCAATGTAATTGAGTAAAGTTCTTTGCCTAAGAACACACCAGGGGTAGATAAATGGTAAAGATCCATGATTATTCTGTTTACCCTGTAAATTACTGCAATTGCCACAAGATTGTAACCATCAGTCCTGCTAATAGAAAGTGTCACACATGTTGACACACTTAATTGATATGTTTGAGGTCAGCAAATAAAAGATAGTTGAACAATTTCTTTTTTTTAAATGTTTTTTTGTAGTTTGCTAAATCATCCCCAAACCTATAATGGTATTGTCTATATATTTTATGTTTGTCTGAGTTTACATCATTACTGTTCACTTTATCATTAATCTGATACTATTATCTCTGCTTCTAAACTGTCAGGTAAATGAGAAACTTTCCTCTTGGAACTTTTGTTTAGTCATTATTCTGTAAGCCAATATAGTATACAACAACAAGTGTGATTGGTTTGATTCTTTATACTTGCCGTATTCCTTTACTTAAAGTTAGAAACAGCTGACCAAAAAAGATTATACATGTAGGTATTCAGTGTGCCAAGTAAAAAATGAAAGATACTTGTACCATGTGTTGGAGTGTTAACAAAAGATGAGCATTCACTGGTCTTGGTTCTTCAAGGGTTCACCCTGAGGGGCTAGTAGTATTGACTATGATTACTTAATCAGATAACGAGTAGAGGAGACATGTGAATTAGTGTGGTTTCTTACCAATAGAAATTTCTCAACACTCAACTATGGAATTATATGGAGAGACACCCTGCTAAAGGTAACCAGATGGGGAATTTAATGTTAGTCACTGGAAAATACATAGAATTCCATTATAATTTTAACATGATCATTTTTTCCAAATATTTTTTGGGTTGCTTGACTGAAGCCATCGCATTGGGAAAAAATGGTTTCCAGGCATTCATTTTTAGTTCTCCAAGGCTCCTGGGCAATGAATTTTTCTACCTGTGCACACCATGGTATCTGACCTGGGCTGAATCAGTGGTAGGATTCGAACATACTTACAAGTCAGGCATGCTAACCACTGAGCTACTGCTGCTCCTGCCTCCATTAGTCACCTCAGAAATAAAGAAAGAGTGTTAGAAAGAAAGAAAAAAAAGAAATTGTGGGAGAAGATAATAATAATAATAATAATAGTTGTGACTTTATTTTAAGAGGGTGACAATTAGTTGCATGGAACTAATAATCCTTGTGGCCCTCAATTATTTACATATTTACATAAGAGAGTGCATGTGCACAGTTGCACACACAATAATAACAAAAACATTGATCATAATAAACTAGATGTATATAGGGACATAATAATAGAAAATGTTGGAAGAACATGCTCCAACTAGATACATTGTGTATATACAGTACAAAAATAGTAAGACAACAAAGTGGAAAGTTTGAGAATTTATACTTTAAGTTGTAATGTATTTGTCAAATCAAACAGGTTACACTTTTCATCCATTGAATTGGATTATAATTAAATTAATTTATATTTGTACTTTCTCTAATTTTCCTTTGGGATTATGCTCTAAATTAGAGACCCTGACTATTGAAAACTTCTCTTAAAGAGTTCTTTATTGGGTTTTGGAATGGAAACATGATTAGCTGAAATTGATCTTAAATTGAGAGTCTTGCCTTGTTTTCTAGCATGAAATAGTTCCTTGTGATATAATGGGGCCATATTGTTTGAAACTGTATGCATAAGTCTAGCCTTTCTCAAAAATATTCATTCATTTACTGTTAACATTTTAATATCATTCATTGCATTTGGGATGTTTTCAGCATTATCTAGGATGAGTCTGCAAGCTCTTTTTAATTTTTAATGATTTGCAAATATTCTTGTCAGAAGTGTTTCCGCAGATTACATTACAGTAGTCTAGGTATGGTTGTATATAGCTTTTGTAATATATTAACCTATGTTTAGTTGATAGATATTCCCTTATCGTGCTAAATAACCACTGACATGAATTTACTTAGGACATATGACTTGAACATGTTCATTCCATTGCAAATTGTAGTCTGCCATGACCCCAAGAATTTTATCATGAGTAACCACTTGTAAACAAATTGCATTCAACTTTAATATTCAGACTGTTGTTTTACAATTTTGCTCTCTGTTCTTGTGTAGTAATCATTAATACTTTAGTCTTATCTGTGTTTACTTTCATGCCATTTTCCTTACACCAGGAATCTATTCTAAGTAAGCTACCACTTTGATGAGGTAGGGGTTGTGGAGCATTTGTATTTATAATAAATAAATACATGTACATAATTAAAAAATGAATGAATTTATTTCAAAAAGAGAAAATATAAAACTATACCGGTAAGTTTAGAAAAAGTAATAGGCATAATAATCTAAATTGTTATTGTGCAATTCATCCGCATAGTTATTTATTTTTGTGAGATAATTGTCAACTTAAGCCGCGTTCATCCAGGTTGCTTGTAATGATTCTAATTTTAGATTATGGTTATAAAATATTTTACAGCAATGCATGTGTATGCGTTTTAAATTTCTCAAAATTACATTTTGTTTAAAATTAAGGTCAGGAGATAAATTAAGTTTTGTAACATGTTATTACAATAACTACATTAATTTCAATCTAATCTACATATTCCTGCAAGAATCGAAAGTGCAAGTAAAATATGATGCAAATGTATCCACCATTACTATAAAACTAGAAAAAAAACTTTAAATTACTTCTCAAAAAAAATTGTTTGACAGAATTTGACCAAAGATGACAAAAAGCATAGAGGGCTTTGCAATTAATACCATCATTTTGATCCACTTTCAAATATAGCCACCATTTCTAAAAATGTAACCACCTTTAAATTGCTTCTTCTAAACAAACACCAGAATTTGACCACACTTGACAGAAGTCAACCTAACAAAGAAGGCTTTCTTTTTCACAGATGATGCTGAAATTTGGCTTAGTATTTTGGCGAGAAAGCTTTTCAAGTTTATACAAATGATGCTGATTCACAATAAAATATGGCCACCATTACGAAATGTAGAGAAATCTTTAATTGACTTCAGGGGTAGAAACAATGCATTGCCTAGGAGCCCAAGTCAGCTGAAAATGAATGACTGACAATAGTTTTGCCAAATGTGCAAGCCCGAGGTTGGGCAAGTAAAAAATCTTATTTAAAAACAATCATGTTCAAAATTATAATGGAATTTTTTAAAATCTTTTCCAGCAACAGACATTTGATCATTAAATTGTTTCTCTGGGTACCCTTAGCAGGGTGCCTGAATTATCTCGATATAAATCTGTAATTTTGAGTTTTAGGCGATTGCTATTGGTAAGAAGCCATACTAATCCACATGTAGAAGGTGTATATATACCTAAGAGTATATATACTGGATTAATATTATGGAATTAACAATAACGTTTACCTTAATAATGTAAACTCCGATAAATAAAATATGGATAAGTTCTGGTCAATGGTGGCCAACTACTAAAAAGCCGACTGAGAACAAGACACTGTCAAAAAAGGAAATCTTGTATAGCTTAAATATGTGTGTAAACTTGTGTGACATTTTTGGTTAGCAGTACTGATGCTCAGTTGTAAGCGTGTAAACTTGCGACACTTTCTGTTAGCAGGACTGATGGTTACTTATAAGTGTGTAAATTTATATGACACTTTCCATTAGCAGGACTGATGGATAGCTGTAAGTATTATGTGCAAATAGGACTAACTATATATATATATGGCAAAAGTTACTGAAAAATTTTGATTACAGCAGCAACTATAGTAATTTACTGGGCATCCAGAAAAATCTGCTGGACAACAAGATTAAAGCTGATTGCCTAGGAACAGGCATGGATTGTCACAATTTTTCTAACCCTGGATTTCTTCTCAAAAATCACTTCAGAATTTGATCAAATTTACATAAAGTTTCACGCCATGGAGGGACTTCAACTTCTAAAAAACCACTTAATGAATTTCAAACCTGGCAGACAAAATCATGGTATAAAGGGCTTTCAAATTTACACAAATGATATTGATCTGCCATCAAATATGGTGGTCATTAATAGGAAAGATATAGCTCCCTTTCAATGGCTTCTCTAAAATATCACTCAATAGAATTGGACCAATTTTTACTGAATAGCATTCTGCCACAGAGGGCTTTAAATTTGGTACATATGATGCTGATTCTTCATCAGATATGGACAAAGTTGTTAAAAATAGAAAAAAACTTAAAATGACATCTTCGAAAAAATACACTCTACAGAATTTTACCAAACTTTTGGAAACATCCTGGCAGAAAGGGGTTTCAGATTCATACAAATGATGCTGATCTGCTGCTACAAATATAGCCACCAGTACTAAAAATAAAAGCCTTTAAACAACTTGTCAGAAATTGATCAGCAAAATTTGACTAAATTTCTCAGAAAGTATTATTCTAGCATGTAGGCATTACAAGTTTGTACAAATGATTCTGATTTTCCATCCCCTGCCATTATCTTAGAGTCACAACCTCAATCTAGAGAATCCTCAAATTTGCTAATGTTTTTTTGTAAACTTGTTTTTATTTAATTCACTTTTGTATTTGCTAATTGTTTAATTGGTAACCTCAAATCATGCATCTTATGAGACTATCCAAAATGAGATAAGGGGAATTTGACACAAGCATTGCTAATACTAGGCCACAGCTTTTGATGATACACACATTGTAAGTATAGCAAAAATCAATTAGGCTTATAAGAAAAATAGCTTTGCATAAGGGTTTCCCTACCGACCCTATTCTTTGCCTGCGAATCGTATAATTTTTCCGACCATTTAAATAAGCAAAAGAATTCCAGATTTTCTGAATGATGTAACTGATTTGGATTTAATTTCATCATTAGGTAACAGTATTAGAAAAATGCTTAGTAATGTGGGGGTGAAATGAGTAAAAATATCTTAATCTGACCTAGCAATCCATTTTTAGCTCTGCTGGTCATAGACCAGGAGAGCTTATAGGATGCGTTGTCCATCCATCCATTATCGCCACACCTTCTAGACTACTTTGAGGATTCCCATAAAACTTTACACATTTATCCCATGGTTTAGTTGGTCCTAAATGAAAATGGTTCCACTAGGACATCCACTATGGCCACTGCAGTGGACATCTTAAAAATCTTGTTATTGCTACTCCTCCTTAGTGGATGGGATTTTCACCATAAGATTTCTATTGATGTCTGGTTGACCCTAAATGAAAACAATACTGATCATTTAAGCATCTAATATTATTGCCACAGTGGCTAATTTGAAAATCTTGTTATTGCTCGAACATACCAGAGATGATTTAAACACTCAGAAGTTAGAAAGAAGAAATGGTCTTACCTTGAATTCCTGGAAATTCTTTTTGGCCATTGGAGCATCAGTCCCATTGAGGAACTCTTGTTCAGGACATGCTTTATTAAAATTGTGTTTGACATGGCTTTCTTTGCAATAATCTTGCTTCTATACGAACGATATGGAAAACCTATTTTCATCTTTTCCAGAATGACTCAGATAATTTGGATGAAACTTAGTAGGAATGTTTCTTAGTACATGCTCTGTCAAAATCATGTTCTGTGTGATTTTCCTAGCAGTGGTGTGGCTTCTTTAGCAACTATATAGGAAACATAATTTTGCTTCTTCTATAGAGCAACTGAGCCAATTTTGATCAAACTTGCTAGAAATGTTTCCTAGAACGTACATCGTCAAAAGCGTATCCATTGTGGTTCCCTTATAACATTAGTGTAGTTTCCATAGGAACCACATGGAAACCCATTTTCAGCTTCATCAGATCAGCCCAGATATTTAAAAAAAAAATAAACTAGAGTGAATTGTTTCTTATAATATGCTCTCTCAACTTTGTTTCCAGGGTGGCTCCCCTAGCTATAACAAATTGGCTTTTGTGGTGATTTGGTGGACGACCTATAATAATACCGGGTACTTGTCTTTCATCAAGTATACAGTACAGCTCACATGATTTTTAATTTCTCCATGCATCATGGTGGGGATGGAGAGGATTAAGAAGAAGGCCTTCCACCATCTCCCCATGGTTTCTAATAGAGTTGCCATCAGTTCTTATGGACAACAGCTCTGCATACCATATGCTTTTTCGTAGAGCTTTATCTGATGATCACTGTGGAGTGGACATGGTGTTTATAAAGTTGGTGTGATTTACTGTTTTTTACCCTGGCAAACATGTGCAAAATATAAATTTTTCATTGAGAGAGAGAGAGAGAGGAAGAGAGCACAGTGGGTCACGGAGTTATAAATGTTGTTACTTTTTTTTTTTATTATTCTTCCAAAACAAATTTAGATTACATCAAGGTAATGCAATGATCCATGAACTTTATTAACACTATACTGAGTGAAGCATCAGATTTTCAGGGTTTTTGTTGAAAAGTCCTACATTATTGAAACAATTGGCAATTTCTTTGTCAACAAATAATTATGGATAATAAATACAATTCTTTGATTGTTTCAATGTGATATATTTAGAAAAAAGTCAATAGAATCTTTACATGCAAAATGTGACAAAACCCAGGGTTGCTAATCATAGGAAAATCTTGAATGAAGAATGACAGAAGCCTTATGAAAGTATAGTTCAGTGTATAATAAGTATTTTGGTAAGGAATTTAGCAAATGTGCATGAGAGAGAGAGAGACAGAGAGAGAGAGAGAGAGATGGGCTAGGCTGTGTGCTGCCACCCAAAACACATTTAAAAGAGTAAAGAATGGGTTAAACTAGTATCTCCATGCTGTCTCAACATCACAAAAAATTAGAATATCATGAATTAGTGATTTTCTTATTAGTTAAATGTCAAATGAAAATACAATTTATCAAATCATCAAATTCTTTTGGGCATGCATGAGACAAAGAAAGATGGGTGATAGGGGTGAAACGATTCATCGATATATCGATGCATCTATACTTTTGCCATATTGATACACATATCGATACAAGAGGTGAAGAATCAATACAAAATGATACTTACCATATACAAGTAACTTTAATTTTCAGCAGGCATGAATAATTATTAGTCGTTTGATTTTTTTTTTTTAAATTGAGAATTCATCTGGGACAGCCATCTCAGGCAGAGGCACTTATTTTTGTCAGCAAAATAGACAAAATTATTGACGACACCCACTCACCTTCTACAAATTAACACAAGGTGAAGTGGTTCTAAATCTGCGCTCCCCCCCCCCTCACCGATTCACTGCTAATTATTTAATCCCATCAGCATGTTGGGCATAAAGGAGACATTCTTGATTTGTTCACCATGTATCATGAAGTACTTTATTCATCATTTAATAACCACTTTTACGCAAAGTTTATCTGTTGCTTCTTATCGAATAGGTGGCAGATTTCAAACCGTATGAGTCTGTCACCTTGTGTACATATGTAAAGTTTTTACAGAAGAGGAATGCCTGTGGCCGCAGCAGTTGTTTTGCATCTTGAGGAGTAAATTGTGATAGATTTGGTTGTTAGTCATCTCCACTACCACACAATGACTTGTTCTAGATGAGATTTTTCTTGCACGAGGAAACTGCACTATTATGTTTTGAAGATAACACCGTAATGTCTTTAAAGTTTAAGTGAAGACATGAAACCGGTAATAATATGTTTTTAAGGCATTCATTCAGTGCAAAACAAAGGGCGTGGTGGCGAAAATGAGTCATGCAGCCTGAAATGGCCTAAAAGGTTGAATTAAAAACACTGACAACTAGCAGGTAGTCTGTTTGGAAGTATTTTTGTTATCTTGTCATTGATGAGAATGGCATATGAATAGATGCTACGTCTCGGTCTGACTTGTAATCTGCATACAGGAAATATAACCAATATGTCAACACGCATACAATGGCCCCACCCTACCACTGATGGACCTTCTAAAGATGAAAAGACCATTCTAAAGATAAAAAGACCATCAAGTTGATATGTGTATCGATAATGTATGTATTGTATCATAGGCTGTGTATCGTGAATCGTATACGCGGCACAGGTGTATCGTTTCACCCCTAATGGGTGATGTGCTCAAAACTGCTGTAGACATGTGAATCCATTCATGCATTTTCAATATATGGTGTACATACATTCCCCCCCCCCCCAAAAAAAACTATATAAACAATCCCATATATTTGATGAGGAAGTTTAATATCCAGCCACTATATAAAAACAAAAAATATGCTTGATCAAATTGGTAAAACATGGTCAATATTTTCACAAGCATGTCTGCCTGAAGCAGACACAACGACATTAAAGGCCCATTGTTGGTGAAGATGTTCTAGCTATGTTTATGTTAATATATTTACATGAATATCTTTTTTATAAAAAATGTATGAATGTATGCTCAATTCACAACATGGAGGAAAGAGAGGGTATGCTTTGAGTGGTTGCTGAATATTGTGCTGCAGGACACAGAGTTACATTGAAAAGTAAATGTCATTATTTTAAATTAACCATCATTGGGAAAATATGTAAAATTATACTGCAGTAATAACAGAGAAAGAGGGAACATAGCGATTGAAAGGACTGAAGTCTGGGTCTCGTGCATTGAGTGTGCATTGTCTCATCATGAAAGTAGAATATCAAAAACACAATTTCATTATCAGCTAAGAGTCAACTGAAAATATCATTTACCAAATTCTCAAATTTTCATTGAGATTGTGATGTTGGATGCTGAAATCTGTCATCTTGAACATCATATAATTTATACCAAAACAATAAAATGCAAGTGATCAAACTATAATTGATGGAATATAAATCTGAATATCTCTGATTGTATCTGATAGAGAGAGAGAGAGAGGATTGGCTTTGGAATCATGCCAATTTTCTCTACATCATTATTCATTTCAGTAATTGGCTCAGTTTAATTGCAGACAATGAACAAACTTCCACTGTTAATTGCTGGGTTATAATTGGGGCTGTTAATTATAATGCTCTAAGTCAGATGTGTGGAAAAACAAAAAATCTCATGAGCTGTAAAATGTACCATTTGGTTTTATTTTCTACAGATTTAACTACAATGAAATTGTTGCAATAATAATTAAAAGTTCATATGCCCTGAATGAATACATTTCAAACTAACATCTTGGAAGAAACAAAGAATATGAATTAATGTCTCAGAAATGTCATTTTATGACAAAGAAATTAATAAAATATAAGTTTTCATTTTCATACTCTTAGAACATATTTTAATATAATTTGAGACAAATGTTCACAGTTCACTTGTGTTGGGGATGGAATGCAGAAGAAGAGTAACTTCCGATAATTAGTTTATTGACATCAGAATTGATCTTCCACATTTTCAATATACTATCATGAAACCAGTTTATCATTCTATCCACTATTGTTAACTCACCTGGCCATAAGGCCAAGCGAGCTTATGGTATGTCCCTATGTCCATCATGCATTATTTGTCATCCATCATATGTCCATCAACAATTGCTAGTTACCACTCCAGAAGCCATATTTCTGATTCAATTTGAATCAAACTTTAAACATGTCATTATATATTATCAAAATCTTGGACAAGTTTGATAAGGAACAAAATACACTTATATTAGAGAGGTGATTTGGCATCCATTTAGCTGAATTTGTTACCACTCTGGAGGTCACATTTTTGATCTGATTTTGATAAAACTTGGAATATATGCTTATATCATGAAGAGCTTGGAGAAGTTTGATAGTGAGTGAGATACATGCATATTAATGAGGTGATGTTACATCTGATTGGCCGAGCTTGTTACCACTCTGGAAGATATATTTCCGATCCAGTTATGATCCAACTTGGAATATTTATCACAATCTCAAATGAGTACATTAATGAGTGAGACTGAACCATTTTAATGAGGCGATCTTTCAGATTGCCATTGATTGGTGATGCTTGTTACCACTCTGATGACCACATATTTTATCTAATTTTTATAAAATATGTACAGCTGATGCTGATCACCCATTTAATATGTCCACTGTTTTTAAACATTTAAATGCGTTAAATGGATTATTCTTAAAAACTTCTTAACAGAATTGAACCAAAGTTTATAAAAAAGCATCCTGGCAGGTATACTTTTTAAATATATACATTCAAATGATGCTGATATCCCATCATTGCTATTTTATGCTTACCTTCCATCTCTTCGATTGGTAAAGATAATAAAATAAAATTCAATCACCAGGAAGTTTTTAATAGTTGTAACTACAAAATGATTTTAAATGTATTTGTACTTCTGAGCATCATATTTGAAAAGTGTATACCAATTTCCCCATTCAGAATTCTACATACAAGGTCAATGTGAAAGGTCACGGTTATCATAATTTTTGTTTCTAAGCCATGGTACATACAAGTCCAAGCTAGGGATGAAAATTCACAGAATTTGAAAATTTTAATATGCTAAAAATGAGTTCATGACTGTTGAATGTTGATATGTGGAATTGCCCAGTATTCAACACCAGCTGCTCCTTACTCTAACTTTTGTTTCTCTTCCAGGCTTAGTGATGACAGAAGTGCCAAGGACATAACCTAACATTACTTGTACAAAATTTGAGATGGCAGCACCAGCCCCATCAGATACGGTCAAGGACAAAGAGTACACAAACTGGCTGAAGGTGACCTTGGCCCTATATTATATGAAATCCGGACTACACACTTTCGTACAGAGTGAGGTTGATTGTCTACATCAGTCCCTATTAAAAAAAATATATGGAGGCCAAACAGTGCCACTGCCACCTTGTACCATGTGTGATGCTAGCCATGTGAAAAGAAACAAGTACACTGGAGTTTGGTCATTCCAAAAACAATGTAGATCATACTGTGATATCTGGGTTCATGAACTGTTAATACACCACACCAATCCTAAATCAGAGACAATATACTGGGGTAACAGTCATGTTCCTTCATGGCCATTCAAGCCATCGGAATGTGCCAAAGTTATCATGCCAAGGGGAAAGCTGCCTTCCAATGCTGGACCTGCTGAGTGTGATGCCCAGGCACTGTTGACGCT
Source organism: Margaritifera margaritifera (assembly GCA_029931535.1). Classification (NCBI taxonomy): domain Eukaryota; kingdom Metazoa; phylum Mollusca; class Bivalvia; order Unionida; family Margaritiferidae; genus Margaritifera; species Margaritifera margaritifera. The sequence continues at coordinate 437,973 of JAQPZY010001058.1, read as the reverse complement.
GCTGGACAGCTGTAAACACTTCCATTCCAAACTTTCTCCACAAGGCCTGCATCTTACATGGACAGTAAGTTAAGCATGCAAAATATCTTTTGTCAAGATTGTTGAATTAATGTAAGACCACTTCTAAATAGAATCTGTTTACACATCCATGCACCTCAAGGTAATGTAATATAACTCCAACACATATATAGAGAGCCAATATAATCTCAAAGGATTCAACTTTTTTAATTATTTATTATCTTTAGATGGTTTAGATTCAAAATATTGTTACAGTGGAAACAAATTAATTACTATCATCAGGTCATTTGGAAAAAGTAAATGTAAAAATATTTATTTCTGATATGTTTGTCATATAATATAATAAATATATATATGTACTTTTCATTATCAGTTCACCTGAAATATATGAGAGCTCATGCTATACACCAACATTGTTTGCATGATCAGCATTGTCATCTGACAGATTAACAATAGTGCAAAGATTGCCTGTAATGAATACAAGAGATCTGATGCTATACTCCAAGTATCATCAGTATGATCAGTATTGTCTGCTGTCAACTTAACAACACTGTAAAGATTTTGTTTTACTATCACTTATTAGGTTTAGGTTGAGTAAAGACAAATGTGTGTAACAGGCTTCAAAGAGCTGTGTTACCGGTAGTAGGTCTTTTGTTTTAAAAAAGCAACATTTATTTAATTTACGAACTGGTGCATATATACTATATCAGTTCCGATTTTCAAACTGAAAAACTTAATTATTCAGAGTGGTCTATAATAAAAAATGCCCCCAAATATGGAGTTTGCAATATCTTATAAGGGTCAGTTGGGTCACAGGAAACAGATTTGTTTTCCACTGGGATTTAGATATTATATCTTGATGTTCATGGAATTTAGTTAAGGTGTACTTGTATCATTCTGAAACACTCCAGAAAAAGAAGTGACCTACACAGTACAGGCAATGTTTTTAAAATTACCACACTGAGACAGTGGACATTTAATATGTTTATGCTGTGTCACCACTGACGTGGCATCATTGCAGTCCTGGTTTGTATGAGCTTATCTGCAATGGACATGTAGTGGACAGATTACATTTTATTGCAAGTTGCAGAAGTATGGTTATGTAATGGTGGTCACCTGCCACATTGCATAGGGTAGCAAGTGTGCACCACAGTTGTCAGTGCACACTATTTTTCATAAACAGTATGCTGACATATGTAACCATCTTGGATGCTTACCTCAAAAATAGGTGATGGTCTAAAATAAGTGACTAATATTAATTATGGCAGTACTCATTGCCTAAAGTAATTAGATGAAATATTGGAAAAATTTATTTATCTTTACTAATCAGGTTTGGGAGGAAATTAGCCTGAATTAGATGCCCTCAGTTCAGTCATTTTGCCTGAATTAGATGTCCTCAGGTCAGTCATATTGCCTGAATTAGATGCCATCAGGTCAGCCATTTTGCCTGAACGGAACCAAAAAGCAAAGTTTACTTCACCTGGTCTTGATTTCATGACATTCCCTTAACCCCCTTTTGTTTTAATATGATGTATTAATAATCAAACTAAATGTCAACTTATGTCTTAATTTTCTCTTCAAAGAGAAAAGTGGAAAGTTAGCAAAAGAAGATATATGCTCTGTAGTCAATTTTCATGTTAATTTAATAATTATAAACTCAAGAAATTACATTGCTGTGAAAATCTTGCTGATAATTCCCCCACAATCCTTGAAAAAACAAGTGAAAATGAAACATTTTGTAGTCCAGTCAGAAGCAAAATTGTGACTCAGTGGATGTATCAAGGTAACATAATAAAAAAATGAATAATTTTATCCAATATTTCATCCTATAAATGTGTGAAAAGAGGACAATGGAAACAGTTGCCAATTTTGATGATAACCTATTTTTGCAGACTTATGTTATACAACAATTGTGGTGAAGTAACTTTTTTATAAAGCTTTTATTGCATTTCATCAGTATTTGAATCATCTGGCATTAAAATATAGTAGAAGTGAAATGGGATTTGGCTCAGCTAAGATTGCATGTTGCAGTGGAGGCGAATACTCATCCAGAGGAGCTTTTAAAGACAAGTTTTGTTGGGTTCAGCAATTTTCCGCTGGAAGTGAAGAGCTCTTTAGGATGAATATTGGTAGGAGGCTGTGGCAGGCTGCAGGGAGCTTTCAGGGATGAAGATTGGCAGGGTTGGCTCAGAGGATGGTGAAATGGGATTTTGACTGAGCACCCCAAAGAGAGCATTTTTTGATGAGTTTAGGTGCTATAGCAATCATGAGGGCGAAAGAAAGCTTTTTAGGATGAATATTAGGTTATTTAGGTAATGTGCTATAGCGTCGGAGGGCCTTTTAGGACAAGTTTCGGGTTCTATTGGATCTTTGTCACCATAGGCTTTGTAGAATGAGTGATGGACTCTGTTAGATCCTCGTCTCCAGGGGCTTATGAGGATGAGTATTGATAGAAGTGGCAGACTGCTGGAAAGTCTGAAGATGAAGATTGTCAGGAAGGGCATAGGAGGACTCTAGCTGGGGTTGTAGCCTAGGGAGCTAGTGGAGATGATAGGGGGCAGGTGCAGTCCAAGTGAAATTGTCGAAGATGAAGATTGCTCGGTAGCCTTGATGCCACTGTGTTGCACCAGGAACAAGTAAGGACAGGGAATACTCAGCCCATGCCATGTGAGAGGCAGATCTTTTCTGGTGACAAATTGTAATACAGGTGCCCATGGGCCCTTGGCACTCTGTGCCCAAAAACATGTTTTATTAAAGGATTGTTGGCAGTTAAAATAAAACTATTGCACCACTGTATAATGTGCATCTACAACAAATGTGAGTGGCTCCTCAGCATGGCTTGAGCAGTACCTTTATGAGCTCCCAGCACTACTGCAGTGGCTGGCTCAGGCAGCCTCAAGCCATGGCCCAACCGCCAGAACATGAGATGTCAGCCAGGATGGAGGAATACCTAAATGAGCTCCCAACACCACTGCAATGACCAGCCTGGGTTCTCAGGTACAGGGTTGAGCCCTAAGAACCAGCACAGCAGTTGGCTCCAAGGTGTAGGGATGAGTCTCACGTTTCTGCCCCCCCCCCCCCCCCAGGCACAGGACTGATCCTCCTGTTCCATTCCTACCTGTCTTTGTAGAGAAGCAGGAGAGAGCCAGCATGGCTATGAAATATTACTGTGCCACCATGCATGAAAATCACTGGTTTGTAGCAGATGCTTTGGTGTGTCTTAATGCAATGGCACCTGACATGCAGAGTGTCATTTGTAGGGAGCCAAAGTTTTACCTTGCATTGATGATGCAGCTAGAGAAAGCTACACCAGGACAGCAGGGTGGTACCACTAATGCTTAAGCTTATTTCAGAAGCACTGCCCATGCAGTTCTGTGCATTGACGAGGTTGAGCAACTAGTTCCCCAAGTCAATGCCACAATACAGTGGCATATAGAGGGGTACATGTGTGAGGGACCTGGGTGGCATTTCGTAAGGTGCACAGAGCTCAAAATCCATGTGTCACAGTACTGCCCATTTTACGGCTAGAACACCATCTCAGCACCAGAGTACATTAAATCACTATTTGTCATCAGCATGAAAAACATAATCACTGCTTTGAGTGGGCCATCCTGTCAGCTCTGTACCCAGGAGATTATAACACCGACTGGCCAGGCAAGCATTGTCAGCACCTAGACAAGCTTGACTTCACCAATTAGGTGTAGGACATTGGCAAGTTTTAGCGCTGCAACCCAGAAATCGATGTTAGTGTCTTTTGCTGGCAAGATTTCCTATACCCGCTGCAAATCAGTGAAGAACACCACAGACCTACTACTGCTTACCAAGGGCAAGAAAACCCACTATGTCTGGTTCAGGGACCTTGGGTGCCAGGTATACAAGCGAAGCAAACGCAAGAATAAGAAGCACTTCTGTTGCCAGTGCCTTCATGTCTTCAGTTAGGCTGACCTGTTGGAAGCCCATACTGAAGACTGTCATGGCATGTGCAAAAAGCTGCAAGTACAACCTAGCCTTTCAGTATAACTGCCACTGGGTGCACAACCGGTTTGTCATCTATGTGAATTTTGAGGTACTAGATGTGCCAGTGGAAGTCTTCCCTGGTGGCTTGGATAAAAGCCACATGCAGAAAATGCCAGTCAGGTCCCATGCAGCTTCTGCTACATAGTCATGCACAGTGATGGGGCCGCCATGGAACCAGTGTTATACCATGGCAAGGAGGCTGTCACCACTTTTATCCAGACTCTTGAGCAAGAGTTTGATGAGCTGAGGAATGCATGGACAGGAATGAGAGAAATGCCTTCCAGCAGACAACAGACTGTAATGTCTGGGGCAAGGCCTTGGGCAGTGACAGGGAGAAAGGGAACTGTCACATCACTGGTGAGTATCTCGGCACAGTGCACATGGCATGCAGGCTTAAGATGCACCTCAACCTGGAGAAAATGAAGGTGCCTGTTGTGTTCCATAACCTGTACTGCGAGCATCAGTGTCATCCCGAACAACGTGTAAAAGTACACAGCATTCTCACTTAGGCAGTTGCAGTTTGTCAACAGCCTCCAGGTCATAAGTAGCAGCCTCGATCAGCTGGCCAAAAATATGTATAAAATGTGGCATTTTGCATCATGGCCCGGCCCACAGCAGATCTGAGTGAACCTGGTGAGGCGAAGGCAAAGGAGAAAAACTGTGATGCCTGATTGCCTACACAGCATTCCAGACACAGAAAATCTTTGCTGGCAACCTTATTGTCGTCCACAGCACAAACACGAACCTCAAGTTCAAGCTCAACCGCCCAATCTACACAGGGATTTTGGTTGTCAACATTGAGCAAGCTTCTTATGTATGACTTTTACTATAACCGCATAAAGGTGTGGGTGAAGATGCCCACCTGCATGACTTAAGCGAGTTCCAAGCAGAAGTACCCTCTAGTTAGCAATGCCAGCAAAGAACTAGTCAGCAAGTTCAAAGACGAGTGCAAGGGCACCCCAATCACCAGGTTTATGGGCCTGTACCTGAATATGTATGGCATCAAGGTTGTTGACAGCAGAAAGACATAAATCTGGAATGTCAAAGGGATCTCCAAGACAGTAATGAAAAATGACCTGACGTACAATCTGTACCTAGAGGCTCTCACCATGCAGAAGTTGTTCCTTAACCAAATTATGGCCCTGCATAGTGTAAAGCACAAAATGGGTGTGTACTGTGTCAACAGTATAAGCCTCTCACAGTTAGAAATGAAAAAATGGATTGCTGCGGATGGCATTATAACATGAGTGTACAGTGACTATCAGATAGAAATGGGGAAATCATGGCCTGGGATGAGGAGTGCCTCAGCAAGCTCTTAACCAGCTGACAGTGATGCTGCACCACTGGGCAGACTATGATCTGTCATTGGGGGGTGCCAGAATGGGGATCTAGTTTGAGGCATGACATGTGTTGCACAGTATCTGGCACCATGTTGCCTTGGCTTGCCTGGTTGGGCAGGCATTGACACAACCACCTCAGTGGCATGAGCATGTCCATCTCAGTTCTGTGGGCATAACCATCTCTGTGCCATGGGAATAATTGTCTTGGTGCTGCTGACAGTTCATGCCAGTACACCCCATTGTCCCATCCTATGTGGAGCCTGGAATTTCAGACAGCCTAAGCGTGCCAGGAAATCCTATTGCAACCTGGGCAGTGACCTAAAAAATGCAATGCTGCCCACTTGCTCTCTCACCCCAGGACAAATTCAGGAAATCTTGACCCTTTGTGGTCAGTTGCCTGTGGAAGATGTTAAAAATAGTTTGGGATCGGTTTAGTACACCTGTACAGAATATGGCAAAAGGCTGAGTCAGTCACAAGCCCTAGCTTCCCACATATGAGCATGGCAGACACTGTGTTAGAACCAGCAGTGCCACTAATGAACAGGACTCACTCATTCAGGCAGCACAGGTATTGTGCTTAAATCTGCAGGGATCACGGCCAAATTGGGTGAAAAAGCATTGGCTGTGCTGGCAGGCATTGCAACCCTATTGGGTGAAAGAGCACTGACAACACTGATCACAGACCTAGTTGCCAGTAACTCTGGCATCATGCACAGTGCATTGCCCTGTGGTGGCAGAACCCCGATGGCACTGAGCACTGTTGACTTTTACCTCAGGTTGTCCAACTTTGACAATGAGTTGCAGAGCTAAATAAGAATGCCGTCTGTCATGTAGAACATTCTTGGCAAAATCACTGTGTCCCAGGAAGAAGAGCATGATGAGGTGGAGAACATCACCAGCCACCTCAAAAAGCTGGGTGAGCAGGCTAGAGATATAGAAAAAGACATCAAGCAAGCCAATGAAAAATCAGCACAAAATGTGCTCAAACAGGGGAGGTTGGTGGCATATCTGCTGATAGGGGTCATTGTTGTGTGATAATTCACATCAGAAATTTGGAATGCTAGCCAGGGGCTAATAATGACGCCTCCAAGGAAACAAATTAGGGCATCTGTTGATGCTGGTGGTCGAATGACAAATCAAAATAATGCACTATTCAGGTTTGTCTATGCAGAAAAATTTCATCGATTCTACAACGAGTAGGAAATGCTGAGTACCAGGGGTGCCTGGAATAAATTTTGTCGCCGGAAATAATCTTTGCACCCCCCCCCCCCCCCATGGCATGGGCTGAGTACTCCTTGGCTTTCCTTGCTCCTGGTGCAGCACAGTTGTTTGAAGGAATGCTCATGCCATTAGAGAACAGACCAGCAGGTGCTTTCTAGCAATCTTTGTCTTTGAGAGCTTCCTATGGCCTGCCCCTTCTCCCTATCAATGTATATCTCTGCAAGCTCCCCAAGCCACAACCGCAGGTTGAGCCCATTACTCATTAAAGTGAGCCCTCCTGCAGCCTCCTGACAATCTTCATGTTCAGAGATTCCTGCACTCCGCCACTGCCCCCTATCAATGTTCATCCATGCAATCCAGGCTGGAGATGAGGATCTTATAAAGCCCATTACTTGTCCTAAAAAGCCCCTGGAGACTCGGATCCGATTGAACCCAATACTTGTCCTAAAAAGCCCCTGGAGACGAAGATCCGATTGAACCCAATACATGTCCTAAAAAGCCCCTGGAGACAAAGATCCAATTGAACCCAATACTTGTCCTAAAAGCCCCTGGAGAAGAAGATCCAATTGAACCCAATACTTGTCCTTAAAAGCCCCTGGAGACAAAGACCCAATTGAACCCAATACTTGTCCTAAAAAGCCCCTGGAGAAGAAGATCCAATTGAACCCAATACTTGTCCTAAAAAAACTTCCACTGCTATGGCCTACATTATCTAAATAATCTAATACTCAACATAAAAAGCTTTATTTTGCCCCCTATGTTGTGACCCCTATAGAGCTTAAAGCTCTATTTGGGGTGCTGAGCCAAAAGGCCCATTTCACCATCCTCTAGACCAACCCTGTCATCCCTGCCAATCTTTGTCCCTGAAAGCTCCCCACTGCTGCCCCCTACCAATCTTCATCCTAAAATGCACTCCGCCCCCTGTGGAAAATCACTGAGTCCAACAAAACTTGTTTTTCAGACTCCGTTGGACAACTATTCATCCCCATCTTGGTATGCAATCTGCGCTGAGCCAAAAGCTCCATTTCACATCTACTAATAATACTAAAATAGATACCAATTTACCAAGACTATGCTGTATGCCATGTAATGTACCTAAAGGTGTTAAGATGCATCATTAATCACAGATGATTGTGGTGGGTGCAATCCATATAATGTCTAAAACAGGGTATAGCAAACTTTGTTGTATATTATATATGTACATATTTTTTAAAGTGTCTATGGATGTTTACCTCTGTGTGTATGTGTGTGTGTGTATGAGAGAGAGTGAGAGTGACATAGTTTGTAATTATTAAAATGCTTTCGTGCTGAATCCATATTATCTTGCTTTTGTGTACTTTACTCCATAATACCTTTTTTGTGTGATACATGTTCTTGTTTCTATGAAAATGATTGAGGTCCAAAAGGTGGATTAGTTTTTGTACTAATTTAGTCAACCTCCTAAAATAAAGACATTATCATTTTTATTATTATTATTATTATTATTAATTTTAATTCTATTACAACACTTGAACATTAAGATGAATTTCCTGGAGATCTTAGATTCTGGACACATTTTTGAAGTATTCTTAAGACTGAGGTTGAAAGCTGGTACAGATGCATGGAAAATATAAGATATCATTGGTTAATGATCTTGAGTACCCAATTGTCTGAAATCCCCCATTTGTGCATCCTCTTTTAAACTGACTTTAATAACTTTATATTGATAATTTCAGATTTCTACTATACGAAACAAGGTAATGCATGATGGTGGAATAAAAGTTTCTGATGGAGACAGAATGTGTTTCATACAACAGATCATCCAGTTGTTAGAAGATCCTGTCAGCCTGAAGTCATTAGAGGATTGTAAAGCTGCAGTTAGCAACATTCACAAGGTATATATATAGTATGTTTATCTGTAGGTTCTGTATCATCATGTATTAGGATTCATACAGCAAATCATACACATGTTAGAAGATCTAGCTGTCAGCCTAATGTCAGTATAGGATTGTAGAGCAGCAGTTAGCAGCATCCATAAGGCACATGTATAATGTTTATCTGAATACATATTATGTATTTGATGATGGTTCATTGTGATGACACTACGTAGGGACAAATTTAGAGGACATGATCAGTAAAAATCATAGAAACACAGGAAATTCCTAGTCCGAAGGGTCACCCTAAACAGCTCCCACCCCCATTATCAGAGGCTGACATTATATATAGTTCACCAATCAATGAAATTGAATGTGCTTTTGGCTAGATGAATGTCCCAGCACTGATCTTTTTTTAGTCATTTTGCTGTTACTTACACTTGTGAATGGATGTATATTGACCATTTAAAAGCCTCAGTTTTGTCAACAGTTGTATATTGATGGATTTTGATTAGGCTGTGATTTAATTCCTATTGGATCTTTTACTTAAATTTAAAATGTCTTTTTTTTCTGCATTTTTATTCATGTTTAGCTCACCTCGCCAAAATGGGCAAACTTATATTATGGCCCTGCATCTCATTCCTCATCCACCTATCAACACCGGCTTGGTAACAGTCTAGAGGATTAATTTCTCAGATTAATTAGGTAAAAGTTTTGTATTCAGGATACTGGAAGAGTTTGATACGAGTCATATCAGATTCAGTGCATATTAATGAGGTATCTATGATCTAATTGGCTGATTTTGTACATTTTAGATGTTTTATTTTTAATAGCAAATCAATGAGACTTACTAAATTGGTTCTTATCGTGAAGATCTCAAATATATTTGATGATCTGTGGCATCTGAGGCAGCTCAACAAAGAAGTACCAGATTACAGCCACGTGAGTCATATAAATTAATTTAGTGTTTGTACATGTAAAGTTGTCATTTTGTTGTTGATTTTGCTGCACCTGGTTTTGTTTTATTTTCCAAGGATGCCTTGGCACATGCATTATTGTTGAAATAAATCTGATATCTGATGTCTGTGAATTAAACATCGTTGTGAGAGTTACATGTTCACCTACATGTTATCTGCTTAGGCATATTTGATTGTGTCATTTATGGATTGTGCATAGAAAAAGCATTAAATCTTAGAACATTCCATATATATGTATATATATATATATATATATATATATATATATATATATATATATATATATATATATATATATTTATATATATATATAGCTAAATACAATCAGCAGAGTTTCTGATTCTGCCTCAAATGAGGTGAGACATCTTCACTTTCCAAAAGCATCTGCAGCTGTGGCCATCTTGTACATACTAATACAGATAACTGCTGAGAGGGACAATTTTCTCAACACTTTGGCAGAAAAAAACTTACCCCAGTTTCTTAAAACATTTAAACTTTTAGTACAAGTTAGCTGAAATTTTCAAACATGTTACATACAAATGACAGTAGTAGCACCACAAAGCAATCCATCTTTCAGAGTAAGATGGTCTTTTTTTCATTACCACTAACACTCAATGACCTTTACTTCTCTACAATTTTATAGAGGGTCAAAATTTTGAAATTAGTATGTACTAAGATGGAGATGTTTCTTGCACTGATTTTGTTTTCTATCATCAACACACACTTTTTTGTTTCTCAAATTAAAACTTCTGTTTCTGCTATATAACTTTAAAGCTTTTTGTGAAACTTGGTCTACTTACATATCATCATTAGAAGATGTGTTACATATCACATTTTGGTCCTGTGTTCAAGGTCAAGGTCATAGCTCAATATTTAACATTTTTATCACACCTTTTGTAGTCTATAACTTCAGAGATATTTGACAATAAGGGACATAAGTTGGTATACATGTTTGTCATAATTAGTAAGTGTGTTGTGTACCACATTCAGGTCTTAACTTCAAGGTCATTGTCATGGTGTTATATGTTTAATTTTGCGATTACACTTTCCTTTCCACTACAATTTTAGAGCCATTTGAGATAAAGGGATAACACGTGATATAATTATATAACATCACTGAAAAGGTGTCTTGTATCACATCGAGTGTCCAATCTTTAAGGTTACAGGTCAACATTCTATGTTTCAGTCAAATTTGCCTTTCAGCTTTGTGCCTTGAGAGCTCTTTAAGATAAATGGTTGAAGCTTTTTATACTTTTATATTGTGTCAATAAGATGATTTGTATTGCATGTTTTGGGTCTTTTCTTCAAGGTCAAGGTCACAGGTCAATTTTTTAAGGTTTCTTTTCTTTCTGCTTTTTGTCATACAACTGTTTTAGGTACAGGAATGAATCATGGTACACTTATACTTCTCACTTTAATAGCATCTTAGTCAAGGTTTTATCTTCAAGGTCAAGGTCACTGATTTGTTTTTTTAACCCCTTTTCTGCATTTTGTTTCTAATACCCTTTGAGCAATAAACTTGGTTGCTTTCATTTTCAGCCCAATAACTTTACAGTTCTGTCTTAAAGGTTATAGTTAGATTTCATTATTTTGAACTTTTGTGACCTGACCATGGTAGATAGAGGGCAAAAAGTATCTGAATTTGCTCATCTTATTCCAAATCACCCTTTGACTAAATGAGGCTCAATGAGAGTGCTATAACATCCATTATTTGGAAGAACTGATTTTGGATATGATTAGCCAAAGATTAAAGATGAAAGAAGGAAAGAAGGCTGTTTAAAAGAGAAAGTCGACAACCAGAATGACAATAGATTGAACCCTTGTTTATGTCCATGTGTATGAGAAAGAGTGAGTCAGAGAAAGATAATAAATGAAGGATTGAGAGGTTGCCACAGAGATGATAGGGAGAGAGAGAGTGATGGACAGCTCAGATAAGAATTTGTGTTTTTCACCAAAAGACTTCTTATGATGTCTAGTTGGTCCTAAATGAAAATGACGTCAATCTGACATCACATATGACCACCATGGGGACCATCTTAAAAATCTTGTTATGTCTACTCCTGTATGGATGGTCATATTGACATAGGTATTTTCACCAAAAGACTTCTTATAAAGCCTATTTGCTTCTAAATAAAAATGATGTTGATCTTACATCCAGTATGGATGTTATGATGACACCGAGCTTTGCACACCAGTCAATGAACAATGGTGTCCCATTACAGGTCTGGTGACAGGGATTGGGTCAATATCAATATGGTGTCCCACATCCCTAGGGATTAAAAGGGAACATGGGGAAGGGGAATGGGAAGATGCAGATCTGATCCACTTCCTAGTCAGACAAGGAAAGGCTGACTCCCTATCCCCACTGGGATTAAGTGGTAGCATAGAGCTAGCATAGATCTGATCCACTTCCTAGTCAGACAAGGAAATGCTGACTCCCTATCCCCACTGGGATTAAGTGGTAGCATAGAGCATAGAGCTACCACTTAATCCCAGTGGGGATAGGGAGTCAGCCTTTCCTCGTCTGACTAGGAAGTGGATCAGATCTGCATCTTCCCATTCCCCTTCCCTATGTTCCCTTTTAATCCTAGGGATGTGGGACATCCCTTTTGAAAAAGCGGATCTTCCTTTCCCTTAATGGCACCATGGATGTCCCTGCTTTGGCCTCAATGCAGGATGCACATATCAGGTCATCTGCTCTGGCTGACAAAAAGTGTTTGCAGTTTTCTCGTTACAAGAGTTCACCAGGCAGCAGAAGGGTGGTCAATTCCACTTCTGCACTTTGACTGCTGGTTTCAGCTTCCAGCTATAAGGTCCATTTGCTGGCTTGACCACTGATGCCCCCACATACCCATTGGATGCCGATGGCATCACAAGTATGGATTTCAATGGGGACCTGGGCTCACCTCCTGGTTAAAACCCTAGAGGCATTGAAACTCAAGACCAGAACATTTGTAACTATTTCCTCGCATGCTAATCTATTTTTGGCAGCCCCTTCAGTCTTTGAGGGAGGAATCAATGACTCCAGTGGCACTTCATTGCTTGCTGGAGGCTGTAGTGATGACATCCAAGCATGTATTATCAGTGTCCATGGAGCTCTCTGTGGACCCACTCCAACTCCGCAGGGATATTGCTTTGGAGACTTCCAAGGTCTTGCTGGACCATAGCAAGAACTTATCACGGTCTGCACCACTTGAGGCAGAGACGCTTTTTGGAGGCCTCATCTCCTCTGTGGCATCTCAGGATTCAAGGAACCAACAACACAGGTCCCTTGTAGCTGCTCCTGGTCTTTTGAAACACCCCAAGAAGCGCACTGACCCAGACCGTCCCTTGGGACCTTTGCTCAAGTGTTTAGAGCAGATGCAGCCTCAGCAGTCTCCAAAGCACCATCAGTATAAACCTCCTCACCTGTCGTTCACAAGATAAGGTGGCATGAAAGGCATCCAATTTAATGAGCTTGTTAACACTGTTGAGGATGTATTCTTTTTTTAATCAGATTTTGCTTAAACTTTTTATATAACCTTGCATCATCCAAAGTTCAGATGAGTTATGAACAACATTTGAACATAATAATGAAGTATTCTGACATCAGAGATTGGCTAAGTTTGTTCATAGTCTCACTGCTGTGCACCATTTTCCCCAAAATTTCATATTTCATATTTTGTTGACATAACTGTTTTATATTTATATGTCCATATATACATGTAGCTTATTATCAGTGCTTTTTTATTTTAATTTTTTTATTTTTATTATAATTGTGTGTGCAACTATGTACGCATATAATAGAGTGCCAAAAGGAGGATTAGTTCCATGCAAATAATTGTGTTGCCCTCTGTAAATAAAGTCATTATCATTATCATTATCATTATTATTATTATTATTATTATTATTATTGTTAAGCACATTGCTCCTGAAAATGTTTGAGATTTTTTTAGATCTACTGGTCATAGATTTCATCTGTTGTCTAGCATACATTAACACAGTATTTTATCACTATGCCTCCTACACTACTGGGAGGATTGCCACCAAACTTTACAGACACATTCATCTTGAGGTCTCATTGAATCTAACTGAACATGATGCACATCTGATGACAAATATGGCCACCACTGCAGGCAATTTGAAAATGTTGTTATTGCTACTACTTCCAAATGGATAGTCATATTGACATTGGATTTTCACCAAAAGACTTCTTGTGATGTCTAGGTGGTTTTAAGTCATATTGATATGGGTTTATCATGAAAGACTTCTTATGATATCTTGTATGTTCTGAATGAAAATAGTGTCTATTTGATGTCCAGTATGGCTGCCATGGTGACCATCTTGAAAATCTTGTTATCGCTGCTCCTCCTGATTGGATGGTTATCTTGGTCTTGGAGTTTTTACTATAAGACTTCTTATGATATCTAGTTGATCCTAAATGAAAATGGTGGCAATCTGAATCCAATATGGCCACCATGGCAGCCAGCTAGAATTTTTTTTTATTGCACATCTCTGATGGTCATATCAACATGGAATCTCCTCCAAAAGACTTCTTATGATATCTTGTTGGTCCTGGATGCAAATAGTGCTGATCTTATATCCAGTATGGCTGCCCTGTTGGTAATTTTAAAAATCTTGTTATTGCTACTCCTCCTGAATGGAAAGTCTTTCAACAGGAGGTTTTCACCAAAAGACTTCTTAACGATGTTTAGGTGGTCCTAAATGAAAATGGTGCTGATCTTACGTCCAGCAAGACTGCCAAATGGTTTCAAAAACTTGGCAGTTAAGAAGAAGAAATGATCTTATCTTAGATTCCTGGACATTATTTTCAGCTAGTAGAATTCTTGTATACTCTGGAACTAATGGTGTGATGCAATGTATGACACAATCTTTAGAATGTATCTAGCATGTGTTGAAGTTATTAAGGATTTCTGTGATAATTGGTACATACTATGTTCAACATATATAGATGTTTACTAATTGCATTTATGTAAGAGTCCTTGCCATTTTTGCAAAAATGACTTATAGATGTAGGCATATTAGTCTTCCAGTTTTTCTTATAAATTAAGACAGTGCTATAGACCTGCTTCCATTATTGCATGGTGTTAGGGTGGTACAGTATGCAGGAGAGATAGTACTCTAGACCTGCTTCCATTATTGCATGGTGTTAGGGTGGTACAGTATGCAAGAGAGATAGTACTCTAGACCTGCTTCCATTATTGCATCGTTTTAGGGTGGTACAGTATGCAGGAGAGATAGTACTGTAGACTTGCTTCCATTTTTGCATAGTGTACACTGTGTAGGAGAGATGGGTAGATTTAAGTGAGAAAATTTGGCTCACCATTCCTGTAGTTTGTTTAAATTGCAGAAAATTCAGGATATAAAGTAGAACCAAATTTTAAAAACTGAGAGGTCAAGATAAGGAACCAGATGCCAAGAACCATGAAGTTTCGTTGCAGTGTTTTTGACCCAGACATTTTTCACAGAAAATTAATGTAGCCACTGGATACTGATAAAAGTTTATTATACAAACAGTAAAAGAAGATGTTATTTATCATAAATACAGAGAAAACATGGATATATTTCATGCATTGAAGTTCTGGAAAATGTGCATGTTTCCATTCTGGTTATACTGTTGCTTAAGTTTTAATATTGTCCATTAACTTTTTTCCCCTTTTCAACTTTTTATTTTAATAAAATATATTTTTTCATAAGCTTTTAATTGGTACCACATAGACAGTATTGTTCTGTCATGTTGTAAAACCCTATACATCAGCACTACAAGTTGCAATTAAAATGGCAACATTTAGAAGTAAAAATTCAGAATTGGTGAGTGAAAATTGTAAACTTGGAGCCCTATGCCAACATTCAGAATCATAATGCTAACAAACTATTTTTTCAGCTAAAAGTATATACCACATTTTACACTAAAAATGTATTGGCAGAAACAATTTAATTTACACCCTTATGCCTTTTTGATTGTGAGACTGCTGGTTCCTATATATAGTCACCAGCTTTGCATATGACTGGTCTGGCTTACAGCCTATAAGTGACCAGTCTAATACATGACCTGTATTACCTCAGGTAATGGTACAGATCTGAAGAAAAGCAGACATGGAAACAAATACATAAAATTTATTAGTAGAAATTCTCTCAGTCATAGAAATGCAGATACATGTATGGCAGAAGAAAATGGAAGTTAGAGCCCTTTATTGGTGATTTTGTGGCCAGGCAGTGTGAAGAGAACTCCAGATTGTAATTTGTACTGGCCATGAGGTTGAAGAGAAATGGTTTACTGAACTCCAGATTGTAATTTGTACTGGCCATGAGGTTGAAGAGAAATGGTTTACTGAACTCCAGATTGTAATTTGTACTGGCCATGAGGTTGAAGCAGATCTAGGTATACTATTAAAAATATTGTATGCTTCTTTATAATTACACTTTAATTTGCCTTAACCTACATCTCAACTTTTTGTCATCTACTATTAATTCCCCACCCAAATGATCTCTGTTCTCAATATCTGTGGCAAAACCAAATTATTAGGGCCTGGCAACCTAAACTGTAGCCCAGTGGAGCTGCTGTACATACATACATACATACATACATACATACATACATACATACATACATACATACATACATACATACATACATACATACATACATACATACATACATACATACATACATATATACATACATACATACATACATACATACATACATACAATATCAGCATAAAACATTTTTCAATGTTTTTTTATGATTTAAAAAATCATAAATTTGTATGTGCCCATATTATATCAGGTGTATTATGCTATGGCATTATCCATTGTTTGGTAAAAGTTGGCAAGATTTTCATGAAACTTATTATATATATATATATATATATATATATATATATATATATATACAGTCAATCAAACCTGTCCTAACAGTCACCTGTGTTCAGTGGTCATCTGGTCACAATGGCCATTCTAATTTATGCCCCCCCCCTTGCAAATTTCCTATATAAATGCCCTGTATTTAACAGTCACATGCCTTAAGCAGTCACTGAAGGGTATCAGCTGTGACCAGTCCAAGTATGCAGATTAAACACTTTTGTTCGATGAGCAAAGCATTGTTTAGATGAAGGCATATCATATGAATCGATGTTTAAGCATTTCATATCTCGGTTGTACTTACTGAACTCTAGTCACACTGTCAGTCAAGCTCAAAATTGTTAATATGTCGGCTTTGAAAGCAAGGCGGCTTTTATCCCTACATGAGAGGATTGAAGCAATTCGTTTGCTGGATGGCGGGAAAAGTAGTTGTGTTATCACAGCAGAAATGGAAGTCACCTTTTGTGCCAGTGTGACAGGTATAGTTATATATCTTCATCAATTTGCCTGTGAATTAAAGCTATCTCTGAAGAAAAATTGTTCATCTATGAGAAGAGATATGAGTTACATCGCTTTTAATTAGGGTCAGGGGTCATTCAATATTCAAAATGTGTCTGTGAAAGCAGGTGAAGTTTTGGATCATGGGTCACAATGAATAGCCATATATGGCTTCTTTTGATTTTCTGTTCATCACAGTCTTCTCACATAAGCCAACTGTCTTTTGATCTTAGCGAGTTACGCAACTGACTAATCCAGATATTGTTTTTATAGTGTGAACAAACTACAATTGGTGTATATTTTTAAGTCGGTGATATTTTCATTTCTATGATGGATTAAAGTGAGTAGGATACAGTAATCTTATGTGGAACATAAATTTGGGAGAGAACAACATACACCCATAATTATGATTTTGTTGTACAGTGCACATAAAACAATCTTGATAATGTAATAATAATAACAATATTCGGTGCATGGTATTTGTTCAAAATTCAATTTTATAAGGTGAACCTGTGTACAACGATCACCTGTGTGCAATGTCCAGTTTTGCCTTTTCCCATGAGTGACCGCTATTGACAGGTTTGACTATATCTATATATAATATATATATATATATATATATATATATATATATATATATATATATATATATATATATATATATATATAATGACTAGACGGTGTGTAGAGTACCATAGCGTTCCCCATGCCTCAAGGTCAGAATCATGGCAAGGGAAAATGTAATTCTGTGACTCATAGCCGTGTCTGAAGTAAAACATTTGAATCCCTAAAGATATTATTGAAATTGTGCTCAGGTATATATCATAACTAGATTGTGTCATACACCGTAGCCATACCCCCAGCATCAAGGTCAATGTAATTCTTTGACTTGTAGTCTTGTCTGGAGAATAACTTTTCAACCACTGAAGATATTTTAATGAAACTTTGCTCAAGTATTTATCATGACATGGCAGTATTGTATATCTGAGTAGAGATGCCCAGCCTCGAGGTCAGTGTGATTCTGTGACTTGTAACCTTATCTGGAGAATTGTTTTTGTAGCACAGGAGATATTTTAATGAAACTTTAGACAGTTATTTTTCATGCAGTGTTTTTTCTAGTTTTCCCAAAAAACTTATGCCCCCTGAGATTGAATTTAGAGGGCCCTTCTCACTTTCAGGGAATGCCTATTATTTGATCATAATTTATTACTTGCTATTGTACATCACCCGGATTATGAACATTTGTATTAAATTCCTTTAAATTGTTATAGTAATGTCATAGTAGTATTTTTCTTTGAAACTAAATTTTTGTTAAATTATTTTCACATGTTATGTTCTTATTCAATATACATATAAGAGTTTCCACAAATAAGAATTGCTAGTGGCTACACATGACTTCATCACTGGAGTTGTCTTGTAAAACACTTTAAATCACTGGAGTTTGCTATTAAATCACTGCACAGTAAACAAATGAAACCTTATGTTTCATTTTAATCATTTTTTAAGTCAACCTATTCATTTTGGATCACTAGTACCATGATTATTCCATTTTCTTGTGCTTTGTTTACACTTGATTGGCGGAACTGTCATTCCTGGTTTTGGTATCTGATGCAGGGCCAATGCTTCCATTGTTTTCTTTATTCTTGATTGGACAAACTGTCACTCCCAGTTCTGGTATCTGATACAAAGGCAATGTCCCATAATGATTGTGTTTTTTCACACTTGATCAGCCAAACTGCAACTCTAGTTTTTTTTTATCTGATCCTGAGGTTTGATGCCTCCATTGCTTTAATTACACTTCATTGGTCGGACTGTCACTGTTGTTTTTGGTATCTGATGCTGAGGCAGTGCCCCCCGTTACTTTCTTTACACTTGATTGGCCAAAGTGTCACTCCTGGTTCTGGTATCTGATGCAGGGCAATGCTCCCATTATTTTTTTTACACATGATCAGCCAAAACTGTCACTCATGGTTCCGGTATCTAATGCTGGGGCATTGCTCCCATTACTTTCTTTACCCTTGATCAGCCAAAATTAATCCTGGTTCTGATATCTAATACTGGGGCAATGCCACCATTGTTTTATTTACACCTGATCGGCCAAACTGTCACTCCTGGTTTTGGTATCTTATGCTGGGTTTTAATATCAGGAATACATAACCTGTTGCTTTTACTTAACATACTCTTTTCCATTTGATCGGCTAAACCATCACTCTGGTTGTTGGTATCAGATGATGGGGCAATGACCCAGGCATTGTATTTTCATATTTGATTGACCAAAATGTAACACCTGGTTCTGGTATATGATGCTGAGGCAATGCCTGCATTGTTTTCTTTACACTTGATTGGTAGAACTGTCACTACTGGTTCTGGTATCTGAGGCTGGGTTTTAATATCAGGAATACATAACCTGTTGCTTTTGCTTTACTTACTCATTTCTGGACAGAAAATACCCTCGACCATATGATGAGAATTCCTGCTCCCATAGGATGATTTTCTGGAAAGATCTAATGTCTAACCTGTAATCCTAGCCCATGCTTACTAGCCCTCATTCTTTTTTGAGCCATTATTACAGCAGTTTAAATTACCCATTGAAGAAAATTGCCTTTGCTTCAAGTCATTCATCGTAAATTGAGCATTTTCATTATGTGCATTGTTTTTACAGAGTGAAATTACCCTTTGATCAAGTATTATTCCTGTCTGGAGTTAGCTATCCCTTGAGAGTAATTGGCACTTTTTGGATATGTTTTTTCATAACCTTGCATTTAGGTTACCTCCACCAGTGTGTCTGGGTAACAGTTGTGATTGAGAATTATTTTATTCCTCTTTCTATATCAGGTAGGTATTTAGTTATCACAATCCTTGATGATTTGGTCTGCATTTTCATCTTATTCTATTTAATACATTAACAAATCATTGTAATTCATATTCCATTTGATCTGACATTTGTTATTTTTATTGTCCAGAACGAGATTGCACACCAGTCTTTTCTTTCAATTATGTGTTTTAAGTGATCAAACACCTTTCATTCTTAGAAGTCTCTCAGGGTTTGTATTCCTTATTATTATTACTTATTATCAGCATCTTACCAAGCTGGTTGTTTTTGCTAATTTTTGTCTCAAGTACTCAGATTAGGTGTTGCTGACATCATTGTCATTAAAACATCAGCATTGTGGTTGTTTTAATTCTTTTAATCCAGTACTCTGCATAAGCATTGCTGACTTTATTGTAATTGAAACACAAGTTTTATGGTTGTTTTGATTCATCTAATAGAGAAGACAAATGGCAAGTAAGATCTTGCTGTTTAAATTGCGTTGACATAGTTCAATGCAAATACTCTTCCCTAATACTTGATAGGAATTTTTATTGTTCTTGTTTTCAGAGTTTTTCTCTTGCAGCAATGCCCAGTGAGAGTATGGAGTGGTGTGGGCATAAGAAAGTCCCCTGGGACACCCACCCTACCTGCCTAGGTAGTACAAATTGTAAAAGGACAGATGGTTGTCCTTTTTGCAGTCCCTGGGACCTCACTGAAAACAGATGAACTTATAAAGGGAGAAAGAAAGGACCTTCCTCTTTTTCCTCAGAATTTTCTGGTTTTTTCATCGCTGAGTTCTTGGGGTTTCAGAGTAGGATTGGAAAAGTCTCTTTGGAGATATATAAGGCCCATGGGGCCACTCCCAAGCAAGGAAATAAGGTCATGGAGAGTGAGCGGCACCTTCTTTAGTCCCAGTGGGCTGGGTGTGAGTCACTCTGTCATGTTAGGGAGGAGCAGCATCCTCAACTGGCACACAGCTTAGTTTTGGCTGAGAGTGAGTTGTCCCCCCCCCCTTCCTGTGATGGAGGAGCAGCACTCTTTCAGTCCCAGGTGCCTGTTGTTGGTGACTGGATCGAGCCACCCGGAAATGGGAGAGCTTAGATACAAGTTCATAAGATCTGAGGAAGGGTATTCCGGTGGATCAGAGTCACCTGAATGGTCATTGAATGGGCACCGGTCATCGGCCATTGGGCACCAGTCACCGGTCTATGAGTACTGATCACCAGTCATTTGAGCCCACTCATTACGGGAATAGGTATTGGGTAGAGACACCTTTCTCTCCAGGTTACCATTGAATCCTGCTTGGGATTGGGAATTAGTGTACAGATACCAGATTAGGGAAGGGGATCGGATCAGCATCCCCCGTTTCCTATAATCCCACTCAATCCCTACTGGATGTGGAGCCTTCCACCACAGTTATGTGATTGGCCCTTCTCCTGCATACAGCCATGGACTTAAGGGTCTTGGCCCCATGTTAGAAGATTGATGCTGCAGGCTGTGGGCCGACATTGCCATCTTATGAAATGGGATCAGAAAGGAGGAGGGGGCAAACTTTCTTCTCCCAAATACCCCAGGAGGGTTGAGAGTTGCTTTCATCCATCTGCTGGGTCAGCCACTAGGGACAGTCCCTTAGCGCCATGGGAGGAGTTATGGGTTGAGGTCCCTCTTACCCAAGTCTTCCCCCACAACAGAGATACATTGACTCACATAGTCCTGTCTCCCAGGAATGAGAGCACGATGAGAATGTTCTGTCAGTCCTTGTAGATTCTCATAAGTTCGATGTAGAATAACCAAGGTGGCACCTCCTGCCTTACCTTCTCCCAACCGTTGATCATGGCGGCAGAGGAAGAAGAGATCTGGTCCTTGGACAAGGCGGTTAACGAAGTTTACTGTCTTTTACTCTGGGATCTGTGTCCCAAGCCTTTAGGCTCTGAGGACACTAAAATTCGCTCCAGCATGGAGAAACACTATGGGGCTATCTCCTGCCAAGATTTCATGTTGCTCCCTCACTCGGCTATGGGTAAGGAGCTTTCCTACAGGTTTAATAAGGGTCAGGAATTTTCTAGACAGTATAAGAGGTGGTCTGTAGACCCCCTCCCCCCCCCCCATGTTGAGACCTTTGGTCTCTACAGCTAGTTGTGGGGATCACATCCCCTTCAGCAATGCCATAAGACACGGTGACTGGGCAGTCTCCATTGACCTTCAGGATATGTACCTTTACATCCGTATCTTTCCTCCTCACAGTAAGTACCTCCAGTTTTGCTTGAATTGGAAGGTCTTCCAATTTCACGCTCTGCTGTTTGACTTAGCCTTCGCACCCAGAGAGTTTACCAGGGTCATGAGAGTTGATGCCGGCCACTTAAAGTCACTGGAGATCCCTATCCTCCAATATTTCAATGATTGGTTGATTCACAACAGTCCCTCAGACTAGGTCTGTCTCACTGTTGGTCCATAGTGACCAGGCTGGGTCTTTCTACCCAACCTAGAGAAATCGGAGCTTGCTTCATCTCAAGGTTTTGTCTACATAAGGATGAATTTCCTCAAGACAGATTTCACTTGCGCCCTCACCATTTCTCCTTTTAGCAAACTGGAAACTGCAAAGGGACGCTGTGACTAATCAGATTTCTGTATGGCTCATAATTTCCACAATCATCTGATTTGGTGAACGAATCGGGTCTGGTTTCTGGCCGAAATCCCCATGCATGCATCCAGACTCCACTCCTATCTGTTCACAGATGCGTCAGATTTTGGGCAGGTGTTCATCTGGAGCTGGAAAGGCTAATTCTTCAGGGTTTATGGTATTGGGAAGAATCCACCCTCCACATACTCAATCTTGAAATGAGGGCAGTGTTCTAAGCCCTTCATTGGTGCGTCAACAAAATGTGTGATGGTCTCCCCAAGCAACAAGGAGGCTTGGAACCTCCTTCACTGGGAAACTTCGGAAGGGATTTCCCTCTGAGTTCACCACATTGCTGACAAGAAGAATATTTTGGTGGACAGTCTGTCCAGGAAGGGCAAGATGGTCATCATAGAATAGTCTCTGCACCAATCTGGAGCAGATTCCCTGTTCAGAATTTGGGGGAGACCCTTAGTGGACTTGTTTGCGACAAGGCTAAACAACAAGCTCCCCTTTTACATTTTTCCAGTCCCAGAGCAGAGAGCCTGGGCACTGGATGTTTCCAACCTGAAGTGGGATCATTTATTTGCTTACGCCTTCCCACCATTCAGGATGATTCCACAAGTACTTCAGAAAGTAAGGACCTCCACTGCTCAACTCATTTTGATAGCCCCATCTGTGGCCTTAATGATTGTGATTCAATGATCTTTTTGACCTGCTGATAGACCAGCACAGGACATTACCCTAGAGAAGGGACCTTCTGTCACAGCACAGGGGCTTACTCCTCCACAACAACTCACAGATACTCCACCTTCATCATTGGCTCATCTCAAGTGATCTCTGCGCCAGGACAAGTTTTTGAGCAAAGTTGCCAAGTGCATTGTTCAGTCCACAAGATGATCCAAGCCCAAGATATATGATGCCAAGTGGAGAATCTATTGTGATTGGTGCGGTAGGAAACATGTTAATCCTATCTGTCCCTCTCTGAGCACAGTGGCTGAATTTCTTCTCTTATGTTTTAAAGAGAGACAATGCTTGGTTTTTACTATCAATGGCGATAGAGCAACCCTGTCCAACACACTCAAGTTTTTGAAAGGTCTGGCCATTGGTGCAGGCTATCACATAGCTGACCTGATCAGATATTTCAAGCTGCAAAGACCATTGTCTCACTTGCTAATGCCTAGATAAGATGGAATCTCTTGTGTGTCTTGTAGTCTCTAACTAAAACACCCCATGGACCTTTGGTTGAAACATCATTAGAGAACCTCTACTCAAGACTGTTTCCTTGCTCTCCTTGGTGTCAGCGAGACGAAGGAGCGAGCTTCATGCCCATTCCATAGGGCAAGGCTGTCCAAGGTTCAATGGAAATTATGAGCTGGATTCTCTCCTTTGCCAACCATGTTTCTTAGCCAAAAAACATCTTCCATTGTATTTTCTTAGAGCCGATAGTAGTATAGTAGTTGTACAAAAAGTGGCCCATGTGGATACCATCCAGCAGTAGTCTACACTACTACAGTAAAGGTGAGTATTTCATGCTTTTTCCTTCACCAGTCTGTGGAATCCTCAGCCTCCCACTGGCAAATCCAGCTATGCAATAGCAACTGGTTATGTATTGCTGTTATTAAAATGTTTTTCTTTTGTTTTAAACTAATTTTAATGATTTAATACTTACCTGTTGCTATTGCCGGATTCCATCCTTCTACCCCGCACTGATGTCCCACTAGTTTTTAAGGCTACGTTCAGAAAAAGGAAGAGAGCTAGTGCACATGGGCTAGGGTCACAGGTTAGACATTAGATCTTTCAACAAAGTCACCCTAGGGGAGGAAGAATTCTCATCTTATGGTCGAGGGTATTTTCTGTCCAGAAAAAAGTACAATATGCAATAGCAACAGGTAAGTATTAGATCATTAAAATTAGTTTTAACCCCACCCTACCCCCAATTCTTTAAACTTGATCAGTCAATCTGTCACTCCTGGTTCTGGTATCTGATAATGAGGCAATGCCCCCACTGTTTTCTTTACACTTGATCAGCAGAACTGTCACTCCGGATTCTGGTGTCTGATGTTGGGGCAATGCCTCGATCGTTTTTGTATACTTGATTGGCCTAACTGTAACACCAAGTTCTGGTATATGATACTGGAGCAATGCCCCCATTGGGTTTTTTTTGTACATTTGATCAGCTCAACTGTCACTCCCGGTTCTGGTATCTGATGCTGAGGTAATGACCCCATTGTCATTGTCATTAGTTTGATTCAGTTGTTTCCTACAGGCACTAAATACACACTATTTGCATTTGTTTTAGAATCATCAGTTATTATCATCTTATTTGAATTAAATGTTCATTACGAAAAAAGTCAGATATATATTCTTGAATTCTTTACAATTATATGATTTAGAGCTGTATGATGAGTACTAAGGTTCCTATCTGTAGATATCCAATTTGTGTGTGTGTTGGGCGGCGTTTAGAGCCTGTAATGTTACTGATCTTGCATAGATGTGTGGCCAAGAAGACCCTATCCAGGATTGAAGTAGAAGTGGAAGTATGGGGAATCTTTATCAGTGAGAAGCTTGCTGCATGACCAGAGTAGATGAAGTAAAAGGTTTTTGGTCAACATAGTGGACTTGCTTAATAGTTGGGACACAAAGCAGATGATATGGACAGTTATTTTTTGTGCATAAGTGGCCTTTCAAGTTTCAATGTGCTATAAAGGTGCAAAGGTGCAGTCTGAAGAAAGCACCGATCATAATAATGGTGTGTTGCATACCACAGCTACAGCCCTATCCCCCTCAAGGTGAAGGTCACACCAAGGAAAATGTTTAAAAACACTTTTTACATTTTTTAACCAAGACTTTTTGGGTGGAATCCTTCTCAGCACAATGGCACAGAAGTCCTTGACATAAACAATACTTTTTAGCCTTGATTGTAAGCATATGATCATGACCTGATTAGATTTTGAGACAGCTAAAACAGATTGTCCATTTTTCAAGAAATATTTGAACATAGACCTTATGTATGAAAACCTTGCTATCGGGATTGTACACAAGCCATATGACATGCACAAATGGTGTTTGTATTTTTATTTAGATGGCCTGATTATGTCCTTATCGCTAAGGCAATTCATTCTAACTTGACATTTTTCCTGTAGAATGGCATATGTGTTTCACAAATCTTCTTTTTGTTGGTTTTAATGAAATTTTTGTTGCTGATATTTCTTAAGATTGCACCCTTAGCAAGTCATTTGAATGATGCCAAGTATTGAAGCAATCGATGTTTGAGTTGTCAAAATTTTTACAGTACATGGACCTGATAAGTATAATAATCTGTATCTTCTATGAGAATAGATGGTAGGAATGCTTGGGACGAGTTTAGGGGATGGGTCGGAATGCTTGGGACGAGTTTAGGGGATGGGTCGGAATGCTTGGGATGAGTGTAGGGATGTGTGCGAATGCTAGCCTAATTATATTGTTGCTAAATATAAGTATAAGTACCTGACCTCACTTAACATGAGTTGAAATTTTTTTCTATCATTGAACAAATTACATAACTCATCAATCCCTTTTTTGAGTCCATGAAAAGGCAGATGGCACAACATAATTTGAGGTGGATAGATTTTACAACAGTGTACAGTGTTATAATTAACTTTGCCAGAAGTGCATTTAGCTTCATGTGTAGACATGTCTCTTTGCAGATTGACAATGACTCAGTTGATGTCTTCTTCAATTACAGATGACAGCTTTGTTGGCAGCAATAAATGAGCTGAGACAGGAACTTGGAATGCAGGAGAAAACAAATGTAGACAATGTTGACTCCTTGAAAGAGGAATTTAGAGAACTTGGTGAACAACTAACAAAAAGGTTTGAGGATGTTGAAAAGAAGTTGGAGTTGCATGGAGAAAGCACCACAAAAAGGTTTGAAGATGTTGCAAAGAACTTGGAGTTGCATGGAGAAAGCACCACAAAAATGTTTGAAGATGTTGAAAAGAAGTTAGAGTTGCATGGAGAAAGCACCACAAAAATGTTTGAAGATGTTGAAAAGAACTTGGAGTTGCATGGAGAAAGCACCACAAAAATGTTTGAAGATGTTGAAAAGAAGTTTCAGTTGCATGGAGAAAGCACCACAAAAAGGTTTGAAGATGTTGGAAAGAAGTTTCAGTTGCATGGAGACAGCACCACAAAAAGGTTTGAAGATGTTGAAAAGAAGTTGGAGTTGCATGGAGACATCACCACAAAAGGTTTGAAGATGTTGGAAAGAAGTTGGAGTTGCAGGGAGACAGCACCACAAAAAGGTTTGAAGATGTCGGAAAGAAGTTGGAGTTGCAGGGAGGCAGCACCACAAAAAGGTTTGAAGATGTCGGAAAGAAGTTGGAGTTGCATGGAGAAAGCACAAAAAAAAAGGTTTGAAGATGTTGAAAAGAAGGTGGAGTTACATGGAGAAAGAGTTGAGAAAAATGAAGAGTTACATGGAGAAAGACTTGGTGCAGTTGAGCAGAATGTAGTAAAACTGCAGGAAGAGATTGGACAAATGACAAGGGAGAACAACTCTTGTATGAAAGGTAAGCAGCTAGAGAAGGGATATCCAAATATGATAGATCAATTATGAAGTACAGATACTGGCTATACTTTCATACTTTTTATCTCCATTTTAATTAACATTGTTAAAACTAGTTTTAGCTGAGAAACATGTGTACAGTAATTTGTGTACAAGGTTGCAGGAATTAGAAACAAGTATATACCAGCACAAATGGGGAACAACACTGGTAGGACAGGGAAGCAGCAGGAGAAAGGATACCTGATTTGCAACACTGTGATGTATTCTTTCTCAGACAAAACTTTGGATAATTGTTATCATGGTAATCTTTGTGATGTAGTTTTTGATAATGATATATTTTATAGTGTACATAATATAAACCAATGAATTTCAAGACTTTGTATCACCTCTTTTAAAGTTCATTTCAATTCCTAAGGTTAATAAAGACGCCCACCAAAATCTCGTGTATTCACAAGAAAAAGTATTTTCAGTGCTATACAAGGGAGGTAATTTTCAACAAAGTCGACAGGTGAAGTAATTCTACCAAAAACTGATAATAAAAGAACAAACAATGTTTTTTATGTGTTCTTCATTAGGGCTGGGATGAGATGGGTGGTTTCCAATATGATTCATATTACAATATTAAAATCATGACATATAATATTAATCACAATCATTGCACCCTCAATATCTTGAACCCTATCTGAAGCTACAGTGGTGCATTGGTTAGCATGCTGAATTTGTAACTGCAAGGGTGCAGGTTCGAATTCTACTTTCAGTCAGCCAGTCTTGGCTACCATAGTATGTCTTTGGCCAAGACACTTTACACCAGTTGCCTTGGCACTAAAGAACCTACTTCTGTTGATGTGCCATGAAACAAGAAACCAATCAGCTGCACTCATGAAAATTGGAAGACGGATGCATCTCAAAAGAGAGTAACCAAACCATGCCAAAATTATGTCTCTATGACCTACTTTTATATGCCTGCTCTAAGGTGGAGTGTATTGTTATGATGTTGTTTGTCTGTTACAAATTTCATTTCCACACAATAACTCAAAGTTGTCTAAAATCCACACTTACCAAACTTTGCGGATGGTTTGCACTTGGAGTAAGGAAGAACCCCAGATCTGACAACCCTTACAATTTGACCATAAGCCTTACAGAAATGACCCTTAAATTACAGACTTACAGAATAATAGCAAAAAATTGAAAATGCGATCATTGTGATCAAAACTGGATTTTGGCTTGTATGGGTTAGGTCCAATTCATGGTTTTCATATTAGATTAAGTTGAGTTGGTCAGGGAACAAGAGTAAATTTACAGGAGTAGCTCAGATCTTTTAATCTGCCCATGTGTTTCATGCAAAACACCTGCATGATCAAGCTTTTCTTTTTACAGTATAGCATTATTTAGAAATGCAATTCAACAGAACCAAAACTCGTTGAAGGCGAAAGGGACATCATCCTTCTAAAAAATGTTCAAGCATTCAGCACAGAAGTATAAAAAGCAATATTCAGATTCTTCAGGGAAAAAAAGCAGGAAAGGCAACAACTATATTTATTGGATGTCATGTGTCAATTTGAGTGTTGCTCAAATGGGAGAAATGACCAATGCCACCAAGTGAAATTTAAAGAAAACAACAAGGGTTACATTAAGCTGAGTGATACCAAAAGCAATTGACCTCGCGTTTGGAACTTCAGTTTCTGGAACTTAACTAGAGGTCATTAAGATTTAAGTGTCCTTGACAAACTGTTAGTTGAACATAATGTTGTGTTTGTGCAGTGGATTCCTTCAGTCTAAGTGGGACTGTCAGTTAGAATATGCCTTCTCACCTTTCATGCTGAGTCTGCAAGTGCTCCTCCATGTTAGAACCTAAACTGCTCGGCTTATTCTGGTAGCTCCCCTGTGGCCTCTATGGTCATGGTCCAGTGATCTCCTTGACCTGTTGGTAGACAAGCCCATAAAGTTACTACAGTGGAGGGACCTGCTGTCCCACCACAGTGAGTCATTGGTTCACAGCAGCTCACAGATTCTCCACCTTCATATTTGGCTAATCTCAAGCGATTCATCGACCTGGACCAGTTTTTGAGCAGGGTTGCAAGTTACATCACCCTGGCTAAGAAGCAGTCCACTTCCAGGGTTTATGATGCAAAGTGGAAAATCTTCTGTGATTGGTGCAGTAGGTAACACATTGATCCTAGCTGTCCCTCTTTACTGCAGTGGACAACTTCTCTTTCTTTTTAAGGCGAGAAAATGTTTGGTGTCCACTATTAAGGGCTATAGTGTGGCCCTTTCAAACACACTCAAGTCTTTCAAGGTCCCACCATCAGCTCAGATCCTCATCTTTCTGATCTCATCAGATAATTTGAACTTCAGAGACTGGTTTCTCACTCATTTATGCCTGGATGGAATAAATTGTATGTTTTTTGGGCTTTGTCAAAATCCGTTTCGGAACCATTGAGTAAAGCATCCTTTGTTTCTTTGCCAGTCTTTGTTCCTGGCTAAGAATCAGCTACCTTCAGTAGCTCCACTTCCTATCAAGGTCCTCAGTCTCATTTGTATCTGTGCTCGGGATGATCAAGATGGACATCTTTGTCCAGTTAGGGCTTTAAGGAAGTCCCTCACTGAAAAGGACCTTTCTTTTATGAGGATTAAAGTCCAGGAAGTTAGAGCTATTGCTACTTCTTGGGCCTATCTAACTCTTCATCTTTGGATGATGTGATAAGAGCCTCTTCTGGAGCTCATACTACCATCTCATTTTACCTTTGATCTTTGGTGTATCAGAGCAAAGCATTGTAGCGATGGGGTGGGTGGGATATTTGTAATTGCACATCATGGCTCAACATTCTACCAGCTTACAGCAGTGAGCACTCCTACAATAAGGGTAAGTGCAATATTTTCCAATACAAGTTTTCTGAGGCCATCAGCCTCCAGCCTAACTGACAAATTCAGCTTGTATACAAACAGTGCAAATCCGCCATCACATATGACCAGTGTTGTTAAAAATAAAACAAAATTTAAACTTCTTGTGAAGAACTGCTTAAAAGAATTTGACCAAACTTTTTTACAGAAGTATCTGATGTCAATCCACCATTTACACAACTGTACAGTAGGACTGCGATATAGCACGCTTCGTTATAGCACGAATTCGGATATAACACGATCATGGCATGACGCCCGAAATTTCATCTATTTTTTCGTACATGAAAAAAACAATTTTTTTTTTCAAAGTACGAAAAATAATGTGTAAAAAATTAATTATCATTTTGGGGAAGAGGTCGTGTATGAATTCGGATATCATACGATCGTGGCTTGGCTACCGAAACTTTACAATAATTTCGCCAATTTCTTGAACTACTGCAAAGTTTTGTGCCAAAATAAACGAGTTTGATTTAATAATTTGGCAAGCTGTATTGTATTCTTGAAGAAAAAGTGTCTTATGATTGCATCTTTCATTTTATGAATAAAGATTCTGAACATTTCTATTTGTGAATGTTCATTTCAAATGTGTCAGTGGTCAATCACTGCACTTTGATCTTAGTTTATTTTTGAAAGATGTCAGCTCATTTAAAGCTGATAAGTGTTAATCTTATTATTACTGATACATGAACAATAAAGTCATTAAGTCTTCTTTGTGTTTGTTTTCAATACATTCCGTGTACAATCGTTGTTCAAACAATAGCTGACATATGTTTGCTCATTCAACTGCATACACAGCCAAGCACCAAACAATGCGGTGGTTGATAAAAGATTCGCACCTGAAGTTATAAATCAATTAATTTAAGTCATTGACAATCATCAAAGTCAACCTCAAAGCTAAAGGTTGTTCAAACCATGCGGCAATGATTTATAAAACATCAAAAAAACGAAAGCCGCCAACGCGCACACGTGGCTTGGCAGTGTTGTTAGACAATCGCCACGCAATCGGTTGACCAGTGAATAATATTGTACATTCCCTATAAAAATGACCCCATTGTTGATTAACAATTATTCTTGCTGTAGTCATTCAAACAAATAGGTGTCAGAGTTTTAATTGGTAGTTATTTACAATGGATAACAGTACACGGAAACGTAAAGCTTTTAAAGAGAAGCTTGAAGCCATGGACAGGATTAAGTCCGGTGTTTCCACAAGTCAGATTTAATTCCCAAGTTATATTTCCCAAGTTATCTGCCAGTGCATGTGGACCGATAAGCCTTTGGCTTGTAAAAGCACTCACTTTGTTTTCAAGTTGACAATCCTTTTGATCGAGCCGCGATTCTAATACTTGTTCAGTGCCAAGTAGAGTTCTACAACTTCCTGTGCATATACTTTGACCTTAATCCCTTAGATTGTAAAGGCACCACACTCTTTGTTTTCCCATGTGACAACCCTTTGATCATGCCGCTAGTTTGATACTTGTTCAGTGCCAAGTAACAGAGGGAGGTTATTTGAACTCCCTGTGATCTTGCCGCACAATTGACACATGTCCAGTTGCATCCTTTAATAGATTTCTGACTTTATGATCAAAGTGTTACTTGCAAGAGCCCAAGCTCATTCTCTGCAATAGCACCCGCATATGACAGTAAAGCTGAGGAATCGGAGTCGGACGTGATTTATGATAACTAGACGACGACGATTTACAATGACTA
Organism: Margaritifera margaritifera; assembly: GCA_029931535.1. NCBI lineage: Eukaryota > Metazoa > Mollusca > Bivalvia > Unionida > Margaritiferidae > Margaritifera > Margaritifera margaritifera. The sequence continues at coordinate 406,599 of JAQPZY010001058.1, read as the reverse complement.
GACGACGATGTAGGATTTCAGAACTTTATCAGACAATGATATTATACTTCTGTGTGCATATTTTTGATGGAATAATTATGGACTCACTCCTATGCATGCCATGAGATCGGTTGGTGAGTACACATGTTGATCCTTTAACTATTCATGCTATCTCTGTTTTCACTGCATGTGTATTTCTCGTTTAATATGCATTGATTTAAGATGGTAACTGTGCCAATGAAGCACGCTGTTTTGAGTCCACAATGTACCCCCTTCCCCCCATTTTTTTGGTGCAAGCATCATTTTCTTCAGCTAAATGACTTGGTTTTGTCTAGGTTGGTTATAGCACGGTTCAGGACATAGCACGATCTCGTTTTGTGGACCCAGACCATCATGCTATAGCGGGGTCCTACTGTATTTCAAGAAAATCCTCGACAGAATTTGACCAGCATTTGCACAAAGTGTCCTGACATAGGGGCCTCTTAATATTGGACAAATGGTGCTGATTTAATTTGGTTTGATATGAAAAGGTACACATCTTGGCAGTATTTCAGAGTATCTTAATACAAATTTGAATTTATGTATAGTTGTCTTACCATAGTAAAAAGCAGTCAGTTTTAAAAGTAGGTTGCACAAATTTGTCAGCCTTATAAACTGTTCCATCATTTATCTCCATGATCAGAATTCATCTTCATTATTTACTATATAGTTTAACATTGTTGTTATGTGTAATTTTTTAACTATTCCAGCCATAGATCAGATATGACTTAGTGGGTTTTAATAAAATTTAGATTTATTTGTCCATTCATTTAGTACCATCATTTCAGACACATGTGAAAATAAGAGCTCATTCTCCTTTAAGTTTATATCTCAAGCTCAATTCATGTAACAATCATCAAACTAGATGATTGTACTCATCTCTATTAGTCACTGTGACCGACATTTCTCATTTTATTGGTTTAGGTTAAGCTTTTACATTTCAGGACTACAGGCTTTTTGCACCCAGTGTCCATAGATTATACTGAGAATCAAGGAAATGGGTGAGGGTATGCATCTTGATGAGTACTACATTCTCATCACAGAGTAGATCACTGTCATTCATATTTTATGCTTCACTGACTTATGTTCAGTTCAGTTGTTGTTTTAACTGTTCATGCTAGTATCATCAAACAAGATGATTGTTATATATCTGTATTTATCACACTCATTCAAAAAAATGTCACCGCAACCTACAGTTCACATTTACTGGCATAGGTTAAGTTTTTGTATTTAGCTCCTGACCACATAGGTTTTGTGCATGCTATGTATGTACTATTCTATCTAGAATTGTTAAACTTAGCGAGGGGATACATCTTGATGAGCACTACTCCCTTATTTTATTGCAGAGGCAGGTCATTTTGGTAAATATTTTTATGCTTCACTGACTTGGGTTAAATTTGATGTTTGATTTCAGTTCTCAGACTGTTCATGCTAAAATCATAAAATTGATGATGAATATGTATCTCTTGTAATACCATTACCTTGCAACAAAAGCTCATCGTGACCTATATTTTATTTTTCACAGGCTTTGGTCAAGTATTAAGAATTTAGCTCATGAAAACAAGTTTTTGGAATGCTATATTTATACTATCCTACCTGGAATCATGAAACTTAGTGAGAGGTGCATGTTTATAAGTACTACACTCATTGCAAAAAGAGGTCTATGTGACATATTTCATGATTCAGTGACTTTGTTGAAATTGTGTTTAAAGTTAATTTTTGGGTGCAGTTTGTGTTAGAATCATACAAATTGACAATTGAATGTATCTCTGTTAGTACTACACCCTTAAAACCAAAGAATATCACTGTGACCTACATTTTATACTTTACTAACATGGGTTAAGTATTTGTGTTTAGCTCATTGTCACAGAGCTTGGTCCATGGTGTATACATCCTAATCTGCACAGAAGGCCCTTCCTGACCAGTGCAGTTTGAATGTAGGAATAAATAGGTTTATTCAGTGGTAAATGTTTCATATTAGATAAGTGGACTGTATTCATTTCAAGTGAGGTCTCATCTGTAGTGTCTAATCAAGGTAATTACTGATGCATAAACCATGGTTCTATTAGTGGAAATACTGGCCATCACCCCAAGGCTACTGAAAGCCTGTGACTTTCATGCAGTAAAATCTAGCTTCTAGGGGTGGATAATGATAATAGCATCTGAAGCAGATTTTAAGAATAAAGACTGTAAAAAAAGAGGGAAAAAAATTAAGTCACTATAATTGTACCTTTAGTACTTCATGTTTACATTTATTTGGCAGGTTTATCTTCGTAGGGTCTGTGTGTGATTCATTTTAAATGTTTCAAACATCAATCTTTAGTTGGCATCATATAGCCACTATTGTGCTGATATGCCATAATCCACTACTACAAACAAAAACAAACAAAAGAAATGTTTTTAAAACAAATTTTCTTCAACATTTTACAATCTTTGGGACTTGGCCTTTTGTGGTCTTCAGAAGAATGTACTAACAATATCACGTCAGTGGGGGACATATGTGTTTTACAGTCACAAATTCTAACTCATTCATTAAGGTATGCATGAACACCTGCAGAACAATGACTCAGGACCCCAGGATTCCTCTTATTTCTTGATCATAGTTATATTGTCAAAATGGCAATATCATATACACTGTACCATTTGTTTCCATACAACTAATTATTATATAAGCTTTTTGGTTTGGTTTGGTTTGGTGTTTTATGCTATAGCCACACAAGTAGGTTTTTTAGTGTCAAGTCAATTTGAGTAAAGTGACAAGCACACATCAGTAGCTGACCAGAGCTGATCCAATGGTAGGACTCAAACCCACACCCTTTTGGTCCCAGTCTGGCATGCTAACAACTGAAGGACCATAACTCCTTGTGTGAGCTTATGGAACCAGGATACATGTATATGTGGTGGAATATTAAAAACCCTGTTTAAGAAAATCAAGGTGGCTGATTGGCTGCAAATAAATAGCAAAAATTTCAGATGTGATCCTGCATATGGGTGGATTGCACACAATAATAGGCTTGAAACTAACACATGTACCAGTTGTTATTTCATTATTGTGAAGGCACACCTATCAGTAGATATTCTCTGTTCAAGCCTTTATTTTCCATTGAATTTGGTGTTTCTAATGGAATTGGCAAATTTCCATTGAAAAGTATTAATTTCCATGAAAATTTTGGACAACCTGGATTTCAGACTTTAAATATTTTGCACAAGATATTTAAGAGTTTCACTTAGCTTTTCATCCCAGCAAACCGGATTTCACTTTTCATGGTGTTTTTTCATTTTTGTAATCAGCTTTCAAAAATTTTGAAAATTTTTCAGATCTTGTTGATTTTGAATTTTGTATGTTACTTGACAAACGATAATGAAAAGATGGTTTGAGATTAAGAAAAAAAAATGTATGCAGTGTAATCACATGATTCCAAAACTGTAAAATGTGTCTGCTGTAGCAAATACTTTGAAATTTAATTGGATCATTATTATTATTATTATTATTATTATTATTATTATTATTATTATTCCTCACTTCCAAAGTCTTTTAGATGGTATTTCTGACAGGAATTTCAAATACAATCTTTTTTGGAAGACACATACATATGGGTGAATTGTATGCAGTAGTAGGCTTGAAAGCCCAGATGTACATGGGAAGATATCTCGGTGCCAGATTTTGAAAGTGGGTACCTACTTAGGTACTTTTTTTCTAAAAACAAAGCAGTGCATTACATTGTAAACATTTTAAAAGCTTGCTCTTGGATAGATCATACAAAGTCTGTAAGCATGTTTTGCTAATTTTACCACGAAAGTATAGTAATTTTGCAAAACAGAAACAACACGGTCTGTGGGTGCTGAATTAGTTGTCTGTGTTCATTTGCAGTATTCTTGTGGTTACTCTGTTACATTTTTAAACAAAGTGACAACTGGCATGACATTTCAATATGTAAAAATAGTGGAGGCAAAACTAGAAACAAAACCCCACAAGATGTTGTCCCCAAAAATATATTTTAGGCATTTAAACAGTTAATTTTTAATCTCAGAAAATTGTCTATTTTCTGTATCTTCAGAAACTCTGTCAAAGAGAAGACCAGAGAGTGATGGCCTGAGACAGCTTAAAAGTAAGTCTGAACACAAACATACATGATTATCTTATTAATCTCAGTGGTCATTGGCCCCACTACTCTCAAGGGCAGTTGAGCTTTTGTAATAGCCTCTTTTCTTTCATCAAGGTACCCAAGAGTGAGTAGTGCTTATAAACTATTTGGGTAACCCTCAGAACATTAAAGCATTAGTAGTAGTAGTAGTAATTGATTGTTTGGTCTCTGCCAGTTGTCCACCCATCATGTCCCAACTCATTTTTATCTATTTTTGACCATACTAAATCAAGCAAATTTTACTGTTTTCATCAAACTTGGCATGTGGACACATCAGTATATCAAACATGTGAACCTCACACCCAAGAGAGTTTTCCTCCTGAGATGAGGGGTGTCTTCTGTCTCCCATCACTTATTGAAATCTTCCCACGTACTCAAAATTTTTATTTAAAACATTCCAGAACAGAAATGTGTCCATTATTTTGTTCTTTACACCTTGCTTACAGTGAAATATATTTAAGGTAAAGACTTCTTGTGGTCATTTTACTGTGAACTGGCCTTCGCAAGCATGACACTTTAATTGCTAATTCAACAGACAATAACCTCAAAGTAATAATTGGATTATACAGTGTGTGGTTAGTAGTAATTCAAAAAGGATTAAAGACGTTAACTATGATTGGATTACCAAAGAGTTCAAGCAGCATAAAACAATTACCATTAATTCGATTCTTTCGGCAGGGTCAGTTTACAGTAAAGTTTGTAGAGATGGAATATACTATGTGTGATCAGAAGTAATTGTGAAAGGATTAAAATGTTAATGGCTTATGGTTGGATTAGTCATTACTAAAGAGCTTAAGTGGCATAAAATGGGTCAGTTGGGCTTCAGTATTTGAAGTTTGTCGAGATATCTAAGTGTGCGTTATCTCCCAATGCTAAAATGCAAACATTGAAAGAACTGAAATATCACACGAAACTCAGTAATGGAAGGAAGCAGGAATTTCAGTGGTTGGAATCAAGTTCAAAGGGTCATGAATATGCATTCTGCTATTCCTGTAAAGTCAGTTTTAAGAAGAACTTCCCAAATTCCACCCAGATAGCACCAATCTTGAGCAGTTCTGGTAGACAGGCAGCAACCTGAAGCTATCCACAGGCAGGAAACAATTTAAACTTCTTGGTGGACTCGGTAGAGGACATATTCTATTCTGAGGAAATTTCAGGCGGACTCCCGAGGTAACCTGGATACATCTTCTCCTAAGTGGTGAGATCAACAACGATGAGTACTGCCACAGATATAAACCAGGTAACAATGCTTGTGCTACATATAAGGACAATATGAAAGGCAACAAGTTACTATGAAAGGACTGATGTGATGATATGATGTGCATACTTTAATGTAGAAAAAGGAAATTTGTTTGATAGTCGTCATTTTGTCCATTTGCATGTTAAAATTCAGGTTGATGAAAATCCTTCTGATTTGATGTCAGAACTCCTGAAGATATTCCAGAAATTATGGTTTGGGAGTGTCAGACGGCACTACAACTACAATATTATACCTGGTGGGGTTTTTTAAATTAACAAAATATGCATGATGGGGTCAAAAATGAATTTTAATTTATGCCTGGTGGTGATTTTTTGAATATGATACAATTGATATAGAACCAAAACCGGCATAAAAGGGCAACATGATGAGAAAAACAAACTTGCACGCTCGACCAAGTTTCCTCTGACCCTTCCCACCCCATTTTAGATACATTTATGTTGGAGTGTGGGGTCAGAATGCATTGCCTATCGAAAAGCTTGAATTCGCCAACATGGCGCGGTGTCGGCATAGAGTATCCACTTACTAGCGGGAATGTGTGATGGGCCTGTGTATGGCATCTGTTGCCTGGCATTTGTTAGCAGTTGTTTGTTATCACTACTTCTGAACTACTTGGAGGAAAGTCATGAACCTTGGCACACCATTTCATCTTGAGGTCAAGTTGGTCTCAAATGAAAATTGTGCACCAACATGGCCACCAAAGTGCTGGTCTTAAAACTCTTGTTATTGCTACTCCTCCTGAACAAATTGTCACATTAGCATTGGGCTTTTATAAAAACTCTTCTTATGGTATGTTGTTACCTGTGGTTTTAAATTAAAATGATGCTCATCAGACCTCCACTGTCTTCCCCACATTTTCCATCTTGAAAATCTTATCGTTGCTGTTTCTATATGGATGGTCATATTAACATGAGATTTTCACAAAAGCACTTCATATGATCGCTAGTTGGCCTAAATGAAAATGGTGTTGAACATACCGTGGGCATTATTTACTGTTTATGTCCCCAGCAAGCATGCACTGATAAGTTTCATAGAGAGAGAGGGAACCGTGGGACACTGTGTTATCTACATTGTTGCTCTTGTAAATTAAAAGTCACAGATTTTTTTTTTGTCCAAATCAAATTGGAATAACATGAACATGATACCAATGATACATGAATTTTATTAATACTATATATTGCAAGAAGCTTCTTAATTTCAGAACTTTTTAAAAATCCTAATTACAAATGCATTCATGCACTGATTTCCTTTAAAGTTCATGCAGTTTTCAGAAGAAAAATATTGTAAGGACATGACTAATATGTTGTACTACCTCTTTGAAAAGAATGACAAATGTCAAACAAAAGTGAAGCAAAATTGCACATGCTCCAGAAATGCTGCCAGGGTGCGCAAAACTTGTACGAATTCGTGCACTTGGAAAAGTGATGCGCGAGAACTCCCGCAAATTAGTTTAAAGTTGCGCATATAAAAATGTACTCTGCGCAGTATACAATTTTTTATTTAACTGTTAATCCTTAAAGTGCTTCTCGCGGCATAAGTTGTGCCACCAGTAGGGGTCTCATTGCGCTTGCCTCATTATCTGTCTTTTTTCCGGTAGGCAACTGTTTACACATCTGAGTACTTCGGCTTGAAAAGAACGGTTGTTAAACTAAATTTGATTGGCACATTTGGACCCTGGAACAAGAATTATCGAGGTTGAACATTGCATTCATTAAGGAAGTTTGACAAATGCATGTTTCAAGTAAGGACTCCAAGAAAGTCCAAAATGGCTGACTCACAGCATGGCTCATCTTCAGATGATGATTTCGTGTGGCAAATACTGGCCAATGATAGCAATGATGACAATGATTTTTAATGTTTTGAAGTATATGAGATTATTGGAGCCCAGAAAGTGTTACTGGAAATACCAGTGAGTAATTTTGAACCCGAAAATGATGTTGAATATGAGTCCGATGTACATGCTGATGGACAAAAACAGACGGCATGCCGGTCAACCCCCTATTAAGCATTATTTCAAAATTAAATGTCAAAAAGGCATAAATCTAAGTCTAATTAAAATACAAGCAATTTAAAAGCAGACTGCAATTTTCATTTCTTTTCTCAAACAATTCTGCCTTGAGGGATCTTGTGCTACAAAACTATATACCACTCTAAAGGTTAAGATAAATTGAATAAATAAGAATCTAAAAAGAAATTTAAAAAATAGTGATATTTATTTTGATCAAAATACCTCTGTCTGACAAGCTGACTGAGGCATTGATGGACTTAAAACCCTAATACAACATTGTGGAACAGATAAAAAATCTGGCATAGTAGTCATCAAAGCACTGATTAAAAAAAGTGAAACTTTGGTAGAGCTCTTATTAGTAAAAAAAATTAAAATATTATTTTTTGGAGCAGAGATATCCAAGAGACAATGCCTCTGTTGAAAATTGTACATAACAACCATAAAGAACAGTTTTCCAACTTGTTCCAACTGGCTTAGCTAGCTATGCATATGTGAAAGGGGGTTCTCAGCACAGAACAATATTCATACACAGATAAGGAACAAATTAAGCTCAGAAATGATCAGCAGATTAATGCTTATACAACTAGAGGAGACATCTTTTGAGGATTTTGATTTAAATAGAGCAGGAAGAAAGAAAGAGACAGATATTTATGTGTTATTTAAATATTGAACTATGGCTGTTTCCTCCTCCCCCTCATTTTTTTCTACTTCCCCCTTATTTTGGTGACAAGGGGGGAGCTCCCCGCTTCAGATAAAATCCTGACAGCATCTCTGATGTTCTAATACTTTTTGAATTCATTGTCTTTTGGGAAGAATTTGTTTACTCTTCATTTGCTCACCATAAGGCAGAACACATTATTTTATGAGGTTGTTTGTCCATCCATCTGCCTGTTATCAAGTTGGTTTCTGCACAATAACTCAAGTTGTCCACAATCTAAAGTTACCAAACTTGTGGATGGCTTCCACATGGTATGAGAAAGAACCCTATCAATTTCTGGCTCAAGTGCTCAAAGGTCAAGGTCACTGTGTCTGAAAAAAGAATAATGGTTTCTGCACAATAAATTGAGTTCTCCACCATCTGTGGTTACCAAACTTTTTGACTGACTTGCACCCTATTTTTTCAGGTTCAAAAGGTTAAAGTCAAGTCACCGTGACTGAAAGAAGAAAATTGTTTTTTGCACACTAACTTAAGTTCTCCACCATCTGCAGTTCCCAAACCTTGTGGATAATTTGCATTTGGGGTATGGACAAAGCCTATATTTTCCAGGGGGTCAAAATCTCAATGGTCAAGGTCACAGTCAACGAAGAAAAAATGTTTTTGCACAATAACTCAAGTTCCCTTTCATCTATGGTTGCCAAACTCTGTTGATGGTTTACACTTGGGGTGGGAAAGAATCCTATTGATTTTGGAGTTAATAGATCAAAGGTCAAGGTCACTATGACTGAAAGAATAAAAATTGTTTCTGCAAAATAACATCATTTTTACATCCTGTACCTCCGCCACATTTTATGGCTGGCTTGTACTTCGGGTAAGAAAAAAGCCTGTTGATTTCGAGTCAAAAGGTAAAATCTTCAAGATCACTGTGACTGAAAGAAGTAAAGTTGTTTCTGTATAATACAGTAACATTAGTTCTACATCACAGACCTGGACCAAACATTATGGATGGCTTGCACTTATGGTGAGGTGAGGAAAACGCCTATCTGTCACTGTGACTGAAAGAAGTACAGTTGGTTCTGTATAATAACATTAGTTCTACATCACAGACCTGGACCAAACATTGTGGATGGCTTACACTTAGGAAAATGCCTATCTGTTTTTTTTTTATCAAAAGCTCAGATATCATGGTCACTGTGACTGAAAGAAGAAAAATGGTTTCTGCATACAAATTTAAGTTATCTACACAGAGGACTATTAAACATTGGGTGGGCATATAATTTGCCGTTCATGGTACTCTTCTTGATACTGAAAATATGTTATCATTCAATTAATTATACACGAACATTTTTTAGTTTTCACAAAGATAATGTACCATTTCTATTAGTATTCAATCACTGCATTATAGAGGGGTAATTAAAACTGAGAAAAGCATAGTTCCAACAATTGCTACATACATAATAAAACAACAATTATTTGATGGTACTGTTTGGGAAATATACAGACAATAATGACATCAAATTCAGTTCATTATCAAAGGCATTCATGCACTAAATAACATATCAATGTTTATGAGCAGGAACAGTATATAAGCTAGTGCTGGGTAGGAGAGAGAGTTTATATATGTGCTGTGTTATAATAACAACAGATCTGTGTGTATGAGCAGGGTCAGTATATATGTTAGTCTTGGGTTTGAGATAGAGAGAGTTTATATATGTGCTGTGCTATAATTGACCAAACAAACATTTTTGCACTTTCACCATTTCTCCCACATTAAATGTTCAACTATTTAGTTTAATTTCAGTGGTTGTATTTTGTACTAATTATCAATGTAGATGTGTTTCTTAAAATTCAAAACCGGTTGCAAAAATATGCATCCTAGATAGTTTGATGCGTAAATTGTATAAGACAAATGTGCCATTGCAAACAGATAACCTAAAACACAACAGCTCTCTCCCGTCAGTTTGTTTTCTTTGCCACCGAGGCGTTAATATGTACAAATTGGTGACAATAAACAAGGCTAGGTGTACAGTGTTTATTTTATTTAATGAGCATTTGATAGAATCATATCACTGCAGTTGCTTAAAAAAGACATTATACTATACGTCTTAGATAAGTAATATAAAATGAAATATTCATTTAACTTTATGAAAATAAACAAAAAATTATTTGTTTCATTCAGAAAATGTTTTTTTTTACTTTATTTTTGCACAAGATGGTAACCTAGGAATAGGTTACTGATTAGGAATAGGAATAGGTTACTATTGATATGAATAGGTTACTATTGAAAACAGGTGAGATATTCCTAGGTTATTATTGAAAACAGGTAAGATCTAGGAATAGGTTACTATTGAAAACAGGTGAGATTTCAAGGTACATGTCTTCTCTTGCTTTTACAGGATGAAATTTAAAAATTTGTTTCCCTTAAATACATGTAGCAATCAGTCTAAAAACCTCAACAGTATAATGATTTGCTCTTGATCAGGTTACAAAAACATGGAATTTCACTTGCTTCTTCTTCAAGTTTCATGTGTTAATTTTTAGCTGGAATCTTATTTTTTTGGGGGAAATAATCATTAAATTAAAACAAAGTTGATGACAATGTATGAAAAGACGTGTTTAATCAATTTTGCATTACTATTTGAGTAGAAAAAAGACAAGAGTTGATACTGTATTCAGAATATGAAAGCTTTCAGTGACCTAAACGGGGGAGGTGGTTACATTGACTCAAAAAAAGGTGAAGTCAGCTTCATTTTTCTGCATATTTGGGCAAAATTCATACCTGCCAACTTTCCAGACAGTGTTGGTGGGCTTTTTGAGACTCAAAAGACGTGTTTTGTGGTCTAAAGGGGGATCAGTGCACATGACTTGAATACGCGATGTTGTACAATTGAGAATAAGTTATCAAATTATATAAGCATGTAAAAAAAAAGAATGAGAAATTCAAATTAAGCAAATGAAATATGTTTTCTTTGAAGTATTTTATTCTCTTCCAAACAAAATATGGCTGGTAGACTTAACATTGTCATGTATCAAAAACACATACATATGTGTAAACGCTCACATAATCACAACAGTATTAACTTATAGTTTGCTGACTTTGCTGACCTCAGTAGTTCATTAGTTCATTGGATGATTTAAAGGTGATGCAAGTGTCAGTACAGTTCATCTTTGTCCTTAGTAACGGATGGAACTGTTGTTCAAACTTTCATGAAGATCTTGTTTAATTTTTCTGAACATTGAAAATGCTTTTTTCTGCCTCAGCCCCAATGCAGAGTGATTTTACTATGCCAATGGATGTCATGTACATTACTCCAGAATAATTGATCTCGATGTGGTGTTTCAACTGTATGAAAAGTATAAATGTCCCCCTCCCTGCCTCCCCCTTTGCCGCTAAGCTTCACAAAGTCAGTCTCCTTAAAGCAGAAGTTCTGAATTTGGTTTTGTTGTGCTCTGCTTGCTTCATAGATGGCTCATCCTTACTTGAATCACAACTGTATTTTGATATTTAGCCCTAAAAATGAATCTCACTTTCACACAATTACAACTACCAAAATAATCATGTTTTGCTTTTTATATATAGAGTTGATTTCAAAGAAACATTGCCACTGATCATGAACTTGCCACTAATATTTAATAAAAATGGTTTAAAGATTCTCATTCAAGGTAATGAAGTGTAATAACATTTGTTTCTTCAACATGCATTTCTTCAACTTGCCTAATTTTCAATGAATTGGGTTGATACACATAGTGTACTTTACCTCGGCAAATTAGCGTAATAGGCACTCCGATAACAGTGCTCAAAGGGCTATTAGCACACAAGCAAACGAACTATTGCCAGGCAGTTAAGTAATCTGTGCAATCGTGGTTTATTTTTGACTGCCTTTACCTTTCAATCACCTCTATGACAATAAACTATATAAACTGTCATATGTTGATAGTTTGCCATGAGCATTAAGGATGACTGTTTATTGTTGATATTGGCTACAGTTTATGGGCGTATATCGTGTTGTCTGGAAAGCTTAATTTCAAATGAATTAAGTTGATCCACTTCATGTTTTCTACCTCAGCAAATGGGCTCAATAGGCTCTCCGACTGCAGTGCTCAAAGGGCTCTTAGCCCAACATCAACCTAGCTGTTGCCAGTTAGTTAAGTAATCTGTGCAGTGGTGGTTTATTTCTGCCTGCCTTTACCTTTTAATCGCCTCTATGACAATAAACTATATAAACTCTAACATGTTGATAGTTTTCCATGATCATTAAGGATGACTGTTTATTGTTGATACTGGCTACAGGTTATGGGCATATATCATGTTGTCTAGAATGGTCTCTCTCTCTCTCTCTCTCTCTCTCTCTCTCTCTCTCTCTCTCTCTTTTTATAAGTTTACTGAAAATCATATTTTTACAAACACAACTGTGTTGGGGGATGTGAGAGTCAAAAATCGTGTTTTACCTGACGTGTTAGGGCAGGTATGTATATTGCAGGCACTGGGGTGACTATTTCACCTGAATCACCCCCTAGCATGGACCTTGTTGTATAGATATAATAGCAATACCGTGTCAATGAAATTCACAAAAGTGACCCACTTGTTTACAGCTATTTGAAAATCAACTTTGACGTTGAAGACCTAACCAGGGATTTTATACGTACAGGAATGGAAACTTTCTGATCTCGCGTTTTATATTGCGTTCGCTATAGCTCACACGTGCAGTTACCTGGCCAAGTGTACTATAGTACTTCTTATATGTGATGAAGTGTTTACACTATCAGTCATGCCTATCATTTAATTTTAAAGCTGCAACAAATTTCACAATTCTGAGCCTTTTCAAATTTTCGACTAATGAACAATATCTTGTGTCAATGCACATGATTTCAGATATGTCCTATAGCATGCAGTAACCATGCTGACTCTTTAGTTTTAAAACTCAATAAAAAATTTTACAATTTCGATCCTTTCTGAACTTTACAACTAATGAATACTATCTTATATCAATTTACGTGATATCAATTATGTCCTATAACATGCAGCAACAAAAATGCCTTATGTGGAAAAAGGTATGTTCAAAAAAACCTGCCTTCAAGTTCAGAAGTCTTTTTACTTTCCACCAATTTTAACCAAAACTTAAATGTAGCAAAGTGTCAGTCCCTTTGATGGACTCTTGTTACATTAATAATTTCTTGTAACAGCAACATTACACAAAACTTTGAACAAAAAATGACTGGTTTATACTATATATATATGGGGGGGGGTAGGTTGGGAGGGGTGTCACTCCACCTTGGAGTATTCACGATATCCATGCACAATATTTATGCATTTTTATATATATTCTGGGTCAGATGTATTATGCTCCTATCATATGGGAAAAGCAGCTGTGGTTTTGGATAAGATCGTGTATTACCTCTGTGGGTAAAACAGGTTGGGGGCAGGCTCTACTCTAATATCCCTATGATCAACAATAGATGTGCCGTTTACATTTATCACATATGCATTGATATCATGAACCCTCTATCAGCACTTTTATTATATACCTATCAGTTTTGTTCTCAAGTAAGAGCCATAATTTTTTCATCATTTCCTAGAAGTTGGAAAACAATAATCTGATGTTTCTGATACCATATCACCATACTACCAAACAAGGCTGGAACTACTCTTTTCCCCAAGGTTTCCTGATTACAACCGAATAGGCGTAAAGAACTATGCTATAGCCTCACTTGACTTGCAAAAGGATACAAGTCACATTCTCTATAACAAATCTGTATCATCAAGTTCCAACAATGTGTCCAATCCCACTGTAAAATAACTGTAAAAATAACGCCATGATTCCCATGCCAAGTCCCCATCTGAGCCTCTCACAATGTTCCACCAGAAACAGTTCAACTGCTATCAGCCTGGCCATGGATAGGAACTTTCATATATTATCTGTTGCCTACATGCGTCGAAGAATTCATGTAATTAACGGTGTTTGTAGTGAAAATAAGTGACTGTTGTTTCACACTAACAGTCTCAACATATCCCTACACCATATCAAACTCGTTCTTTCTGGTGACTCAGAACAAAATGTATGTAGTTTTGTATATATACATAATAGATTTAAGAACTTAAAACACATTAATGTACATACACAGTGTTCACTCCAGAAATAGAACAAGTGGAGCTCAATGGCCCCTACTGGATCAAAATGTGGGATCATTTAGGAAAAACAGGGGTTGCAAATACCCTTACCTCTGTCTAGTTTGTTAAAGAAATTTATACACATATCATTATCACAGACACTCATGTTGTTGATTTATTAATTTCTGAAATAAATATTCACTTTTTCAGCATTATATGCTTCTAATCAGTTATTATAGTGTCAAACTACAGAGCGGTTTCTACAATTGATTGTCCACTACAAAATAGCCATGTCCACTTTTAAGGTCGTAGTTACTTTTGTGACTGACCATTTAATGTTTTTGAGGGGTGATGGGGAAGTGTCCTGTGATTTTCTTTGCAGTCAGGATATTGTTTCTTCTTTTACCTCAAGATATTAGATTCTTTTTTTATATAAATCAGAGCAAGAACATTTTTTTCAAGCTATTTGTGGGAATGAATTTTTGTGTAAAAGTCGTAGGTGTCCCCCACCCCCTCTCAAAAATTAAATAATTAGTCCCTTAGTTGACAAGGAAATTGTAGCAAACCATAATCTAGTGTGACTCAACAATGCATGTGATGATTATCAGCCTTTCATGTTGAGAGCCTTCCATACTGGGATTTGAATTCTTCATGCTCGAGTAACCATTCCCCTCTAGAATTTATTTTCAACATTTGAGTCTACATTTTTTCCTATTAGGGAAATAAATGCAGCAGTGTTTTCACTGAAGATTTCATCTGTTCGTCTTTACATTTTCTATCAGTGATCATAGAGCATGTGCCCAAGCTAATCAAATTCAATGAGACATTTCTGTCATCCAATGAAATCGGTAGCCTTATGTTTCTTTGGTTATGAGTACACCCTATTCAGCAGGCTTGGGATGCACTCAGTTATTTTTACAATCAACTGTAGCGATCATTTCTCTTTATTTTTTTATGGACTTTTGATTTTCCTACGGCACCATGCCGGGAACTTTCCTGTGCCATAGATCAAAACTAAAGGGCGCTGCCTAGAATGAACCCTGCATACATTATATTGAATTATTAAACCTCAATGTACATTCATTGATTTTTTAAAAAGTAATTTAAACTTAAAAATGAAAAAAAACACATTCACTTATTATTCTTTCCAAAGTGACTTTTTCTTTTGTTGATCATTTAGTCTTATTCCTTTTGGACCATTATTAAATGTCAAAATGTGGAACCATTTATGTCTAGCTGTCTGTATAATTGATATCAGTTAACAGTAATAGTCACAATACTGTGACTATGGTCAACAATAGGTATGCTTGTTTACATTTATCACCAATGCATTGATATTATGAACATGCTGAAAGTATTTATAGATAAAAAAATTTGAAAGCTGCCTTTAGAGACAACCCCTTATCCCAATCAAAAGTGGTCTCAAAAGATGGGTGGGCTTTCTTTAGATGTCAGAAACATATATAATACTATTTATTTGTGCATGACAAATCAGGTCTTTATGATAGGTGGTCTTCCAAAACATTGGCTTTTCAAGATTAATTAAAACTCCACATAACTGCAATAAATTTTCAAATGTTCAACAAAAATAGATTTAAAGATTGTTGTTATTCTTAGCAAAGTGGATTTGATTTCTGATGATTTAAGTCTTGTTTTCTTGGATATTTTCAAGATGCTTATTACAATATACATGTAAAACCATTTAAGTCCTCAGTCTCTCAGTCTTATCTCAGTTGATGGTAATACTAGTAGTATTCAAGTTTTAACAATTTCCAAACAATACTCATCAATCTATTAACATAGTTGGATTGTATTTGGGTATGCAGTTTTTATTGTATGTACATTTATTATTTTAGGCTGCATTGTGTTTTTATCCCCTTTTGGACAGATTTTCACCATGTTTCTTTATTTCAATGCTTTAGTGTGAGAATATTATAATACCCGCTCTCTGTCCATTCATCCATCAGTCCACCACCACCACTCCTGAATTACTGGGTGCAAATTAACCAAACATGGTACATAGGTTGCTTATGTGGTTACCATCTGGAACAGAGGTATACATTTTGGTCCCCTCCTGGTGATCCCTGGGAGGTTGTCAAAGACCAAATTAAGAAAAGAAAAAAATGATGGTGACATTTTCTAAATACTTATCAATATTGTACATGTATTTCTAGGAGGAAGACACATAATACAGTGAAACCTTTGTGAGAGAGAGTTACCTAGAGCTAATCCTGGTTGTGATATAGAGATGGCTGGTATATGGAGATTAATTTTATATAACATGTATTATATTGGGTCTTGTAAAATGTGGTTGTCATATAAAGGTGGCTGTTTTAGTGAGGCAACTGGTATATGAAGGTTAATTGTATATGAAATATATTATGTTGCATCTTGTAAAATAAGGTTGTCATATAAAGTTAGCTGTTTTAGAGAGGTGACTGGTAGATGGAAGTTAATTTTACAAGCAATGCATTATGTTATTAAAATGTCTTGTAAAATGCAGTTATCATTAAAAAAGTAATTGTCGTAGGTGACTGGTATATGGAGGTTTAATTTTGTATGAAATGTTGTATTATATTGGGTCATGGAAAATGTGGTTCCCATGTGAAGGTGGCTGTAATATAGAGATGGCTGGTATATGGTGGTTACATTTATATGAAATCTATTATATTGCATCTTGGAAAATGTGGTTGTCATATAAAGGTGGTCTGTTTTTCAGAGGTGACTGGTATATGGCAGTTGATTTAATATGGAATGTATTATGTTGGGTCTTATAAATGCAATTGTCATAAAAGAGTGGCTCTTTTAGAGAGATGACTGGTATATGCAGGTTACCTTTATATGAAATGTATTATATTGGGTCTTGGAAAATGTGGTTGTATATAAAGATGTCTGTAATATAGAGATGACTGGTATATGGAGGTTAATTTTATATGAAATGTATTATGTTGGGTCTTGTAAAATATGGCTGTCAAATAAAGGTGACTTTTATAGAGGTGACTGGTATATGGAGGTTAATTTCATATCAAATGTACTATGTTGGGTCTTGTAAAACATGGCTGTCATATAGAGGAGGCTGTTTTAGAGAGGTGACTTAAAGTAGGTTTGACTTTATGTACTGGTTTTTGGATTACAACTCTTGAGTCACGATTTGTGAGGAGGAGTTGGGCTTGTGGGGATAAAACTGTCATAAAAGGCATAGAGATTTGCCATCGTGAGCCATAGAAGTAGCTCAATTTATTGTGAGTTTTTGGTTTTGTTTCTAGGAAGGCTGTGATACATTCTTTCTTGTCTCTTCATTCAGTCTTTTTTTCTTTTTCTACAAGGTCGGACAGAAGACAAGCTTGATACAATTAGGAGGCTAGAATGCATTTCAACAACACAGACAGAGGAAGCTAAGAAACTGTTAGAGGCAAATAGGTCTGTTGTTATCAAAGGGAACCCAGGAGAAGGAAAGACGACAACAGCCTTTCACCTGATAGATAACGAAATATATAGAGATAGGCGTGTGGTAGTTTACTGTCCAAGAGATTGGAATACAGTGGACACAGATTGGGTAAAGATTGTCGTGCTGGAGGACATATTAGGAAAATTTGACATTGACTCTGGCTTTCTGCAAGAGTGGATGGCATATCTACCTACCATACAAGAACATGTAGATGTAGGAAAGTTACGGGTTGCCATTACTACACGAGTCGACATACTGTCAAAGGCTTACTCCAAGTTAAGATCATTAAAACTCTTTTCTGATCATTTGTCCCTGACACTAACATCAGAACATCAAAATAATTCAGAGAAGATGAGCATTTTGAACAGAGAGCTTCAGAGGCAATAAAAAACATGAAAGAAGATGACAAAGAAAAATGCATAGCTAATTTTAGTGGGCTGATTGGCTTTCCACAGTGCTGTTTACTATTTGCAGCAGATAGTAACTTGTTTCACAGAGGACCTGAGTTCTTCAAATCTCCCAAAAAATTGTTTTTTGGAAATATCGTTGAGTTAAAACCTGAAATATTCCTATCTCTGGCATTTATCTTTTGTCATGGTAAGATATATGAGGAGTATTTATCACCTGAAACCATGCCCAAGTCCAGCAAAGATTTATTCATGGAACTGGCTTCCCGTCTCCATATTTCAGAAGAGAAGGCAGACATTACATTATTGAGAGATAATTATCAAATTTATTTGAGGTTGTACATTGTGAAGTCTTATTCACGGGTTAAAATACCCTCTATCTGGTTCTCTCATGCTACAGTCAGTGAGGCAGTTGGACAAGTCCTTGGGGATCGTTGTCTAGAGATGGTTGTAAAACATGGTGACCCAGAATATTTATATCAGAGAACCTACACTGCAGAAGCTAAGGACAGAACTTCAAAGAATGTATTTATACCTGTGTTTTTGTATCAACTTCTGGCAGATCGGATGGTTTGTGATGTTGTAGAGAAAGGTCTTGTATTGAGTGTTGTGAAACATTCAACTCTCAAACAGAACCAGTTTTTAATAAAATTGAAAGATAAACTGCATAAAGGTAATAGGATCAGGGATTTTCTTGTGGCTGATCCAGAAGATTCATTCGAACCCTTTGAGCCAAATTTATTGGATGGAGAGTTCTTTCACATTTTTGCAATGTATATTACAAAATGATGAAGATGAGGTCAGATTAATGTACAGTCATTTCATGAAGTTCTTGGCATGCACACATAATAAAATGAGCTCTAACTGTTGGCAATGTAACGAGAAGAAGACGCTACTGGAATTAGCTCTCTACTACCACCATTTTGAGATTGCAGACAATCTAATTAATATGAATGCCTGTTATACACATGTAACCCTCTATAATGCTGCCAGACATGGTGACCTCAGCAGAGTTCAGACTATCCTAGAGTACTTAAAAAGGAGACAGGTTTTCAATCCAGAATGTATTGAGGCAAGAAATGTATTATGTAGAGCCTATATATTAGGAAACCATGATGTAAAAGAGATTTTATTACAAGAAGGGATCACACTAGACAGCCAGCATGTAGTAGATGTTGTACGACATGGAGATATAAATGCTTTAATGAAGGTAGTGGAACATCTGAAATGTCATAATAAGTGGCATCCACATAGGGAGAAAATTCATTCATGCTATGATATTGATGATTCATATAATCCATGTTCCACAGCACTGTACATAACCTACTGTAATGAGAAGTTTGATATGGCAGATTATCTTTTGAAAAATGAAACAAAAGTATCGCCGAAGATTCTTGCTTTATTGTCAGAATATAGTTCACAGCAAGCTATTGTCAGATGTATACAAAATTTGAAAGTCACTGGTACCTGGGATCCCCATTGTAATGATGCATCTGGAGCATTAATAAAAGCTTATAGGGCACAAAAGTATGATGTATGTGATATGCTGGTTCATGAAGGATTCTAACTAACAATGGAGTATCTTCCTGGTGTTGTGAGAAGATTTAATAAATCATTGGAAGCTATTAAGAAAGTAATGCAACTCTTGAAAGACACTGACAATTGGGATCCCAAGTGTGATGATGCATCTGAAGCATTACAAACAGCTTATATTAAACAGAAGTATGATGTGTGTGATCTGCTGGTTCAGGAGAGGAGGGAGTATCACTGACAATGGAGCATGTTTGTTATGTGGTACTGAGATCACTCGATTATGTGAAAACAGTAGTGAAACAGTTGAAAGATACTGACAATTGGGATCCTAAGTGTCATGATGCATCTGTCGCATTAGGAACAGCTTATAGTCAACAGAAGTATGATGTGTGTGATCTGCTGATTCAGGAGGGAGTCTTACTGACAATGAAGAATGCGATCTCAGGTATCATTGGAACCTGTTAAGAAATCAATACAACACTTGAAAGACGCTGACAATTGGGATCCTAAGTGTGAGGATGCATCTAAAGCATTAGAAACAGCGTATAGTAAACAGATGTATGGTGTGTGTGATCTGCTGATTCAGGAGGGAGTCTCACTGACAAAGAAGAAACTTCCTTGTATTTTGTTGTGATTTCAGGTATCATTGGAAGCTGTTAAGAAATCAACATAACACTTGAAAGACACTGACAATTAGGATCCCAAGTGTGATGATGCATCTGAAGCATTACAAACAGCTTAGATTCAACATAAGTATAATGTGTGTGATCTGCTGATTCAGGAGGAAGTCCCACTGTCCATAAAGAATCTTCTTGGTGTGAAAATGCAGTTTCAGGTATCATTGGAAGCTGTTAAGAAAGCAATGCAATTCTTGAAAGACACTGACAATTGGGATCCCATGTGTGATGATGCATCTGATGTATTAGAAACAGTTTATAGTCAATAGAAGTATAATGTGTGTGATCTGCTGATTCAGGAGGGAGTCTCACTGACAATGTAGAATCTTTTTGGTGTGGTGATGCTAAGTGTGATGAAGCATCGGAAGCACTAGCACTTGCTTATGGTGAACAGATGTATGATGTGTGTGATCTGCTGATTCAGGATGGAGTCTCACTGACAACGAAGAATCTTCCTTGTATTTTGATGCGATTTCAGGTATTATTGGAATCTGTTAAGAAATCAATACAACACTTGAAAGACACTGACAATTGGGATTTTTTTTTTTACTTTGAATACAAGATAATAACCTTGGGAACAGGTTACTGTTCAAAACAGGTGAGATTTCGAGGTACATGTCCTCCGTTGCTTTTACAGGATGAAAACAATAGTTTGTTTCCTAAGATACATGTAGCAATCAGTCTAAAAACCTCAACAGTGTAATGATTTTCTCTTGATCAGGCTACAAAAACATGGAATTTCACTTGCTTCTTCTTCAAGTTTCATGTGTTAATTTTTGGCTGGAAGCTCATAATTTCAGAGGTAAATAATCATTAAATTAAGACAAAAGCTGATGACAATGTATGAAAGGACTTTAATCAATTTTATATTGCTATTTTAATAGCAAAACGACAAGAGTTGATACTGTATTCAGAATATTAAAGCTTTCAGTGACCTAAACGGGGGAGGTGGTTACATTGACTTGAGAAAAGGTGAAGTGAGCCTCATTGTTCTGCATATTTGGGTAAATTTCATACCTACCAACCTTCCAGACAGTGTTAGTGGGCTTTTTGAGACTCAAAAGACGTGTTTTGTGGTATAAAGGGGATCAGTGCACATGACTTGAATAAGCGACATTGTAAAATTGAGAATAATTTATCAGATTATATAAGCATGTAAAAAAAAAAGAGAAATTTAAATTAAGCAAATGAAATATGATTTCTTTGAAGTATTTTATATACTTCCAAACAAAATATGGCTGGTAGACTTAGAATTGTCATGTATCATAAACACACACATATGTGTAAACGCTCACATAATCACAACAGTATTAACTTATAGTTTGCTGACTTGGCTGACCACAGTTGTTCATTAGTTCATTGGAGGGTTTGAAGGTGATGCAAGTGTCAGTACAGTTCATCTTTGTCTTTAGTAATTGGATGGAACTATTGTTCAAACTTTCATGAAGATCTTGTTGAATTTTTCTGAACATTGAAAATGCTCTTTCTGCATCATCCCCAATACAGAGTGATGTTACTATGTCAATGGATGTCATGTACATTACTCCAGAATAATTGATCTCGATGTGGTGTTTCAACTGTATGAAAAGTATAAATTGCTCCCCCTTGCCGCTAAGCTTCACAAAATAAGTCTCCATCATGCAGAAGGTCTGAATTTAGTTTTGTTGTGCTCTGTTCGCTTCATAGATGGCTCATCCTTACTCGAATAACAACTGCATTTCAATATTTATCCCTAAAAATGAATCTCACTTCCACACTATTCCAACTACAAAAATAATCATGTTTTGCATTTTATATATAGAGTAAAAGTTGATTTCGAAGAAACATTGCCACTGATCATAACTAGCAACTACTCTATAATAAAGTTTGTTTAAACATTCTTATTCAAGGTAATGAAATGTAATAACATTTGTTTCTTCAGCATGCATTTCTTCAACTTGCCTAATTTTCAATGAATTGGGTTGATCCACATCGTGTACTTTACCTCGGCAAATTAGCCTAATAGGCTCTCCAATAACAGTGCTCAAAGGGCTATTAGCACACAAGCAAATGAACTATTGCCAGGCAGTTAAGTAATCTGTGCAATCGTGGTTTATTTTTGACTGCCTTTACCTTTCAATCACCTCTATGACAATAAACTATATAAACTGTCATATGTTGATAGTTTGCCATGAGCATTAAGAATGACTGTTTATTGTTGATATTGGCTACAGTTTATGGGCGTATATCGTGTTGTCTGGAAAGCTCTCTCTCTCTCTCTCTCTCTCTCTCTCTCTCTCTCTCTCTCATAACTTTACTGAAAATCATGTTTTTACAAACAAAACTGTTGGGGGCTTTGAGAGTCAAAAATCGTGTTTTGCTTGACATGTGTTAGGGCAGGTATGTATATTGCAGGCACTGGGGTGACTATTTCACCTGAATCACCCCCTAGCATGGACCTTGTTGTATAGATATAATAGCAATACCATGTCAATGAAATTCACAAAAGTGACCCACTTGTTTACAGCTATTTGAAAATCAACTTTGACTTTGAAGATCTAACCAGGGATTCATATGTACAGAGATTGGAAACTTTCTCACCTCGTTTTATGTTGCGTTCGCTATAGCTCACACGTGCAGTTACCTGGCCAAGTGTTCTATAGTACTTCTTATATGTGATGAAGTGCTTGCACTATCAGTCATGCCTATCATTTAATTTTAAAGCTGCAACAAATTTCACAATTCTGAGCCATTTCAAATTTTCGACTAATGAACAATATCTTATGTCAATGTACATGATTTCAGATATGTCCTATAGCATGCAGTAACCACGCTGACTGTTTAGTTTTAAAACTCAATAACATAAATTTTACAATTTCGATCCTTTTCAAACTTACAACTAATGAATACTATCTTATATCAATTTACGTGATATCAATTATGTCCTATAACATGCAGCAACAAAAATGCCTTATGTGGAAAAAGGTATGTTCAAAAAGACCTCCCATCAATTTCAGAAGCCTTTATACTTTCTACCAATTTTAACCAGAACTTAAATGTAGCAAAGTGTCAGTCCCTTTGATGGACTCTTGTTACATTACAATTTCTTGTAACAGCAACATTACACAAAACTTTGAACAAAAAATGACTGGTTTATACTATATATATATATATATATATATATATATATATATATATATATATATATATATATATATATATATATATATATATGTGTGTGTGTGTGTGTGTGTGTGTCTGTGTGTTTTGTCAATTCACTTTGGAGTATTCACGATATCCATGCACAATATTCATGCATTTTGTTTTTAAATTCTGGGTCAGATGTATTCTGCTCTTATCATGGGAAAATCAGCTGTGGTTTTGGATAACATCGATTATTACCCCTATCGGTAAAACATGTTGGGGGCAGACTCTACTCCAATTATGCTCAACAATAGATGTGCCGTTTACATTTATCACATGTGCATTGATATCATGAACCCACTCTGAGTACTTTTATTATATACCTATCAATTTTTTACTCAAGAAAGAACCATAATTTTTCCATCATTTCCTAGAAGTTGGAAAACAATAATCTGATGTTTCAGATACCATATCACCATACTACCAAACAAGGCTGGAACTACTCTTTTCCCCAAGGTTTCCTGATTACAACCGAATAGGCGTAAAGAATTATGCTATAGCCTCACTTGACTTGCAAAAGGATACAAGTCACATTCTCTGTAACAAATCTGTATCATCAAGTTCCAACAATGTGTCCAATCCTACTGTAAAATAGCTGTAAAAATAACGCCATGATTCCCATGTCAAGTCCCCATCTGAGCCTCTCACAATGTCCCACCAGAAACAGTTCAACTGCTATTAGCCTAGCCATGGATAGAAACTTTCATATATGGGTCTGCTGCCCACATGCATCGAAGAATTCGTGTTATTGACTGAGCTTATGGTGAAAATGAGTGTTGTTTCACACTCTTCATTCATAAAAGTGTGATATTCATGTTCATATCAGCTGATCAAAATGTAATTCGGTTTATGATTTAATATACAGTACATATTAAAATGGTTGAAATGTGAAGCAGTTTCTTTTGTTTTTCAGTTATGTATAGGGATTTTATGAAATTTTCTGAAATTTGATATAAAGCAAAAATGTAATTATCATGGTTATTCGATCTTGATTGCTAGATCACATCTTGTTGTCAGCATCAGAAAATCTGTATCATGACTTAACGCTTCGTGTCCTTTCATGATCCAGATTTTCCGATGCTGACAACTCAATCTAGTGATCAAAATTGCATTACTATAATAATATATGTTACAAACCCATTTAATCTTACATGGCTGATCTGACGTTTGATACAGATGTTCAGTCCATTTTTCTATATCACACGTAGATTGGAACTATTTGGGGTCACCTCTAACATCTGCGCATGAATATTTTTAGAAACAGTGAATCAAATCCTTTATAACTCCCAATTGTTTAAAATTTCATGCATGCTGTAAAGCTAAAAATATTCAAAACGCGTTAAAGATAGAATATGAAAAATAATACAAAACTGCATTCGTGTTTTGTTCAGATTTGGGGGAAAGAACTTGTTTAATATGACTTATAAGTATGTCTTGGCCTAACAGTCTCAACGTATCACTACACCATATCAAACTCGTTCTTTCTGCCGACTCGGAACAAAATGTATGTAGTTTTGTATATATACCTAATAGCTTTAAGAACTTAAAATAGATTAATGTACATACACAGTGTTCACTCCAGAAATAGAAAAAGTGGAGCTCAATGGCCCCTATCAGTTTAAAATGTGGGGTCATTTAGGAAAAAACGGGTTACAAATACCGTTACCTCAATTTTGTCTGTTCAAGAAATTCATACACATATCATTATCACAGACACTTGTGTCGTTGATTTATTAATATCTGAAATACTCACTTTTTCCGCATTATATGCTTCGGTTTTTCTAGTCACACTACAGCGCGGTTTGTACAATTTCTTGTCCATTAAAAATAGCCATGTGCACTTTGAAGGTCCTGGTTACTTTTGTGACTGAACATTTAATGTTTTTTTTTCTTTTGGGGGGTGATGGTATTTTCTTTCCAGCCAGGATATTATTTCTTCTTTTACTTCACGATATTAGTTTATATATATATATATATATATATATATATATATATATATATATATATATATATATATATATATATATATATATATATATATATAAATCAGAGCAAGACATTTTTATTTTCAAGCTATTTGAGGGAAAGACATTTTTTAAAAAGTCCTGGGTGTCCCCCACCCCCTGCCAAAAATTAAATGGTCAGTCCCTTAGTTGACAATGAAATTGTAGTAAACCATACTCTATTGTGACTCAACAATGGATGTGATGCTTATCAGTCTTTCATGTTGAGAGCCTTCCATACTGGGATTTGAATTCTTCATGCTCGAGTAACCTTCCCCTCTAGAATTTATTTTCAACATTTGAGTCTACATTTGTTCTTACTATGGAAATAAATGCAGCAGTGTTTTTACTGAAAATTTCATCTGTCCTTTTTTTACCTTTTCTTTCAGTGATCATAGAGCATGTGCCCAAGCTAATCAAATTCAGTAAGATATTTATGTCATCCAATAAAATCGGTAGCCCTATGTTTCTTTGGTTATGAGCACACTCTATTCAGTAAGCATTGGATGCACTCAGTTCAATTTACAATCAACTGTAGCGATCATTTATCTTTATTTTCCTATTGTCTTTTTATGTTCCCTACGTCACCATGCGGGGAACTTTACTGTGCCATAGATCAAAACTAAAGGGCCCTGCATAGAATGAAACCTGCATATATTATATTTAATTATTAAACCTCAATGTAGATTCAGTGAATATTTTAATGTAATTCAAGCTTAAAAATGAGAAGAAGAAAAAACCTTCACTTTTTAGTCCTTCAGAAGTGGATTTTTCTTTTGTTGATCATTTAGTCTTATTTTATTTTTTTTTTATTTTTTTTAGCATTATTAAGTGTCAAAA
This sequence comes from Margaritifera margaritifera, assembly GCA_029931535.1. Taxonomy (NCBI): domain Eukaryota; kingdom Metazoa; phylum Mollusca; class Bivalvia; order Unionida; family Margaritiferidae; genus Margaritifera; species Margaritifera margaritifera. The sequence goes on along the minus strand of JAQPZY010001058.1, from coordinate 380,312 downwards.
TATGAAACCATTTAGGTCTGGATGTCTGTATAATTTATCTCAGTAATAGTAATAGTCACAATACTGTTACTATGGTCAACAATAGATATGCTTGTTTACATTTATCACATGTGCATTATATATATTATAATACCCTCTGTCTGTCCATTCATCCATCTGTCCACCACCAACACTTTTAAATTGCTGGGTGGAAATTTACCAAACTTGGTACATAGGTTGCTTATGTGCTTACCATCTGAAATAGAGGTATATATTTTGGTCCTCTCCTGGTGATCCCTGGGAGGTTGTCAAAGACCAAATGTTAAAAAACATAATGGTGACATTTCCTGAATACTTCTTATCAATATTGTACATGCGTTTCTAGGCGGAAGACACATAATACAGTGAAACTTTGTAAGAGAGTCATCTGGAGCTAAAGCTTGTTGTGATATAGAGATGGATGGTATATGGAGGTTAATTTTATATGAAATGTTTTACATTGGTTCTTGTAAAATGTGGTTGTCATATAAAGTTGGCTGTTTTAGAAAGGCGACTGGTATATGAAGGTTAATTTTATATTAAATGTATTATGTTGCGTCTTGTACAATAAGGTTGATATATAAAGGTTGCTGTTTTAGAGAGGTGACTGGTATATGGAAGTTAATTTTACACGCAATACATTATGTTATGTCTTGTAAAATATGGTTGTCATAAAAAAGTAACTGTTGTAGAGAGGTGACTGGTATATGGAAGTTAATTTTATATGAAATGTATTATATTTGGTCTTGCAAAAAGTGGTTGCCATCTGAAGGTGGCTCTAATATAGAGATGGCTAGTAGATGGAGGTTAACTTTATATGAAATGTATTAAATTACATCTTGGAAAATGCGGTTGTCATATAAAGGTGGTCTGTTTTTGAGAGGTAACTGGTATATGGAAGTTGATTTTATATGAAATGTATCATGTTTGGTCTTGTAAATTCGGTTATCATAAAAGAGTGGCTGTTTTAGAGAGGTGACTGGTATATGGAGGTTAATTTTATATGAAATGCATTATATTGGGTCTTGGAAAATTTCATCATATAAAGGTGGCTGTAATATAGATATGACTGGTATATGGAGGTTAATTTTATATGAAATGTATTGTGTTGGGTCTTGGAAAATATGCATTTCAACTACACAGACAGAGGAAGTTAAGAAACTGCTAGAGGCAAATAGGTATGTTGTTATCATAGGGAACCCAGGAGAAGGAAAGACGACAACAGCCCTTCACCCGATAGATAATGAAACGTATAGAGATAAGCGTGTGGTAGTTTATTGTCCAAGAGATTTGAAGACGGTGGACACAGATTGGGTAAACATTGTCGTACTGGAGGACATATTAGGAAAATCTGACATTGACCCTGGCTGTCTGCAAGAGTGCATGGCATATCTACCTACCATACAAGAACATGTAGATGTAGGAAAGTTACGGGTCGTCATTACCACACGAGTCGATATACTGTCAAAGGCTTACTCCAAGTTAAGATCATTAAAACTCTTTTCTGATCATTTGTCACTGACACTAACATCAGAACATCTAAATAATTCAGAGAAGATGAGCATTTTGAATAGAGAGCTTGATATGGATGAAAACAATAAGATGAATGAAGATGACAAAGTAAAATGCATAGCTAATTTTAGTGGGCTGATTGGCTTTCCACAGTGCTGTTTACTATTTGCAGCTGATAGTAACTTATTTCACAGAGGACCTGAATTCTTCAAATCTCCAAAAGAATTGCTTTTTAGAAATATCATTGAGTTAAAACCTGAAATATTCCTATCTCTGGCATTTATCTTTTGTCATGGTAAGATATATGAGGAGTATTTATCACCTGAAACCATGCCCAAGTCCAGCAAAGATTTATTCATGGAACTGGCTTCCCGTCTCCATATTTCAGAAGAGAAGGCAGACATTATATTACTGAGAGATAATTATGAAATTTATTTGGTTGTTGTACATTGTGAAGTCTGAAAATCATTTCAGGGGTTTCAGATCAAATACCCTCTATCTGGTTCTCTCATGCTACAGTCAGTGAGGCAGTTGGACAAGTCCTTGGGGATCGTTGTCTAGAGATGGTTGTAAAACATGGTGACCCAGAATATTTATATCATAGAACCTACAATGCGGAAGCCAAGGACAGAACTTCAAAGAATGTATTTACACCTGTGTCTTTATATCAACTTCTGGCAGATCAGATGGTTTGTGATGTTGTAGAGAAAGATATTGTAAATAGTGTTGTGAACATTCAGCTCTCAAACAGAACCAGTTTTTAATAAAAGTGAAAGATAAACTGCGTAAAGGTAATAGGATCAGGGATTTTCTTGTCACTGATCTATACGATGAATTACGATTCTTTGACCAAGATTTATTAGAAGGAGAGTGTATGACATTTTTTGCAATGTATATTACAAAATGATGAAGATGTGATCAGATTAGTGTACAGTCATTTCATGAAGTTCTTGGCATGCACACATAATAAAATGAGCTCTGACTGTTGGCAGTGTAATGAGAAGAAGACGCTACTGGAATTAGCTCTCTACTACCACCATTTTGAGATTGCAGACAATCTAATTAATATGAATGCCTGTTATACACATGTAAGCCTCTATAATGTTGCCAGACATGGTGACCTCAGCAGAGTTCAGACTATCCTAGAGTACTTAAAAAGGAGACAGGTTTTCAATCCAGAATGTATTGAGGCAAGAAATGTATTATGTAAAGCTTATATATTAGGAAACCATGATGTAAAAGAGCTTTTACTTCAAGAAGGGATCATACAAGCTAGCATCCATGTAATATGTGTTGTGCAAGATGCAGATATAAATGTTTTAATGAAGGTGCAGTAACATCTGAAATGTCATCTTAAGTGGAATCCACATTGGGAGCAATCTAGCAGACCTGGGTATTTATCCTCACTTGATTGGTATTCAGATAGATTCAGACACGACCTTGATAATCAAATTCCATGTTCCACAGCACTGTGCATAACCTACTGTAATGAGAAGTTTGATATGGTAGATTATCTTTTGAAAAATGAAACAAAAGTATGCCGAAGATGCTTGCTTTATTGTCAGAATATAGTTCACAGCAAGCTGTTGTCAGAGTAATACAAAATGTGAAAGTCACTGGTACCTGAGATCCCCACTGTCATGATCCATCTAAAGCATAATAAACAGCTTATTGGGTACAAAAGTGTGATGTGTTATATGCTGGTTTATGAGAGAGTCTCACTAACAATGAAGAATCTTTCTTGTGAGGTGGGAGGATTTAATGTATCATTGGAATCTGTTAAGAAAGCAATACAACATTTGAAAGACACTGACAACTGTGATCCCAAGTGTGATCATGCATCTGAAGCATTACATATAGCTTATACGGTACATATGTATGATGTGTGACCTGGAGGGAATGACAACGCTACTGAGATCACTGGATTATGTGAAAACAGTAATGAAACAGTTGAAAGATACTGACAGTTGGGATCCAAATTGTGATGATGCATTTAAAGCATTAGAAACAGCTTATATTGAACAGAAGTATGATGTGTGTGATCTACTAATTCAGGAGGGAGTCTCCCTGACAATGAAGAATCTTCTTGATATGGTGATGGGATTTCAGGCATCATCGGAAGCTGTAAAGAAAGCAATACAACATTTCAAAGGCATTGACAATTGGGATACTAAGTATGATGATGCATCTGAAGCATTAGCATTTGCTTATGGTGAACAGAAGTATAATGCGTGTGATCTACTAATTCAGGAGGGAGTCTCACATACAAATAAGAATCTTCCAGATTTGTAAAAGACAAATGTGCCATTGCGAACTGATAACCTAAAGCACAACAGCTGCTCTCCCGTCAGTTTGTTTTCTTTGTCACCGAGGTGTTAATTTCTACAAATTGGTGAGAATAAACAGTGGACTTCCGGTTAGGCGCACAATGTTTAAACAAAACTTTCTTTCATTCAGGAATTATTTATAAAAAAAAATTTTTTTTTTTTGATTTGTTTTTGTTCAACATAGTAATCTTTGGATTTATAGGTACATGTCCTCCCTAAAAACCTGAACAACGTAATGATTATATCTTGATCAAGCTTCAAAAACATGGAATTTCACTTCCTTCTTCAAGTTTCATGTGATGTGTTAATTTTTGGCAGGAATCTCATAATTTCAGAGGCAAATAATCATTAAAAATTAAAACAAAATTTGATGACAGTTTATGAAAAGACTTCTTTAAGCAATATTACGTTGCTATTTGAATAGAAACAAGACAAGAGCTGATACTGTATTCAGAATATGAAAGCCGTCAGTGACCTAAACGGGGGAGGTGGTGACATCGACTCAAGAGAAGGCGAAGTCAGCTTCCGTTTTCTGCATATTTGGGCAAATTTCATACCTGCCAACTTACCAGACAGTGTTGGTGGGCTTTTTGCAAGTCGAAAGTGTGTTGTGTGTTCTCAAGGGGGATCAGCGCACATGACTCAAATACACAATGTTGTATAATTGAGAAAAAGTTATCAAATTATAAAATCATGTACAAGAAATAATGAGAAATTCAAATTAAGCAAATGTAATATGTTTTCTTTGAAGTATTTTATACACTTCCAAACAAAATATGGATGGTAGGCTTAGAATTGTCATAAATTATCAACACACACACACACATATATATATCTGTTCACACACTCACATAATCACAACAGTATTAACTTAACGTTTGCTGACCAGGCTGACCTCAGTAGTTCATTAGTTCATTGGAGGGTTTGAAGATGATGCAAGCATCATTACCTTTCACCTTTGTCCCTGGTAACGGGATGGTACTGTTGTTCAAACTTTCATGAAGATCTTGTTGAATTTTTCTGAACATTGAAATGCTCTTTCTGCCTCAGTCCCAATGCAGAATGTCGTTACTATGCCAATGGATGTCATGTACATTACTCCAGAGTAATTGATCTCAATGTGGTGTTTCAACTGTATGGAAAATATAAAATGCTCCCCATTGCCTCTAAGCTTCATAAAGTCTCCATCAAGCAGAAGGTCTGAATTTAGTTTTGGTAGGCTCTGCTCGCTTAAAAGATGGCCCATCCTTACTTGAATCACAACTGCATTTCGATATTTAGCCCTAAAATGAATCTCACTTCCACACTATTCAGCTACCAAAATAATCATGTCTTGCGTCTTCCATATAGAGTAAAAGTTGATTTCGAAGAAACATTGAAATTAATATTTAATAAAGATGGTTTAAACATTCTCATTCGAGGCAATGAAGTGTAATAACATGTGTTTCTTCAAGATGCTTCTCTTTGACTTGCCTAATTTCAAATGAATTAAGTTGATCCACTTCATGTATTCTACCTCAGCAAATTGGCCTAATGGACTCTCCCACAGCCGTGCCCAAAAGGCTCTTAGCACAAAATCAACCTAGCTATTGCTAGTCAGTAATCTGTGCAGTGGTGGTTTATTTTTGACAGTCTTTACCTTTTATTCGCCTCTGTGACAATAAACAACATCAACTGTGATGAACAATAGATGTGCCGTTTACATTTATCACATGTGCATTGATATCATTAACCCACTATGTGTACTTTTATTATATATCTTGTATACCTATCAATTTTTTACTCAAGAAAGAGCCATAATTTTCTCATCATTTTATAAAAGTAGGAAAACAATAGTCTGATGTTTTCTGGTACCGTATAACCATACTACCAAACGAGGGTGGAACTATTCTTTTCTCCCAATGTTTCCTGGCTACAACTGAATAGGCGTGAGGAACTATGGTATAACCTCATTCAAGGAAATGAGTCATATTCTCTGTAGCAAATCTGTATCATCAAGTTCCAACAATTTATCCAATCCAATCCTGCTGTAAAATAACTAAAAACACTGCTGTGATTTCCACCCTAAGTCCCCATCGGAGCCTCTCACAATGTCCCATCAAAAACAGTTCAACTGTTATCAGCCTGGCCATGGATAGGAACTTTCATAGTCATTCAGCTGGTGAAATGTTCCGTGCTGCAAAATTTGAGAACTGTGCAATAACTGTAAATCACATATATGGGTCTGCCGCCACATGCGTCAAAGAATTTGTGTTATTGACAATGCTTGTAGTGAAATGAGTGAGTGTTGTTTCACACTCTTCATTCATAAAACTGTGATATTCATGTGCATATCAACTGATCAAAATGTAATTCGGTTTATGATTTAAGATACAGTATGCATTAAAATGGTGGAAATGTTAAGCAGTTTATTTTGTTTTTCAGTTATGTATATCAAATATATAATTATCATAGTAATTCGATCTTGATTGCTAGGTCATGTCTTGCTGTCAGCATCAGAAACTGTGTATCATGACTCGATGCTTCGTGTCTTGTCATGATCCAGATTCCTGATGCTGACAATTCAATCTAATAATCAAAATTGCATTACTATGATAATATATGTTACAAACCCATTTAATCTTACATGGCTGATCTGACGTTTGATACAGATGTTCAGTTCATTTTTCCATATCACACACCCATATTGGAACTATTTTGTATGTAGTTTTGTATATATACATAATAGCTTTAAGAACTGAAGACACAACAATAATGTACATACACAGGGTTTATTCCAGAAATAGAAAAAGTGGAGCTCAGTGGCCCCTACCAGATCCAAAATTTAGGAACAATTGGTTGCAAATACCCTTACCTCCAGTGTATGAAACTCGCTCAAAAATCCTGCAAGACCACATGACCAATAACCTGAAAATGCTACTGGTCCTGTCCATAACAAAGACAAAATGTAGTAGATAACGTTAATAGCAAATGCAGGTAGGAATGAATATCGGCCCTACGTAAGGTTATTTATTTCATGAATACTGGAAAACAAATAAAAACACAAACGATATATTTATGTCATATATCCAATTGACTAAAATTTATTAAATTCAGCATTGCATTAACGATGTTACTAATTGTCCAGCTGATATAGATCCATGCATACTTTATTTAGAGGCTGGGCAACAGAATATGATGCTGCCGTTGATAACCTGTCTGAATAATAGTCAAAATGAGAATCAGGATCCTGATCCACTGACTTGTGATCAATGACAGCATCAGAACTGGGCTCAGCTTGCAATGATGAGGCAATAGTACAGATGCCCACGAAAGTCGGTCTGCAGAACGTCGAGCTCCTGCAGTGTATTACTGGAACTGGATCAAATGCACGCACGTCAGCAGAATGCAGCTGAGGAGTTAACAGCTTTGTTGTAGTCTTAGCATGCATCCTATTTGTGTATTCTGCCTTGATCTGCCTCAGGCACACAAGGCACTATTGGCTGGTAGAGATAGGATTAAATCCATCAAACTCAAAATGCTGGAGCACCGGTCTTTGTACCCGAGATTGATATATGTCCATGCCATCTCTGGAATCTTGTGACTGAAATGTCAGAAAAAAAATCACCAGCTAATGTTTATTACTGATGCATATGCTTGCACCCCAGTAGTACTGAAATAATATTTCATTTGAATATGAAATTAATATAAATGCTATGAAAAAATGAAATCCTGTTAAACAGTCTGAAGAGAATGCTGTTATAATTTGATACACTTTTACAAGAACAAATTTCTAACTGAGTTTATAATACATTACAAAATACATATATCTTATAATATGCTATTTGAATCAAGTGAAATAGTTCCGATATGATCTGATGTGCACTTACTTATTGTCAGAGCAGTTCTCAGAAATGCCCATTCAATCTCAGCAAGGTCTGGCAAATCAGCAAAAAGTTCCTATAATTTTAGAACAGGAAGAATGTTTATAGGTTTATATAACATGCACCAGTCCTAATTTAATATTATTACTTGTAATATTCAAATTTATATTCAGTGATGATATAGATGAGATAATTAAACTTCTTGTTAAATTTAATAATTTTAAGTTTTGATCTTTTTAAGATCAAACAAGTATTATAATAACTATGACTAAAACTAAAATGCTATTTTATTTTAATAGAAATCCTTGCAACTGACAACTGTTGATGCTGCCATCAAGTACGTCTGGCCAAGTTGACAAATCAGCTAGCTTTGTATCAGAAGAACTGCCCTTATCTACATCTGACGATATGTATTCCATGCAGGGGAATAACAGATCAACAAGCTTTGTCCTTGTTGCTGGAAAGTGTACAATATTTCCAGAATGATTTTGCCCTTGAAATTTTATGTCATCAATTACCTTTCGCTGGTGTCACCCTGCACTGTAATAAGCCATTAAAAAACCATTATAATTCACTAGACAGCAAGCTACTAGCAAATGTAATCACTCCATAATTCTGCATTCATGCATACATCAGGCTACAAGTACGTGTATATTGTTTAGTGCTAGATAGTACAAAAGCTTTAATAGCTATTTGGTAAAATTCTCAGATCCTGATAGTATGTTCTTGAAAAGTGTTTCAATTTAAGAAAAATAATTTAATACCACACTGTATCACCTATTTCACCATCTAGTGTTCTAGTGTTCAACAGTAAACACAGTATATTATTGTTAGTACAAGCAAATAATCAGCTTTAATACTTGAAAGCAGACATGTTTCTTTTTGCATAGATCAAATCATCATATGATTCCTGTAATTTTAGAACAGGAAATATGCTGATAGGTTCTTATAAAATGCACCAGTCCTAATTTAATATTATTACTTGTAATATTCACATTTATAGTCAAGGGTGATATAGATTGGCAATATTCTGTAAATTAGAAGTGATAGTAGTTTCTGAACTCACGTGTGAATAATCATCAACAATATGTGTGACATTGGGAAATAATCAAATCATAATTCAACTTCTTGTTAAATTTAAGAATTTAAGTTGTGACCTTTTACGATTACACAAGTATTGCAGTAACTCTGACTAGAGCTAAAATACTATTTTATTTGAATAGAAATCCTTGCAACTGGCCACTGTTGATGCTGTCATCAACTACAGCTGACCAAGTTCACAAATCTGCTAGATTTGTAGCAGACCAAATGTCCTAAATCAACAGCTTAAAATCTGTCTTTCAAACAAGGAATCAAGGCATCAACAAGTTTTGTTCTTGTTGTTGGAAAGTGTACTCAATTTCCAGAATGATTTTGCCCTTGAAATGTTTTTTTATCATTTATGTTTTGCAGTGCATGTATCCAGTGTATGTTTTCATAAGTTTTCATAGTAACACACAGAACCACTGAACAAACAAATTCATATTTAATACAGTACTTTAAATGTTAAAGTTAAAGAATTGCAAGTTAAAGTGATTGGGCATTGTTATAGCCGTAACATCACAATTGTACCTGTTCTCATTTGTTTTTCGTTCTATAACCATATTACTAAATATGTCATAATGAATTAGCATTAGCAATCTTTTGATTTATACATTGGTCACCCTACAGCACAAGCATAATGTTCTGACTTATGCAAGGAAAAAAATGTATCGTCATTTGGACTCCTATTATTACGGCTTGGACTGCAACTTTTTTCAAGGAATGAGTCCTGGACTGCAAATTTCAAAATCCTATGGAGAACCCTTTATCATGCAGGAGGTGGGCAAATACAATCACTGGAAGTAATGACAACAACGTCAACAAAAACGTTCTTTTTTTTCGGTTGCTTCTAGCTGATGGTATATTTAGCAACCTGTAACATTTAAAGCTTAATCATTGTAACAGTTAATATGCAGATCACCATCGTAAGTCATACAAATTAATGCGAGTAAGATTGTGATTTCTGATGTTTATTATTTTTGTAATACTGACAAACACTGGTTTGGCATATTATTTCAATTCATACTCTGATAATTGCCCAATACAAAACAACATCTTTAATGATTGATGTAGACCCTGATCTTCCACGCATCATGCAACAGGTAATCTTGGTATATGTCGTTAGTAATTGCACTTGATGTAAATAAAAAATTCCTGCTAATTGGTACTTGTAATAATACTCAGTTGTATCAAATATTGACCATGTCGGATTTGGAAATAAAGTATATATATATATATATATATATATATATATATATATATATATATATATATATATATATATATATATATATATATATATATATATATATATTCTATTACGCTAAACTCTGTCCTACTATCCTAAGTTTAGTTTCTGAATCTACAGTACACAATGTGACCAGCTGTGAACACAGTTGACCAGAACCTGACATAACATAATGTACTAGCAATCAGCATCTGTATTATTTCTCCTACTGATAACTTGTATCAACAGTGCATATGTAAATCTACCTAGGCATTTTACAATGGCAGATCTTGTCGTCTTGGTTAACAGACTGAACAATAATACAGTATATTCATGTATATGTGATAAAAAGAGGAAATATGGCAATATCTTACGTAATTGTAGCATAATGTTTACATATCTGTCCAAGATGCAGTTACAAGGCTTTGTAACCCTCCCAGAGTTGCTCAAGAGCACCACATACATATGACACCGATCCTGTCTCTCCAACACGGTCAGGTAGTGCAACTGGTATGCTTACAGCCGTAAATGTAAGTTACAAGTTGCTCATTTGTAGAGGGCTTTTGTGATAGAAATTGAACAGCTCCAATAATAGAGTGTTGAGACTTTCATACAGTTTAATGCCTTTTTGAGGGTCTTAAAGGCCAGTTCAAGTCTATGTACGAGACAGTGTCGGTGTTGACACTGGCCCCATCAGTACCATAGCCCACTATTTTATTTTCAATGCTTAGCAAATTTTTAAACTGAAAATTTTTTCTAATTGCAGCAAAAATGATTTCTGCATTAGCTTTGTCAACTGCCTGCAATCCAACAAAGAAAACTTTAACTTCTCCTGCCACGCACATTCTAACATGAACAATCTCATTTTCCACAACATAAACATCAGTGGGCCCATCATAAATAACACTTGCAAATTTATATTTTTAAAGCTCTTTTGCTATATTATGTCGTCCTACCTGTGCAATCTGACACATTCTCTACACTGTGCATAATAGCGGTAAGTCACGCCAACATTTAATCCCTTCGTTTCATGAACTTTACCTATCCATACAAAATCTTTGAAAGTACAGCTGTGTTTCCTAATTGCATGACCATTCCTAAACAGTTGTATGAGCATTCGTAAAAGGTTATTTAAATGCAGCTTTGTTGAGATTTTGTACACATTTATCTGCCTCTGATGATCCAGGTTGGTCAGATTGTGTAGCCTGTTCAGTGACTAATGTTTGTCACACTGATTTACCGTGTACACTAAGCCCATCATGTTTTCAATTTGAGCAGCCAGTTACAAATGGTCCCCATGCATTTATAATGTATATTCCTGGGAATGTTTATACTGATCTTCATGCTTTGCAGTAGATCTTTTTGTTCATGCGATTATTGATAATCCAGGGGAATTATATAGTCCAATTATTGTTAAGCATCGTTTCCGTTTCTTAAAGTCATATTCCTTTGAGCAGCTCTTTTGTTTTCGTCTGATTTTGGCTCTTAGCTTCTGGTGCCTTAGAGCCGGCAAGATGCTTCCACGTGTTGACAGGAAGTAGGATGCGTCATCAGACATCGCATAGACGCAAAAGAGTTTTTAACTGGAGTTGCAAACGTCTAACATATGCAGACTATACGCGAGTTAGTATCTATCTGGGGTCAGACCACCATTAATTTTACTATATATTATCTACATGCATTTCTTCAAGCTGAACTCAGACCAACATTCCAATCAGTGACAGTGACATTATATTTCATTACATACCACAAGACTTGTAGTTGTTGCCAAGCATAATTACGAATAGCAGCTTATCAAAGCCTACTGGTGTCATGATTTCATTTCCTGGTCAATCAAAACATAGTTTGGGACCATATTTCAAACTTACTTTACATGTGCACTTCCACCACACTGCTTTCACAACGACAATAAAAGGCCTCTTAAAATAAAGAATTACTCCTTCCCAATTCTTCCATGGTAAAAATCAGTGCCAGTTATCAATATTTCACAGTGAAAGGCACAGCCAAGCAACACCTCTAAATTTAGACCAGAGGCATTTTATCCTGGTCTGACCCCATCTAATCTGATCCATTAGATCGGAATACTATGCGCTAGATTTGTAAGTGGTCATCACAAACAATTGGTCTTTCATTAGAGGTCATAAACATATATAATACTATTGATTTGTGCGTGAAAAATCAGGTCTTTATGACAGGTGGTCTTCCAAAACATTGGTCTTTCATGATTAATTAAAACTACATATAGCTGCAATACATTTTCAAATGTTCAACAAAAATATATGTGAAAATGTGTTGTTAGTTCTTAGCAAAGTGGATTTGTTTTCTGATGATTTAAGTCTTGTTTTCTTGGATATTTTCAAGACCCTTATTAAAATATGTACGTGAAACTATTTAAGTCCTCAGTCTCTCAGTCCTATCTCAGTTGATGGTAATACTAGTAATATTCGACTTTTAGCAATTTCCAAACAATACTCATCAATATATTTACACAGTTGGATTATATTTGGGTATGAAGTTTTTATTGTATGTACATTTATTATTTTAGGCTGCCATGTGTTTTATCCACTTTTGGACAGATTTTCAGCATTTTTCGTTATTTAAATGCTCTAGTGTGAGAATATTATAATACCCGCTGTCTGTCCATTGATCCATCTGTCTACCACAACCACTCCTAAATTGCTGGGTGGAAATTAACCAAACTTGGTACATAGATTGCTTATGTGGTGGCTATCTGCAATAGGGGTGTACATTTTGGTCGTCTCCGGGAGATCCCTGGGAGATTGTGAAAGATATAAATTAAAAAAGAAAACGATGCTGACATTTTTTGAATACTTCTTATCAATATTGTACGTGCATTTCTAGGCGGAAGATACAAACTACAGTGAAACCTTTATAAGAGAGTCACCTAGAGCTAACACTGGTTGTGATATCGAGATCGCTGGGATATGGAGGTTAATTTTATATGAAATGTATTATTTTAGGTTTTCTAAAATAAGATTGTCATATAAAGGTGACTGTTTTAGAGCGGTTATTGGTATATGAAGGTTACTTTTTATGATATGTTTGGGTCTTGTAAAATGTGGTTGTTATATAAAGGTAGCTTTTTAGAAAGGTGACTGGTATGTGGAAGTTAATTTTATATGAAATATATGATGTTGGGTCTTGTAAAAAGCGTTTGTCATATAAAAGCAGTTGTTTTAGAGAGGTGACTGGTGTATGGAGGTTAATTTTGCATGAAATGTATTATATTGGGTCTTGGAAAAAGTGGTTGTCAGATGAAGGTGGCTGTAATATAGAGATGGATGGTATATGGAGGTTTAATTTTATGTGAAATGTTTTATATTGCATTAGAGAATGCTTATAGCGAACAGGAGTATAATGTGTGGGAACTGTTAGTTCAGAATAGGGTGTCACTAACAACGAAAATATTTTGAGGTGTGGTGGAGGAATTTAGGTATCAAAGGAATCTTTTACGAACACAATACAACATTTGAAAGACACTGACAGATGGGATCCCAAGTGTGTAACTGGGACCCCCATTGTAATGATGCATCTGAAGGATTAGAAAAAGTTTGTAGTTAAAATAAGTATGATGTGTACAGTTATTTGTTAATTCAGGAGGGAGTCTCATTAACAATGAAGAATCCTCCTGGTGTTATAATGCGATTTCAGGAATCATTTGAATCTGTTAATAAAGCAATGCACTATTTTGAAAGACACTGGCAGTTGGGATCCCAAATGTAATGATGCATCTAAAGCTTTAAAAAAAATCTCATAGTCAACATAAGTATGATGCGTATGATCTGCTGGTCTCATTAACAATGAAGTATCTTCCTGATGTGATATTGAGATCACTGGATTATGTGGAACTAGCAGTGAAACAGTCGAAAGATACTGACACTCGGGATACCAAGAGTAAAGATGTATCAACAGCACCAGCTTATAGGGTACATAAGTATGATGTGTGTGATCTGCTGGTTCAGTAGGGAGTCTTCTTCGTGTAATAAATTTGGGATCATTGGAATTGGCTAAGAAAGCAATACAACATTTTAAAGTCACTGAGAATTTGAATCCCAAGTGTGATGATGCATCAAAAGTATAAGTAGTAGCTTATAATACACAAAATTATGCTGTGTTATCTGCTGGTTCAGGAGGAAGTCTCATGAACAGTGAAGAATGTTCTGGTATGATTTTGAGGTTACTAGATTATGTGAAAACAGCAGTGAAACAGTTGAAAGGTACTGTCAGTTGGGATGCCAAGAGTGATGATGAATCAAAAGTATTAGACAAGCTTATAGGAAACAGAATTCCAACTGTGATCATGCATCTGAAGCACTAAAAGAGGCGTATAGCAGACAGCAGTATGATGTGTGTAATCTGCTGATTCAGGAGGGAGTCTCACTAACAATGAAGCATCTTTCTAGTGTTATAACCACATTTGGAGTATCCTTGGAATATGTTATAATAGCAATATAACATTTGAAAGCCACTGGGATCCCAACGGTGATTGTGCATCTGAACACTCGAAACTACATATTGGAAACAGGAGTATGTTGTGAGTGATTTTCTGATTCTGGAGGAAATCTCACTTACAATTAAGTTTCCTCTGTTGATCATTAGAGTCTGCTAGGTAAGCAATACAACATGTTGAAGGACACAAATCAATGGTGTCATCAATGATTAACTGAAAAAGACCATAACAAACACTTCTGAAAATTGTACTTTATTTTTTCATACGCAAGTAACATTAACAAAACACAAACGACTTTCTTACACTGTAGACAACTCGATAGACATAATGCCTGAAAAGGGTTCAGCTGCTAAATTCGAAACCTGTCGGAACCAGTTAAAAGTTCTTTTGTTGTTATTGTAATTTGGAAAGTCGTATACTTCCTAGGTCAGTTAAAGACGTTCCTGAAACGGACAGTCTCCGACTACTTCATCACAAGAGCAAAGAAACATCTTGAACAAATAAAACGGATCAACATATTCCATCTGGGTTTTGTATGAACGTTAAATAAACATCTGGGAATAATTTAATAAAGGCCTTTGTTTACAGTACACCAGACTGTATAAATGTATTTTACAACGGATTGAAACACTTTTCAACGCTAATATATGATGGACTAAGACGAAAAATGCAAAAGTCATGAAGTTCACATATGAAGATAAATATGATTCAAAGTCAACCAATATGTATCATCCATGTGATAAAGATAACGAATAACAATATTCGAAGTCACGATCATTTGGTCCATAAGTAAAATTTACAATCTAAATATCTAAGGAAAGACATTTATCCGTACGAAAACATGGATTGCTTAAATAATTTAATCAAATATATATTTCTCCGATGAAAAAGTTCTAATAGTCTTTAAAACAACTCACAACAAATAAATAGACGATTACGAGTATGTTTGGGATATAATGGATCATTTTCAACTGAACACACTCGGAGATCGTCGTGATCATTATGTAAAAAAAAGATACATTCCTGAAGCGAATGTTTAGGAAGGCCTGTATAAAATATTCAAGGCGCATTATTTCAGCGACCTGGAGCTAGCTCATGATGACACAACAATTTGAAAGATTACCCTCTTACACTTGGAACTCATCGCGTCTAGTATTTATAATGCGTTTTTTCTACAAAATCAACTCGTAAAGGAGGATATAAGGTGCAATACCAACAGTACCTAAATTAATTTTACATTAAAAAACAAACACGATCGTTATTTAAGGTTGTATGCTCACATAACTTCTAATAAGCCAGGAAATTGTACATTCAGTTTTACCTCACAATGATTAAAAAACGATAAAACATTTGGTATCCGACAAATGAATAAACGATACCCGACGCTTTCAAAGACGAACTGAGTGGTGGTTCCATTTGAGAGTTGTGTGTGCTAAGATTCAAACGTTTATCCTTGGGGACTCATCGTGATGAGAAACATTTAATCAGGGGTTTCCAAAATTTAGTGTTTAAAAAGAATCTGAAATTCGAAATGTACTTTTCGGTTTAATTAAAAAAAATATCTAGATGAATTTGAAAAAAACCAACAACAATGAGGTGCACCGCATCTAAGTGAATAAGGTAGCTGTATCTACCCAAGACTACAAGTGATATTTAGTAAATATAATAAATGTATTACCCTAATAACCCATAAGCAAATGTACTGAAAATGATACTCGAGACGCATTGAAAACTTATTTCTTTTGTTCTGTTTCAAAGTCAGTAGTATCATAGTGACGTTTAAGACCGTGCTTACCTATCATGACTCCCCAGCCCAGAATCCCTTCTAGTTCCCATAATATTTCCCCAATGGGAAGTTTTGTACACGCGCGCATCCGCGTGGAAGCTTCGCTTAACAAGTCAGCGTGGAAGCTGCGTCATGGGATCACGGATTTGGTAGCCGTGATAGGTAAGCGTGGTCTTATACACTTCCATTATGATACTACTCACTGAGAAAGATAGTCCAACAATACGTAAGTGATTCACCATCAGAGCATTGCAGTGGGCTATTGTATAATGCCATTAGAAACCACATAGATTGACACATATAGCATTGTGAAAGCATTCACATCTGCGACCAATGCGGAAATTAAATTACCAAACCTATGGTGGTTTGGAGCGTCAAAGAAAAGATTAAATCGCTATTTAGCTTGAATGCGTCATATCGATTTGTCAAAGAAGCCCAGAAAATGCTACACAATTTTTCAAATACGTATCCGGAGCACCTTGATGAATTAACTGGGTTGAGGATTGCGTTGGAGCGAGCCAGAAAAGGCACTGTATTATATTGTACCAGAAAACTTTTGGTCGCTGACTTTAACCGAATCGCCGGTGAGCGAAGACAGCGAAACATTCAACGTATACAGGGAAATGTCCAGCAAAGACATCAAAGATATTGAAACAACCAGCGAAGACAAAGATCGCCGTAATTAAAGAAATGACATCAGGAATAATATACAAATGGCATCCACGCTCACCGACATTGAGAAGAAATACGAATATATCTACAACGATGCAGAAGACAACTGGCCCTATGTGATGATTGCTACTGTATGCCGAACGATGAAGCACCAGACGCCATAGCTGACATATACGAGCGTGAGCGCCACAAGTCATTGCCGTTTTTGGATGCAAACAAACAAGGGATGGTCGTGTGCGAGTTGGTGTGATATTTAGTGACGGAACATTAGGGGTAATTAGCCTAAAGACTTATTGAAGAAATTTTTATCCGAGCAGGGACCTCACATATTTGGTTGGGCTTGCAAAGATAAGCCTGCTAATTTAGCAGAGCCTGATGTTACATAATACATCACCATCTGTAAAAAGCATCGTACGATTTGTCGCCGTAAATTCGCGCACTATTCTCTGGCCTATGCTGAGTTCTCTCCGATACCAAAGCAGGTAAAGCAGGAAATGAGAGAAAGGCGATACAGACATAATGAAGCAACCAGGAGTTCAATTAGAGACTAAAGTTTCAGCATATATATATATAAGAAATGCAATGGCATTGGGACGCAATAGATGCATATGCGTGTGCCTTGGAAAACCGTGAACTTTGCAACAGAACATGTCATTACGAATGCTGTAAATCACACTTGCTCACTTTACGTGTTGGCCATGGTGCTCGGCCATGTCGTAAATCTGGTATCGGAGTCAAGTCGCGTAATCAGCTTTGCCGATCATGTGGATTTGTTGCCAAGTATTATTGTGAGCGGCGGCGAAGACATGCCAACACACTTGTCACGGAAAAGGTCAACGCGCCCGTCGCGCAAAAAGCCAACAATGTCGTCAAGGAAAAAGCCAACGATGTTGCCAAGGATCAAGGCGATTGTTATTTATCAACAACAACAAAATGTCCAACGCTGAGACAGCTTCGTGCAACAGCAGCACAGTTATATATATTAAGATTCTTTCATCAGTCAGGCGGGCTGAAATCGCACATGTGGTTGCTGATGAGTAAAAACGCCGTCCTCTTATCACACCTACTATTGCCATATTTGCGCATGTACGTCCTGCTGCTCGCGGATGTTTTTGAGACTTTTCGAGGTATCGCAATGCGTGTGTACAAGCTCGACCCCGCACATTACTTCTCATCACCGGGAATGGCTTGGGATGCGCTGGTATCGAAAGCCAAGATGGTGTTGGAACTGCTCACTGACATTGATCAACATTTGTTTATCGAACGTTGTATTCGTGGCGGGATTTTCATGGCGAGTCACCGTTTTGCTTGCGCGAACAACTCGAGCGGGGACAAATATGACCCCGCCCTCCCAAATAGTTACATCATGTATCTTGGATCAAACAATCTGTATGATTGGGCGAAGATGCAACCAATGCCCGTTGGCGAATTTCTGTGGATCAATTTCGCGGATGAAAATATACACAAACACATACGCGAGTACGATAAAAACAGCTACCATGAACACTTCTTCGAAGTCGACCTGGAATACCCTGACGAGCTTCACTGCACCCAAAATGAGTATTCACAAGCCCCAGAAGCGTTGTCGATGCCCCGTGAATGGGTGTCACAGTACCAGTGTGCGATCGTGGATGATTCCGGGCGTAAGTTTACCGAATGCACCACGCTTGTCCAGAACCTGAGCCGCAAGCTCAACTATGATGTGTACGTACGAAACTTGCAGTTATATCTACGGTTGGGAATGCGTGTGCATCGGGTTTGCGATTTCGCCAACGAGCGTGGATAGCTCCTTACATTTGGATGAATATAGATCTACAAACGGTCGCCACGAACGAATTTGAAAAAGAATTCTTCGAGCTGATGAACAATGCCGTGTTCGGGAAAACCATGGAAAATCTACGAAAAGGAATTCGCGTCGACCTTGTCCGGGACAGTGATCAACAAAAACTTCATAAGTTGATTGCCGACCCGGCATTCGAGTCATGTAAGATATTAACTGGTAGACTCATTGTTGTATACAACAAGAAAGCGAAGCTGAAGTTGACGAAATCTATTTACGTTGGCGCGTTTGTGTTGGATCTGTTAAAGCTGTTCATGTATGAGTTTTACTATGACTCGATCAAGCAGCGGTGCGGTGATAACATCAAGATGCTGTACACGGATGACGTCTACGCTGACATAGGTGAGACATCGCTTGTGAACGATTTTAACACAATCGAGTACCCGAAGAACCATCGCTGTTCAGTAACGCCAACATAAAAGTCGTGTGGAAGTTCAAAGACGAATGCGCGGGCATTCCCATCGAGGAATACTTGGGACTGAGACCTAAAATGTACTCGATTGTGGTAGGAACTACCAGTTCCATCGGTTGATCCAGCAAAAACATCAAGAAGGTAAAAGGAGTTCGCCGGGTCGTGGTCGCGAAATATCTCAAGCACAACATGTATGTACTGTGTCTTCGGCAACGACGTGAATTCGCACACGCGGCAAATCTTATTCATTCAATGAAACATCGCATGGATGTGTATCGTTGCAACCAAGGTAACTTTGTTCCCGCTGGATACCAAGCGATGGATTTTCCCTGGTGGAATCACTACTTACGCGTACGGGCACGGGCAGATCCCAAAATGAATCTTGGCCGTAATTATGTACTCGCGGGAACGACTTGCAATTCCACTCGCACAAATGCTCTACTTGGAGGCTTTACCACTTGTTCGTCTAATGACGCCAGATGGTAGCGCATTGGTTGCCCCGGAATTTAGATTCGGTCTGAGATCGTCAAAATATCGGCGGACCATACCGAGTCAGTAGCATGACATTGTCAGCCTTCTAACTCCTCCGGGGCATACAGATACCGAACCAAATTGTTTCCGTGTGAGTCTAACACTGGTGGCTGTGAAATCGCTTTGCGGTTGGAGGCGAGAAAATATCTTTCCGTCATTGACTTTTCTGCGTGGGTGAAGCCCTGACCACCCAAGCATAATTTCCATGGAAGCATTTCCGTGTTTCCAAACTCGGTTTGCGCGCTAATAATTGGCCCAGCCGGATCCGGAAAAAAACAATTGTTGCTGAATCTGATCATGCGATGGTGAACGTGGGATCGGTTGTAAGTGATTGCACCATTCTTGGACGATCAACCGTGTTATGACGTACTCAGGGATTTCACGGAAGCGAATACGTCGTCAGAAACTTCTTCGTCGTCCACCATGCAGTTGTTTTGCACGATTGCTGAAGCCCCTGCGATTGATTACCTCGACCTGGAATACAATACTCTTATCGTGTCAGAAGACGGTCGAGAAGGTACCTGGAAAGTTGTTGGACTTTCCACGGGCGCGTACGAGATTGAATCAATGAATGATGAGATCCGATGGAGGATCACATTGGTGACTGGTTTAGACTATAAAATCTACAAAAGCGTTCAAAAGCCCACACTCAGCTCTGCCATCTCGATTGAACCTCCACAATATGCGGTTGACATCTGATATTCGTCCGTGAAAACTGTTGTTGGTTGGCCCGAAGATATTAATGATATTCCCGCGGACAATCGAATTCTGTGTGCAGGACCAGTCGGTACTATTTACAGTATCACGTCAGATATTGTCAGGATCATCTGCTCGATTCAGCTTAATCTAACCTATGACGTTATCAGTGGCAGTCACAGTTCAGATGCGGGAAGCGTAGCTTCTCAAGGTGGTGTGTAGTTCGGGTTCGCCCCGAATGCAACCCCGGGTGATCTGCTCTATATTACTCTGACGACCCCCGTGTATCTTCCATGCAGCAATAACCGGTTCACGAACCTTCGTTTCACCCTTGTGGACTAGGATTGGCACGTTTTGGACCTCCGCGGAGATTCTAACGATACAACTGTAGATTAGAGATCGACGATCGACCGGATCGGTTAAAAAATCTGGAATTGCAGTCGGTTCAATCGATTCGAGATCAACTATGATGATTGGTGACTCGACAACCAAAGGCGGCTACACTTTCATCGACAGCAACAATGCCAGCTCCAGTTAGGAAATTTATTATTGAAACCGCTCAACAACGTCTGGCACAAGCCAATACCGATTCAGTGATTGCAAATCTCGCGATGGGGAGTGGATCACGGTTGTCTCGCAAAAGGTATTAGACGAAACCAATAATGTATAAACAATGGCTCAATTCATGGATGTATCCGATCCCGCGTGGGACATGGACGCGCCTGTGTTTCGAGATAGAAGCGTTTAAGATTACCAATAATACGCGTACGAGCCTAGGGCGCCAAACCACCAAGGGCCAATAGAAAATTAGGTTCATGACCCATCTCGGTGTTTTATTCCGTACGAAGCATTCTTGGAAGTCCAAGTACGAGACGACAACAATGATGCATACAGCGACGACGATAAAATTGGATTTGTTAACAACGGCATTATCATCGAAGCATGTTTCGACAAAGTCGTTGTTGCCATGACAATTCTCAGACTCGCTCATCACGGCGACGATTACGCAAGATCCCCTGGCCCATCTATGATGTTTTGCAAGGACACAAGAGAACATCCTGATCATGCCAAATACAACTTAAACGCACCAAGTGCCTTGACCGGTAATAAATACAATTTCAACATGGGAATCGCGCAGTATAGAGTCCAGCTTAACGCGCGCGGGGAGTTTTCCTGCATGATCTCACGCTCACACATATTCGGCTTCTGCAGAGTCGTTTGTAAGGTTATGTTCGGGACAAACACACAGTCACTATAACTCGTAAAGGCAATGATCACCATGCAATTTGCCGATGGCAAAGATGAGTTTTCGAAACTTACGCTTTGGATGACCTCAATGAGTCCATCAGTGACCACAGGCAGACGTTTGACATCATTTATATAATCTGGCGGATGATCTACTATCCCATTCCTTACAATCACCACAGACTCGGTGCAAAGTGGAATCTGAGGAGAATTCCCATGCTAAATCAGTATCCAACATGGTGTCAGCGCACCGCGTCACTTGTCTGTAGCATTTAGAATGACAGACAATATGGTAGACCAACTAGAAAGTCCAATAATATTTGCACAACTTTCAGTGTTCGAGGTCGCACTAAGGTTAAGCAGCTACTAGAACACACCTAAGACATTTGCTTAACTTCGACAACAATAATGGCTCGCCTGTGTATCATCGGCTGTTGAAATACATGTACAGAGGACAGAACGTTGACACAGGCCTGCAGAATTCCCAGAAAGACTTCACTACGTTGTACTCGATTTATTACTTTTCTCTAGAGTATCTAGAGTGGTTAAGCAATTCGTGGTAGACATTTACTTCAAAGCATGTATAAGAGGAGTTGTCAGACCCGCAGAGTATATATGCATTCCTGTGATTTCCTCGGACAAGACACTGTTGTTGGAGGGTTCGAGTGACCGAATGAGGATCGTTGACGCGCCTGTGAAATATTCGTAGAATTTTCTCAAACGCGCAGTTGTTGTAATTAAACCTATTATGTTTTAAATAAAATGTAACATCTGCGTAAAATTGTCACATTGAGCCAAGGTCAACTCGAAAGATCTCAGCCGCATTGAGAAAACAAACCGGAGTTTATTTGAAACTTTGCCCGTAGAAGTTATGCGGGACCACCCCCACTGATGTCGACACAGACGCAGGCGCAACAGTTTGGAGCAGCTAAACGTCAACGCCACGGGATATCTCTTAAGTTGTCAGCAGCAGGGGCCGCCACGATGAAACACGACGGTGGAATATTTCCATTCCTCGCACCCATTCCAGCGCTGTTGGCGGCTGCGGCTCCCGCGGTTGCAAAGGCAGCTGATTTAGGGGCCGTCGGAATCGCAGCTTGGATGGCTATGAAAATGGCGGTTTGAGGTCTCATATAAAATGGAAAGGTCTTCGACTACCGAAACGTCGGAGCCAAATGCTCTTAGGCCAAGGTCTTCGGTTGTGGCCTCGCCATTATCGGCCGCCTGGTGTCCGTTGACCAATATTGATTTATTCGTGATGACAAAGTCAGTTAAACATTTCCGAGGAGTCTTTATGCTGTTTGAACTTGTGTCGATGATCCCCCGCATATGGGAAACCGGCATCGTTAATCTGGATTCGACAACAATACCTAAAATGCATTCGGTTGCATATGTGGTAACGCCTCGACATCTATTGTATTTTGACTCGTATGGACTTGCACCATGTAAATAATCGTTGATTATTTATATGGTGGTTCTCCCCGAGGCGCTAAACTCGAACAGACGGCCTAATATGAGGACATCTTGTCGTTAAAGTACTGCATGCACTCGCCCAACCCCGCAAGCACTTGTTGATTTTGCATTGTCACTTAGAAGCTACACTTGAAACATATACGAAATGCCTGTTGACATTTATGGCCGCGCAAGCGCAGCGACCCGACGCGGCGCTGATGTGGATCTGACCAGGTTTGCAAGCAAAACGGATTTGATAGAGTTAAGCAACCGGGTTGTTGTTGGATTCTACCCAAACGAGCTTATGATTTTTCAAGGTAAAACCGGAAAACTGTGAACGTCCAACGCGGATATCAACAACATTGTTTTGAAGCCGCGAGGCGCCATCGTAAAGAACTTGGCGGAAATCACCGAGAACCATGGACTCAGAGACGCAGGCGTGTCGATTGCTTTTATCGTAATATGCGGATGTAAAGGCCGCCCAGGTGCTACCATCCTACCCTCGCAAATACGTGTAATAACTTTATGGAGCCAAGTGCAAGGAATATCAACCAAAGAAGAAAAGGAAAAAACTGACGTCTCGGTCTTATTAAATGGCCAACTTGTTTTCCAGCCCCTTGGAAATGGCTTTGATAGCCCTAAACGTCACATCTTGAAGGTGCGCGAGTCCGGATATACTTGTTTATCACAACCGAAAGTAAAGGTGGGTGGAGTAGAATCTCAATGTTAATAAATGATCAGGGCATCTTGGTTTTTTGTCACCAATATTACGTATCGGCAAAACAGGCAATGCTTCAGAATTTTTCACATATTCAGTATCAACATCATTAGTCGTTGGAAATGAAATTCAGTTTCAAGTATTCAACGCCTATCTTGACGGGTACTTAACCATCTTTGGTGTTTGTGTTTAAGATTTATTATTACATATACGTGATGGATTTTGAACAGCCACGAGATGTCGATGTTGCGGAATTTATCATGTTGGACCAACTGACAGGGATGCTAACATCAATGCCGATTTTGTTTCACTTGTCAATGGATATCTGCTTCTGAGTGATGTTACCAGACCCTCATATACGCTATATGCGTCTTGCACCCAGACAAGGCCAGCCTGTAGACCAATTATACTTCAATATTAATAGAAGACCTGTGATGGGCCCTCAAAGCTACCGACGCGAAGAAATAATCGAAGCGGAACAAGAGCTGAGAGATGAAATCGCCAAGAAAATAGTTTTACTCGCGAAATATAAACGCGTGTATGTAAGCGTGGATGCTGTTTGTAGACTCGCCTAAAAATAGTGTTGTCGTGCAGCGCCTTGGACACGTGGTCGAGGATCGTATTGAGCTTGGCTACCGCAAACACACGACTCTTCGTCTTTTTCTCTTTTTCCGGCTTTCGTGTTCAGACTAGCGAAATGTGTGTGTGTGTGTGTGTGTGTGTGTGTGTGTGTGTGTGTGTGTGTGTGTGTGTGTGTGTGTGTGTGTGTGTGTGTGTGTGTGTGTGTGTTGTGGGGGTGGAGAAATAATGAAGCGTGGTGCTAACCCGCTCAGTCGCAGCGTTGAAGTTCGTAATAGTTCCAGGTACGGCAGCCTCGATTAATTACGCGATCGTATATATGTGTTTTTAGAGACTTCGGGGTTCAAGGTATCAAATCTGTTGTTGCCATGCGCAGCTGAAATGTTGTACCATAGTGGCCCGTACGTAATCTCCAGAAGCGCGTACATCAATTGGTGCATATCACCTGTTGGAGGGCCACGGGCCCAACTAGAGGATTGCTTATTACATGTATTGACAGAACCGGCACCACGGCTATGGTATGGCCACAAGCACTTCGTTCCAATAGTGACGCGAAACATAACGTTGGCGACGTCTTGAACTATAGCTACGCTGAGAGAACGCAGATCCACAACCTGTTGTTCAGTTTGACGTGTATATGCGGCATGGCTTTTCATTTAAAGTCAGATTTGTCGAAATAACCGATAAGTACGTGCCGCGCTTTTTCCAGTATAAAAATATTGTGAAAGATTGGTCTCCGGAAATGCGGACGGACAGATGACGGTTGGCAGAACCAGCTGATCTTTCTCGTCTGTTGTACGTCCACCGGTTGCAGCGTGAACCTGCGCGACCACCTGTAACCTGCGGGAACAGCAGGGCTAACAGAGGAGATTAAAATCTTTATCGGGTCCATGTATACTACCATGCGAAAAAGATCCTGATTCAGATGCGGTGCCCAATACCATGCCAGACACAGTGGAACGCGCTCCCAAACCCTATCAACATCGACGTCTATGAAAGGCGAGTTCAATGTGGACAAAATCTCGGACTTGCGGAAGAAGCGCAGGACAAACCAAGGCCTTGGCATAAAGTATAATAACAGCCTCAATAGCTGTCACCAGCTAATCGTTCGAGGGGTATAGGGTCCAAACGTGTATGTGTTTCACCATTCGAGGAAAGGCAAAGTCGAAGACTTTACGCAAGAGGGGATGGGGAGTTGAGACCAAAAATGAGTTTGTGTACTTCATGGAGGCGCTCTACATTTTCATACTTTGCATAGGGGATTTCCTCACTAATTATCCTGGCTATTTAAAAAAAAAAGACCTTGTATATCTTAGGTACTGTTAAAGAACTTTTAATTCCCTTTATTTTGGTGAATAATTGATGCGTGTAATTTGGATTATAGAGTATATAGCTTGGCCTTACTTCAAATGTGCACGTATAAATAACTGCTAGCTCCGGTTGGTCATTTTCACTTCCTGTACTTCAAAGGTAAATTGTAAAACAGCGAGCCGATAACTTTTACCTTTTATACATTTTGTAATTCATTCATTGCACTTTCAGAAGCTGGTATTGCAAATTCCGGCAAAATTTGTTTTCCCTATTTTAATACATGAAAGTAGCACAGAGGTATGCCAACATTATCTCCATTTTACATGTTCCAAATGCAAACAACTTCACCTTACACCTGTCACTCTGTCAGAAGTACGTAATATCTGTAGAGCGCCGCCCATCCTGAACAAGTCGCAGGGCTTCACCGCAGCTGGTATTGCGCGGCGGCTAAAGGAGAGCGTTCTAATGTACGTCTGGTAGATCCTGGGGTCACAAGCTGATATGTGTAGTTCGATCGTGTGCATCGACAACACCGACATGCAAAAGAAGTTCCTCGCGGACGTAGAAGAATAGATGGTAGCAATTAGATTATCATGCAGGCCAGCAGCAAGCTGGAGGATTAAGCCGCCGAGAGCTATTTTTACATGATTCCGTCTGATATGGAGATTAGATCTACCACCTTTGAGGGGTACAACAACGAGCTCATCGTGGTTGACTGCGACATGGCGCCAGGCACATATTTTGATGTTAATTCGAAAAGGGTGTCCACTCAAATAGCCTGGCAAGAGTCAGCAGACCCCCTCCCCCTAATAGCCTCAACCAAAGACGCATGATAAGGTTAACTTTGACCCGCCCACCTCAAGTGCAATAACGGCGCACACCAGCATCATGCAAAAACTGCAGGTATCGAAAGAAGCCAAAGTCTACGAAGCCAACAAAACAGCGCTAGTCGTAAGCAGCATAGCGGGGGGTCTTGTTGCAACCGAGTTTCTGCGCTCGTGCGCTCTTGAAAAACAAACAACGTCCCCTCGACGTTTTAGCATTCGGCCTGTTTCAACTGCGGAAACAGAGAACGGCAAAGAACACGACCACTGTTATGATGACAAGCCTCACGGGGTTCCCAGCCAGCCAGTCAAGTGCTCTGTCCACGGCTCTCAGCAAGAACGAGACGATGGCTCCAATAAATCCCGGCAGGGCCGCCTCCGCTTTTTTTGCCAGAGTTTTTAGCATTCAAACCAGCTGCTTCAGGTGTTTTTGTACTCATTCTTTAGCGCCGCCCGGATCAGGTTTAGGTGTCAGAGCTGAAGATGTTGTTGTGCCGTCCCCACCTACGCGTGTGACTGCAAGCTCATTCGTGCTTATGATAAACCCCAGCGCCGTGACAATAAAGGCTACCGTGACGCCCTGTTCGCTAAAAAAAAAGAACAGTGTATGTAACCGTTTGCCGAGGGTTGTATCCTGATGTATCACTTTGTTGATGGTCTCATTGGCTGAGTAAGTTGGTTGCAACGCTTCCCTCGTACTGCTTCACCAGATTCACGCTATTAGACAAGTTTCTCCTCCTTACTTGCAATCTGGGCTTATAGCTGTACGCTCTCTGTTTCTTCTTGCCAGTTGGGCAGCGATTGTTTCAATTCCTCTATGTCCTTACTAATATCCCACCCTCTTAGCTTCGTTACACGCAATCGCACCACGGAGTGTCGTCAGAAATTCGTTTATGCTCAGATCTCTGACATCGGGAGGCTGTTTGGCTCCTTGATTGCAAGGCCCACTGCTCTCACAATCTTGGCGACTTCGGCATCCGCCTGTTTAAGCCTGCTTGTTACGACTAGGGGTAAATGTAACAAAAGAAAAGGCTCAAACAAGCTTTCGAGATTTAAAATACAAATATTTAATTTCCTAAAATATTAAAATATTTTTTCAAACAATTAAAGTGAAAGAATTAAAAATAATTTACAGTATAGAATATCCTTAAAAGTCCTAAATTGTTCTAAAGTTCACTGATCCGGAAGTTAATCCAAATATTCCGAATGGAGATATTCCGAATGAAACCAATAAAGTGTTGATGTATCTACAAGAATCAGTTATATCCAAATATTATAAATTCCAAATAATCCTTGCGAATATGCAACATCACACAAGTTCTAGAAATGTTTCCGATAATTCCACCGGAGCTGAATAATACTTAAATTTGAAGTATCAGTACTAAATCCAGAATGTACTGTATAATAATCTCTGAAGCAGAATAATCACACAAAATGAACCAATCTCGTTTATGACCTCTCAAGCTGACGAACTATGACAGAATGACGAATGCTGCGATTACATCTTATTTATAGTGTCTGACTGCGCAAATCAAATAAAAACCCAATTATTCTACGTCTCAAACAAACACATCAGAATCGTGATCTTAAACTCTAATTCTGGTCAACAAAATGAATCATTCTCTGTAATTGCGACTTAAAAACAATTTAATCCTTCTAGAAAACAACTTTCTCCTAACCAATCAGAAACTAGGTTATACGTGACACCGCTAAAGTACCCATGCACTGACCTTATTACCAGTCAACAAAGCATTGACTTCTTATTGAACATAGAATCCAGGTCAAAACATTGAATGCAGGTCAAAAGGACAAATCTCACGCGCTGAATCACGTGATATGACTCATGCATCAACCTACAATATTTTCCCAGGACTAATGTACCGAGTCACATTAAAATACAGTATATGTACTTTCTGCAAGACGACAGTTGTTAGACTATTATGCAGAGTTGATAAAACTGTATCATTATTTAAAATAAAATGATACATAATTCTGTAACACTGCTAGAATCTCATCTCGTACTTTCGCCAGTTCTTGGGCGGCCGCCTTGCTGCTTATCTTTGGTTGTGACCTCTCTACGCAAAGCTGGGCATATCTTTTTACGTCCTAGCCCCGTAAGTCCATTCTGGAGAAAAGCTCTATGGAATCTTTCTTTCCCCCTCCCCTTTGCATACTCCAGAGGTGTACCTGTCTTACGAAGAGTCAATATTCCATCTTTAACAACAAATTCTGAATAAACAGGCTTACGTTTTATGCCATTTGCCTCAAAGAATGCGTCGGCATTTATGTCGCGAATTGCATCTGGAGCTTTTTGCAGGCCTAGAGGATCGTCGCGAACGTCGTTAAGGCAATCTTCCAGTCTTTGCACCTCCTCATAATACCCGGAAGGCGGCTTGATAAACGCGGCTTCATCTTCGACTGGTTGATTGGCCTCACGAGGGCCAAATCTTACATTTTAAAATCATATCCGCTTTCAGCCATGTTGCAGGTGTTGTAGATATGCCTGATTATATACAGAGATGGTGAGTGTGCTCCAATATCACCTCGAACATGTCACAGTAAGACAAAAAACTCGATCCATTCCTCTCCCTCCGCAGCGCGATAGGTGTAAAAGGAGCCCGGATTTCCGTCGTTCGTACTAATACCGCAAGCACCATAGGCCAAATCCAGCTACTTATTGTCAGATTTCCCAACCACAGCAACAATGATGTCATTGTACCCGGCACCGACAGACTGACAATTACAATTGCCTTGAGCGGTAGCACCACGGCGCCAGTTAACTTCAACCGCACAATTGTAAAACACCTGGGCTGTGCCATCATTAAATAAAGCTTCATTGAGCTAGAAGGCAACGAAATGGATTGCGTCGACATTGCCGTCGTCTGGGGGGGGGGGTGATGCGTGTGTGTGGGGGGGGGGGCAGTCTTCAAGGAGTTTTGGTCGACCGAGACAGAGCGGACCAACGCCGTCTACCAGGGCATACAAAACGCCAACACTGCCACTATACGTGTCGGCGCTGGCAATGTCGTTCATGCCACCCAGCCCGATGCGTCTATCGCCGCCGCGTTTGGAAGCAGCTTCTTTGTGTCGCTCGACTTCGAGCTGCTAAATGACCACATATTCCAACGGTCTGGACTTTCAGACCGTCTCGGCTTTAAGGTGACGTCCAATTACTACGGCAGGGTGATAGAGAGCACCAACAAAGGGACGAACTACACCATCAGCAGCGTCACTCTAGAGTTCGATGTCGTGACCCACAGAGAGTTCGCACGAATGGTCCGGCACCAATACATTGGGAAACTGGCAATCTTGTATGACCGAATGCTGCGCCATCGCACGGTGGTGTTGAACAAGAGCGACAGCGCGACGAACATCAACCTAAACACGCCAGTGAAGAGCATGAAGGTTATAGTCATGCTCTTCGAGCACTTGGCGCGAACCACTTTTTTCATCCGTGATACCAAGCATTACTACAACACCCTGCTGGCAAAGTGTCGGTGACGATAGATAGCGTCCCAACCAGATCTATGTCCACGGGCAGGAGCGCTGCCAGCAGTGGGAAGGGGCCCTGAAGATCATGGTGAATGAGTCTATCAAGGACACGGAGCTGCACCTTCTACCAAAACCGGTTTGCTCTCGTCATCGACATGGGGTCGCTGGAAGACCACACGCTGCAGGGGACAGGGAGTCGTATCGAAAACGCGAACGAGGGCGTCACGTTGCATTACGCTATGATCGTCGGTTGCCGCGGCTGAGGCAAGAGCGTGTTGGCCTGTGAGCTGCTTAAAACGGCGTTTAAGAGTCACTTGGATTACGTCGTCGTCATCTGCCTCGCCATACGCCTCAACAGGTCATACAATAGGTCGTGGGCCCGCGGCAAGAAAAGACGCGGGGTATTTGGAGTCAGTCTGGGGGTTATGACGTGGATACGCTGCTGTTTGGCCTCGCTACAACGTTCGAGGAAACCACCACGATCTTTCTGCTTGATAACTGCACCTTTCTTTCTGGCGTCCGACGCAAGGAAATGGACCTCACGTATGTGAGCCGCAACGCCGGAATCAACGTTTGGGTCATAACCAAAATGTACAACGTCGTTGCCCGGGACTTCCGCGAGCAGACCTCGTGGATAGCCCTATTATACAGCATGGACTAAAACTAAACTCATTTAGCTACACGCTGGACGAAAACAACATCGCTGAGGTCTCACGCCGTACAGGAGTTTTTATGGAATAAGAGTTACGTCAAGCTGCTTCTGCGCACATCCCTCATGTGTCCTACCAGCTCGTTCCAAGCAGCAGCGGCGCTTGATGTGGCGTGCTCCATATAGTGTGCGCAGCTGGCTATACCATAATACTTGCGGCCTTAGCATACGTGCTCCATAGAGTCAGGCGCTCGGTCAACAAAATCCGCACCCTTATAAGCCCATGACAGAGGCTTTGAGTGCCGTGAATATTGAAGAGATCTTACAAGGCGTCTTTGGCGAGCTTCAGCAGACACATCTTCTTTAGGTACGGCCCGGTACTAGCGCCGATCGCTGCTGGCATAACAACATACAGTCATGTTGAAAAGAGCAGGTCCCGAATATCAAACGATGAGGGCGACAGCGGAACCACCAGCGCAGCCGAAGACGGATGCGCCAGCGGAACAATCTCAGCAAGCGGCCCAGGTCGCTAAGGTCAAGGACCCAGGTGGATTTGCTGCCGGTAAAAGGCTGGCTGCTAAGATGAAATAGAGCCTGGCCAGGGCAGACTCCATCGCCGCTCCAGCGCAGACAAGCGCCGCTACACAAAAGACCGCGATGCGATCTTCTGTTCTCTGGGTCGTCCTAGCTTTCGCGGCTAGCCTCGCATATGCCTCATTTCGAGGCTATTCACCCCAGCTGAGACAGGAAAAGAGTTGTTGGTCCGCCTGAATGACACGCGCTGCTATTATACATGCACCCGACCAATTTTATATGGATTAGTGAAACGCAAAATGACCGCACAATCGTACGCCAAAAACCTTGGAAACCGTTCTTGGTGGCGATTATGTCGGATACACAATGATTGTCAAACGCTTACTAAAAGCTGAGATCGGGCGTTCTGGCCGCCTTGATTTTGAACACGCAGCAATGACCATGGTACTCACAACGCTGATCCTCTAGATACATGACATGCTAATTAAATTGGGCATCACTCCTGCCAATATTATCACGGCTACCTAATGGCCTCTGTGATTTTCATGTTTGGTGGTGCAGTTGTTAATGCCCTTGCATTCACCGACTCGAACTTCCTATTCTCCTCTCTGCAACCAGACATGGCCGCAGTCGAGCGCGTGCGCCACTATAATGCGCTGGAAGAGCTCCAAGATACGCAAGCCCTTCGAGTATCTCAGTGAGCGGGCTACGCGACGAACAGCATGCCGATAAGACTAGCCTGGAAATCGTCGAAGCTGGACGTGTGTACGCGCCGGCGAGGAGCGTGCAATCCGAAGAAGAACAGCAGCTCGGCAATGAGTCCAAGCTTTCTGACTTTTATACGCCTTCACCTGAGCAGCAAACATATGAGCTGATATTTTGGCCCTGGGCCTCGCCGCTGTGGACTGCATGACCGATAAATACATATGACTGGGCAGCGCAGGCATATTTTGCGTTGATAAATTCGATAGGAAGCTCTAGTTTGCAGCCAGCGATACTCTACAGGCCGCGTAGTTACTGGAAGGATCCGCTAAAAGTTTAAAAATACGCTGCCACTAATGTTTCAAGAAGCAGGCCATGAGAGTCTGGGTAACTCCAGGGTGTGTTGGGGGGGGGGGGCAAACGTCTCGTCTACACCCTCCCCCCCCCTCCCAACGCGGCCAGACCTAAGGCACACATAATATCCTCCCAAAAGTACCTTGGTTGGTATGAAAAAAGCGACCAACGGTAAATGGTAAAATAAACACAAAAAACAACAACAACAACAACAACAACAAAACCAGTAATTTCAGCCGAAAACACTTCGCTGAAGGGTGAGGGGGTGGTGATAAAACTTCATTTCACATCTAGTATTCTTCATGGAGTACTAAGTCTGCCTTAATCGTGTTTTTGTTTTTTTTTTGTTTTTTTGTTTTTTTTTGTTTTGTTTTTTTTTTTTTTGCTTGACAGAAAGTGCCGACATTGTTCCTATTTTGTAAACTTGCACTGCCCAGGGGTGCGTTTGACTTGAGCTTAGTTTTAAATATGAATTGGTTTCATTTAATAACCACTAAAGTTACCAATACATGTCAACAACAGATCAAAGGTGAATCAAATTTTGGGTAACAACGCCAATATTCACACCGACTATGTCTGCTTACAGCGTTTGCAAATATCAGTCTGGGGAAAATATGGTAAAAACCTCGCCCCCTCACGGATTGTTTACGTCAAGCAGATACTTTTTAATTTTATCCATGAGCCAGTTTTGCCATAATCCAGATTACATCGACATAAGGTTATAACGTCAACAATGATGTTAGGCAAATAAACTTAATTGATCGTACATCATTCATTCTGACTGATATACATTTTAGTTTTGTTTACCTGGGAGATGTGAATTTACGTGATTTGTGTTAATTATTCAATTTAATTTTTCTTTGTCAACGCTCACAGCGGTCGTCAAGCTGTCCAAAATATGGTGCGCCTCGTTTTCGTTTCCCTTCTCCCTCCCGCCAAGTTTGTTGGTCGGTTTTCAATAGTGTTGCGACGAAAGCCGAAGTGGGCCGGTTGACCAAGCTAGAAGAACGTCCTTTACCTTTTCCATCGCATGCTAGAAAAAAATAAAGACTAGGATGAAAATAATGTCCATTTTGAACTGCCCTCAAACTTTTTTTAATTACGAATATTAGAATGCACCTCAATGACGTCACGATGACTAGTCGACGTGTCAACACGAAATCGAAATATCCTCGACCTTTTCCATCTCAGGCTAGTAAATAATCGGCACTTCTCTGTTTAGTTCCTTGTAGCTTATGATCATTCAAAAACCTGAATTACCCCAAATGACAGCAATGGCCGACTTGAAGCAGTTATGTCTTACTGTTCATGTATTTTTTTCCGTGTTTTATCCCTCGTATGCATATCTCGACTTAGATGAGCTTAGAAGTGTTCAATATGGAATAGACATACTCAGAGAGCCTGTTGTAAAGAAGTCTCAGGTAATAATAGGCGAGCAAGTTAGCGCTCTAAAGAGTCAAATATTGAGACATGGGATTGTGCAGACTTATTCGGACCAGATTGCGGGCTGATTCTGACTTAGACCAATAAGTTGTTCTACGCCTTTTCTTTTTTTTCTGACATTACTGGTGATGTCAGAAAAAGCGAAAAAGACAGAGAACAACTTGTTGGTCTAATTCGGACCAAAAGTCGGGCTGATTCCGACCTTATTACGGGCTGATTTGGACCATAGTCCTACAATGTAAGACGCGCATCCTGATACTTATAATGTGGGGCTGCGACGTCTTACTACTTACATAAATGTCGTTGTGTAGCGTAATCCTCGGTCGACTGACAACGGAACTAGAGGCCCCATTTTCAGGAATATCTCAAACTTGGCAGCCCATATTGACTATACTTAATATGATGTCTTTTCCTGATGGAATCAAATTCTGACACAAGCAAGTGGATGCATTTTTCAATTTCCGTTGACATACATTTCAGTTGGATGAAATGCAATGGGAGCCAAGGAATGCCGAAGTCAGTTAAAGTTGTAGTTTATTTCTTTAACGAAATGAAGAAAAATATACTAATGTTGACAAAAGTGATTATGCAGCTTCATTTCTTTTAAGATAATTATCTCGTCTATATCAACTTAGGCATTCCGCTGCTCCCATCACATTTCAACCAACTATATCATGCTACACAATGCCATTTATGTAAGTAGTAAGATGTTGCAGCCCCACATCATAAATATCAGGGTGCGCATCTTACATTGTAGGACTAATTTGGACCACATGGGCTCTTATAGTTGCTTACAATTTACCTGTACAGATGTACTATACATATAATAATAATAATAATAATAATAATGTAGCTAAAAATAATATGTTCACACACATACACATACACATGCAAGCAAATACACAGTGTATAAACAACTATTCACATAAATGCTACATTGCTGCAGAAATGAAAATGAAACACAGGAGGTGGGTGGTGTAACATGTACTTTAATAAGTACCCCCTTTTTTATGATTTCATCCATTTAATACGCCTATTGTGTAAGGAAGAGATACTTGGAGCTGATTTAATATCAAGCGGAATGTTATTCCAAACAAGCACTCTTGAAAATTCAAAGCTATTTTTGAATAACTCCTTTTTAGGCTTGAATTTTGCCCTTTTAATGATCTTAGATTTGGGGTTCCAGTAGATATTCTTTCCTGGAAAATGGTGTTTAGGTACATGGGGGCAGATTTTTTAAATACCTTGTACATCATTTTGGCCTTTATCAAAAATATTCTTTGATGCATTGGTAATATTTTGAATGTAAGCATTGCATTTTGAACATTTTCTGTTTGCTGATCAAGAATTATTTTACATGCCCTTTCCTGGAGTCTGGAAATTTTTCTCATATTTCTAGCAGTTGTGTTCAGCCCAAATTATATTACAGTAGTCAAGATGGGGTTGAATTTAACTTTTGTAAAAAGTAACTCCGTATTGGATGGAATGAAGACCTCGATTTTCTCTATAAGCCAGAGATAAGAGTTTATTTTCTTTGAAATATAATTTATATGATCGGACCATTGCAACTTATTGTCTACAAATATTCCAAGAATTGTATCTAAACAAGTCATTTTCAGATCAGTGTTATCATAGAGTCATGCAGCATATCAGTTTGCAATCTTGCTCTTTTCTGTCATGTAATTATTAGCAAGACTTTTGTTTTTTCAAGGGAGGACACTTATCTGCCTTATCGCATGACATATTTAAGAATCAATGCTGCCATTTCAAGCTACACTTTGTGTAGTGTAATATATTTGGTACTGATGTTTAGCTCAGGCATTCACTTCTTATGCCTACACAAAGTTTGACTTACTACCACATCTTTAAGGAATGCCAGACCATTTTCCCACACTAACGGTCTACATGGTCATGATTGCGCCCGCTTAATATGCAAGTACAATGCACTGAATGGAATACTGCCCACTCATTGGTCGACTGAAAATGATGTACTGTACCAACTAATAACCTGACTTTCAGTCGATCAATATGGGGCATTATTCCATTCGGTGCATTGTACTTGCATATTAAGCAGGCACAATCATGACCATGTAAACTAAGAACATCTCAAATAAAATATGGGTGGGAAGGGTCAGGTGAAACTCAGACTAGGGTGTGGATGAGTCTATTTTGAACAACATGTACAATAATAAAAGTTACAATTCTTCAAACTACTTACTGTGCATGTTTTCGAATGTAAGAGCATATTTTTTCCTTTTCTTTTTAATTTGTTGGGAAATATTTGAACTAGAAATTAAAAAATACTGGATGCAGATGATTTGTAGTCCAAAGACGCCACCCCTTCACTGAAAATAGACTCTTCCAGAAATTGGAAAAGGACAGTGAGCATGCTCATCATCTACATTGAAAACTTTCCTTTTTTTTTATACACAAAGAAGATGACAGTTTTAGGGACTCCCTGGTGACAATCAGGTTAGAAATTATAAATGAATGAATGAAATGCTGATGTTTTGTGAATTCATCATAACCTTCAGGTTTTTCATTTTAAAACTGAAGGGGGTACAAACTGCTAGGGGAGTTGGCGAATGCTGGGAAGTAGCAAAGAAACAATCACTGTGCCAGGAGAGAGAGAGAGAAAGAAAGATGTATTTTCTTTCAATGCCATTATCTATTTGATCAATGGGATTTTTTTTAGTTGTAAGAAGATATATCCAACATACTTATTCGTTTTCTAATTCATATACAGGTGGAACACAAATGAAATTAAAAGCATTAGTAAATGGATATAGGGATGGGGGGGGGACAAACCTGTAACAATATAACACAAAGGAAGACATGATTCGTCACCTCGATGTGTTTCCAACCAAGCTAGCTATTTTTATTTTCATCTTTTAATTTAAAACGTATTTCCACTGTAATCAAGAATAGCTCAGTTTTCAATACATTTCAGCGAGCTCATTCATTTGATGACATCTGAGAAATTTAACACTGGTCAGATTTCATGTGTGTGGAAAACAACTCTGGACAGAAGTTGAGGGTTGTGTTCAGACCATTTTGGATTTCACCCATGACTGGATTGAAGTAGAATAGAGTGCTGTCCTTCTATTTATATTGTTTGCTTGTAATCAGTGCTGCATTGTATACTCAGCATTGTTCTGAACGTAATGTTACATCAAAGGTGATACAAATAATTCTTTTATTTTCAAGTTTAAGTTATTTAATGGATAATGTGCAAGAACGTTTTTGAAATTTTTACTAGCTGTGTTTTAATATCTTTGTTAAAACTGGTGCTAATTGATGTAGTGTTAAATTAGATAATGATATTTTCTGTAATGGCAGATTATGAAAAATAAAACTGAACTTTGCATTTCCACCAGGATCTAAAGAGGGCAAGGTAATTATCCTCCAAAAAGGACATTTTAAACACATATCTATTTATCAAAAGGGCACCTTTTAACGTCGTGAATTGTTGTTGCTGTAATTATTATTATTATTATTATTATTATTATTAATGTAATATTATGAAATTATGGGGGTAGTTGACTTGTCTAGTTGTAAAAATCCCATGTTTCATATGTAATTCACCAAAAAATGAGTAAAATCATTGATACAGTCAGTTTCAGTATTCATTTTCTTCTTTTTTAATATTTCCCTAGCAGAAGATACATGCAGCAGTAATGCTTTCAAAGGAAACTAAATGCATGATTAGTTACATGCACAAATTTTAAACTTAACCAATAGAAAAAACAATAATGAATTATTGTGAATATGGGTGGCATATATGAAATTTAAAAATTTTATTATGCTTTATATTTCTTCTTATTCTTTAATGAGTCCTTTGAATTCCTTGGATGAACTATGATATAATTTATTGAAGGGCAGGATCTGTGTGTTATGTGGTTCATTAGATGTACCTTTTAAAAAGAATGCTATTACTAGTCATTTACATTTAGTGCACCGTTTTGATTTTGTCCTTTGGAGAATGGAGCAGTACTGCTAAAATGGCAGTACATGTATATATTTCCTATTTGATTTTCAGCTTTAGTTTGGAGGAATAAACTACATGATTGTTGTTAAATTATTCACTGACAACTATCGAAACCTGTCAGAACTATTTGTGAAAAGAAAACAGTTTTTTCAGATAGGCTCAGATTCAATCCATTGCTAACCCAGATTCATTATTGTAACTTCTTGGATAAGTGAACTATAATCAGCATGCCATTTAGAATAACCAATTGACCAAACCCAGTCACTGGCTATAAAGACTATACCCTTAAATCATATCTACTCAAATGCGTGTCAAAACATTCTCCATTTAGTGCACAAACTGCTGCGAGCAGATCAGTTCCACTAAACAAAAACCTCCTTTGTGCATCACTTAAAAGTTTATTCAGCAGTGGAAAGTGCTTCACAATAAATAAACTCAGTGTTGCACATTGAGTGCGGGTTTCCTGGTTCCTGCAACTTTGTGTCCATTGTCCCCTAAATCTTGACCTTGTGTGCCCCCTGGGCACGCATTTTCATCTGAAAACAATATAAATAAAATGCCTGCAGCTTTTCATTAGTGGCGTTAACATTGGCGAAAGTCACAGAAGGTGATAAAACTGTCAGATAGCAATAAATATCTATTTTAAAACAATGTATTTGGCAAATGAAAACATACAAGCTATGTGGTAATCATGTGAGTTGCAATGTAAAGTGTTTGACGGCCATTAGTGTAACTTATTTTGAGATTAAAGTCACAAAGTTGTCATTTAATTACCTTATGATTTGTTAGTTTGGAAAGAAAATTAATTCAGAAAACGTAAGTATTTATTATAATAAATGCTGGTAGGTAATGAGTGTACACTAAAGTTAAATGAGAGCAAGATCTGAAGTGGAAAATTCCATGGTAAAGCTCATTTCAGGTTAAACAGATATTCAAACATGTTAATGTTTTCATGAGCTACTTGAGCACATGATAAAACTTTTATTGCAAAAATGTAAGTGTCCAAGGAAAATGTGATAGTACAGTGCCGACCACAAAGTCAAGGTGGCAAAACTGTCGAAGCAAACAAGATTATCTCATTTTTATAGCTCTATTAGTGCATTATGTACTATTATTTTCATTTGTCCCTCTAAAATCTTGTGTCCCCCAAATTTGGAGGGTGGGGGACACGGTGTCCCCTACCTTTGGGATCTTATGTGTAACATTGATAGACTAAGATTTGGGCACAGGTATATTGCCATTTATGATTATAAAAAATGTTGAGTGCATAAACGACTTTTTATGTTTGCTAGAAACAAATAGAAACATTTCGCAACTGAAAAAAGAGAAGGTTGTTGGGGAAAAAAAAGGCCTGTCACTATGTAAAGAACGCCCTGACATAAGAAAAAAGAAACAACAACCTGGTGTGGGGAAAGAGCAGTATGGCACGGGTAAAGATTTTGGTAAAATACTGATAAATAATTTATTTCACAACATTGTGTCTTGTGTTCACAGTGATCTTCCCATATAATTTTCATAAGATAGTCGGTGCAGAGTTGTACCTTAAGTGTACAATTGTTGGTTTTGTGCAAATTTTGGCCCAGTGTCCCCCAAATCTTGACCCTTTCTAATCCAGGCAATTATTTGTCCCTTTGAAAAATTTTGTGTCCCCCAGATTTCATGGGCAGGAGGGAGACACATTGCCTCTAGCTCATTGGATCCTATGTGCAACACTGTATGTGTCATCAATAGGTCTAGAATTTAACTTAAATTTCTTTTTATCCAGAAGGACTAGTAGATTGAGATATTTATTTACCAGACCTTCTGAATCTTGGCAAGTCCTTCACACAAAACAGTGTCAGACATATGAGATTTACAAGCCATCAGACTATTGAAATTATGAAAACTACTAGTCCGACAGGAAATTTACTAGCCTCAGGCTAGCGGACTACTGCTAATTTTGAGCCCTGCATGAGCATAAGTGTGTCTTTACATGCATTAATCATGTGCTTGTTAAGTTCAATGTAGCCTTGTATATAATTCAAATTTTGCAAATTAAAAGTTAAATTTACCCAAATTATGCAAGTAATGGAAGATGCAAGTTATCAACAAATTGTTTACTTTTCTTCGTGGTTGAAGTCTTTCAGACATACCCTTGATGTCAAAATCAAGGTAATACAGAACAGAGGATTTTTGTTTTGTCTGAATATTGAATTTTCCTTTTGATCAAAATGCTATCTTTCAAAATAAGATATTATTTTTGAAGCTGCTCAAATTCTTACTGCTTATTCTGAAAAATGGACACGACACCTTTAGAAAAAAAACTTGAAATTACCCAGATTCCAATTCAGATAGTGGGATATCCCCAAGAAAAGAGTATAGGAAGTGAGGGACAGGTTTCAACACAAAATGGAAGACTGCATATTCTCGGGTGGAAATTGTTGGATCAGATGGTAGGTTTTCCATATTGCTAAATTTTGGTTCAGATCTGCTTAGTTACCAACATGTGAAATAGGGTGGGTGGGGATGGAGTACAATTCCTAGGGCACCATTACAATCTATTATTTTTGTTCTTATAGTAGTAGCTTTAGTAGTTGTTGTTGTAGTTGTAATTGTTGTCATTCTTGTTATTTTCTGGAAAATGTGACATGGAAAATTTTCAGTGAATGCAAATTGCATATTACTGATAGTTACATTGTTTGTATATTTACATAGTATTCTCGCAACAAGAAAAAAAAAAAAGTTTGATCAGTAAACCTTGACTTAAGAGGCTGCTGCCCTCAGAATTTCACTCTTTTGCCAATCCAAGTAAGAAAATGAACAATTTTCATCTTCCAGGATATCGTTTATTTAACTTTAAAGAATAATTAGCTTGGACATTACATGTAGATCCACAGGTTATGGCACTCATCATGTTGCCTGCATGCGCCAACCCCCATACCCTATTACCTAAGTGTACATCCCCAAAATTGGATGGAACATACCGGTAGTCATGGATATAGGCAATTGTGCATAGCAGACACACTTGCATGGCTACCCTATAATTAATTCTCATCTAAGTACACAGTCTTTCTGGATTCCTCTGACAGAAATCAAGGCATATACAAACTAATACAAAATTACAAGTTATAAATATACACCAGAGTGGAAATTGCTATCCCTGGATCCTAGAGGAAGATGGATGAGAATATAAAGTGAAATTATATATGGATAAAGAACATTATCAACAGGTTAGAGAATTTTTTATTCGTACCGTACTGAGATTAAAAACCATGTATGCATGTTATGACACCCATCACCTTGCCTGTATTTACTGTACTAACCCACATACCCTGTCAACTAAATGCACATCCCCCAAAAAGGATGGTACATAGTCAAGGATATAGGCATTTGTGTGTAGAAGACACACTCGCATGGTGACCCTGTAATTAAATCTCATCTAAATACACGATCACTTGGAATTCCTGTCCGCAATCGAGGCTTGTGGAGGTTAATAACTGAAAGTTACAAACATATGCCAGACAGAGTGGAAAGTGCTATCCCAGGATAATAAAGGAGGATGCATCATAATATGAAGTGAAATTATATATGAATAAAGAATATTATAATACAGTTTAGAGAATTTTTAGTATGTCTACTGTTGAGATTTGAACCCAGGTCAACAGGCTTCAGCATCCATCATGTGGGTGTGACCTTGTACATGTGTGTATGATTGCACATTAGTATTTGTCTGAAGACTTGAGTAGAAATCTCCACAGAAACAATTAAGATGTATTCTTTTCATTGGGATTTGTTATTGAAATTTCATTGCAATAAAATGAGTGATATCTGTAAAACATCCAATGTGGACTTTTACATTAATTATTTGAGACCTTAAATTGTAAAAAAAAAATATAAAAAAAAGAACAAATAATACAAGTTCAGATTATACCTTCTTGTATTACACAATGATCATCAGTTCTGCAAATGCAAGATGTGTTACAAGCCTACACAATAATTTATTTGAGCTCTTCAGTGTAATCATAATAAACCGGAACAATACAAGTTTGTCCTGGTTGCACACAATACTCATCACATGTTTTACTAATGGAAAGTGTCACACAAGACTACTACATGATTATATAATCTATTTGAGATCAGCAAATACAAGATGCTCTTAACTAGAAACTTATGCATATTTTATGTTTTTCTGAGTTTATACCATTACAGTTCATGATAATGTTAATCCCATACAATTAAATTTAGTCCTTTGTCTAAACAGTTGGGTAATGTGGGATTTTTGTTTATACAGTAGCCATTAGTGGGTAACTCCAAAAGTCAATATAGTATGTTCTGTATGTTTTTCTGGCCTGATAAAATGAAAACATTCACAAGTCTTGTTACTTTAAGGATTCACCCTGAGGGTTTGGTGGTATTTAGGATGATTACCTAATTAGATAATAAGTAGTCAACCCCTGTGGATTAGTGTGGCCTCTTACCAATAACAATCACCCAAACCTAAACAACGGATTATATGGAGATCATTAAGCTACACTACTATAAGTACCCTGAGGGAAAGTTTAACAATGAGATCAGCAAATAAAACATTATTAAGCAATTTCCGTTTTTTACGGTATCTTATTGTTTGTCAGCTTTCCAGAACTTGGGATATCCCATGACCAAAAATGTATCCATATTTCATATTTATATGAGTTTACACCATGATGGTTAACATTATCCTTAATCGATACAATCAACTTAGTCCTGTGTCTAGACTATAAGGTAACTGTAGACTTTCCACATTGCACTGTCACCGGGTGACTCCACAAGTTAATATAGTATGCAACAGCAATTATCATTGGTTCAGTGAGAAAGCATAATATTAAATCATAGGCAATCTGTGTCAAGCTGAAGATAAAAGAAATCGCTGCCATTTGTTATTGTGTTGACAAAACACAAACATTTGCTAATCTTGTTATTTCAAGGATTCACCCCGAGGAATAAGTAGTCTTGAGTGTGATTACTTAATCAGACAACAAGTAACACAGCTACCTGTGGATTAGTATGGCCTCTTACAGATGGCAATCACCCAACACTCAACTGTGGATTATTTAGAGATGATTCAGGCACACTGCTTTAAGTAATCTGAGAGTCAGTTTAACAATAAAATGTTTATAGCTGGAAAATATATAAAATGTCATTCTAATTTTTAACAATATCATTTTTTTATATTTTTCAGTTGCCCAAACAGGCTTTCACTATGAGAAAAATGGTTGCCTGGCATTAATTGTTTGTTGTCTTGGGCTCCTGGCCAATTGATTTTTCTACTCCTGATTTTATCCTTCCACTTCCATGTGAATTCTCCTTCTCTGAATTTTCCTTATTACCTTCCTTGCTAAGAAAAGTTTAGCAAACTCTTTTTATCCACATAGTAAATATCACCTTGCTTGACAACTACTTCTAAAGTGGTCATAACATACATTTACATATTAAATACAGACATGCTTAATTAGTGTAATTGTTTCACTTTAGAAGCAATATTGCATATAGACAGTTGAGCCTCTGTATAATGGATTAAAAATTAAAGAATCATTACTGTTATTTAATTAGCTCATCAAGAAAATTGACACTAATGTCAGTTAAATGCCTTTCAATTGTTTAATTGCATTGACTTGCTTGATTGAAGTCATTGGGAGATCTGCTTGAGAGTATCTTGATTGAGTAAACACATTATAATGAGGCTGTTCAGAGTATTGCAAAATTAATCGTTCCAGCTCTGTTTTGTTTAAAGGGTTTTGATTTGCTGGGTTGCTTGGCACAGTGTGCAGTCAACCTGTAATTAGATAATTAGAATACTGTATGTGCACATGCAACATTTATAAATGACCACTTCCAGTATGTGTGATACATCACAGGATGTGAGTGGATAAATAGAAATCAGTTGATTCAAGCATTCATTACACCCAAAGGGCAAGAATGGCCAGAATAAAGTAGAACATATCATTAAAGCATGAAAATTAGCATTTGCCCAGCTTGTTTTAAATAGGGACATTTAGCTATGGGATTTGATTGGCCCTGCTTGTGGCAGACTTTCATTGAATATCACTTGACACATCCAGTGCCTAGTGACAGACCCTTGGTGACTGTCGTGTAACAACATACCACACTACCTGGAAACCAATGCCTGATGCCCGGTGACTGGCAACCATTCATGGCCACTAGGCAAAGACCAGTCAGTTGTTGTAGCTCTTATTGGTGAGTCTCTGTTCAGGGAACTTGACTGCAATGAACAATGTCTCTTTAATTAAATCCAGGTCTTCTTGAGTGAAAGAAGACATTACTTCCCTTGCATGGGA
Organism: Margaritifera margaritifera; assembly: GCA_029931535.1. Classification (NCBI taxonomy): domain Eukaryota; kingdom Metazoa; phylum Mollusca; class Bivalvia; order Unionida; family Margaritiferidae; genus Margaritifera; species Margaritifera margaritifera. Next base: position 336,271 of record JAQPZY010001058.1, on the reverse strand, counting down.
AGGCAGGATATTTGCTGATGGATGCTGGCAACTTCCCTTCTCCCGGAAGTGCCATGGATCCCTCTCTCATGCGGGTTGACAACTTCCTTTCATGTATCGATGATTCCACCCTAGCAGATGCGGGTGACTTCCATAACCCAGGAGCTGGTGATTTCCCTGATTTGGGATGTGCCTTAGCTTCCTCTTAGAAACAGGAGGTCTTCCAATTACAAAGAGGTACATGTAGAAGCATGTCCCTTCTTACTGGTCTATTGGCACCACAACCTTCTGCTCAATTCCCATGCCTCATCTGGCAAAAGACAACAAATTGGACAAATGCCCATGCGTACAAACACAGTAATGCTAAGCAGGTGGGGTGTGTGTCCCACACAGCCATTTTATGATTGCAGTTACCTACAACTTAAGGCATTATTGAATGCTGAACGGAAATACAAGAAATAACAATGAAATGGAACAATAATTGGATACGGAGTACTTACCCTAACAATGGTTACTAATAGAGGGATGAAAAGTAAAGAAGCACTGCTTCACTAGCGAGCTACTTAAAAGCCTCAAATGTAATGAAATGGGACACAGATACACAAAAATTATGCAAGGACTGGGGAGAAAATAACCAATGCAACACAAAAAAGGATATGATTGACAGTAGAAATGCCAGCCTGCCAAAATCCATGGTGATGCTGCATGTTTTTTATCCCTTTGTTAGACATAACAAAATTGTAATGCCTCCTGCATGATTTTTTTTCCTGATCGGCCATGCTTTTTTTTTTGATCAACCCTGCAAGACAAAAAAGAATATGATTGACAATAGAAATTCCAGTCTCCCAAAATCCATGGTGGTGCTGCTTGTTTTTCATCCTTTTGTTAGGGGTCAGAAAATTTTAATGGCTTCTGCAGCATTTCTATATATAAAAAAAAGTTGCAACAAAAAAGAGAACATTCAGATATTTAATTATTAAATGTATTGGAAAATGTGTCATTTTCAGTTCCTGATTTTTTGCTGTTTGCATCAGTTTTAGTAATTATCCTTCCAAGTTTCTCTAGTCCATTCACAATATTTAAATGCTTCAGTTGGTACTTGGTAAGAATTGGTCCTCAGCCAGTATGATACATTGTATAAACTGATCCTCAGCCAGTATGGTACAGGGTAAGAATTGGTCCCCAGCCAGTATGGTACAGGGTAAGAATTGGTCCCCAGCCAGTATGGTATATGGTATGAACGGAACATCAGCCAGTATGCAGTCTTTCCATTATATGATTTTGACAAGTCTGGGAGATAAGCTTTCACACTTCTGTTGTGACGTGCTTTGTGGCAGAAGAGTGTTTATAAACATTTGGGAAAATACAATGGTCAGACTCTTGCATGGGATACTTATGGACATCTTGTATCCAGTGTTGGACATGTCAGATTAGAAAATGATCACTTGAGCTCATTTGTTGGTTATGTCCAGTAAATATGTCCATTTTAGGAGCTCTGCTTATATATATCTATATATATATATATATATATATATATATATATATATATATATATATGTTGGGCTGATGGCAGCAAAACATAGATATGTAGTTTACCTGCTTAGACCGTTTTTTAATTTTGTCTTCTTTCGTTCTTCTATTGTTAAACCTTTGTTTGTTTGTTTATCCATCATTTAAACGTGTAGGAGTCTATTCTTGGTTTTTGTGTTTAGTGTTTGTTTTGTGGATGTAAATTGTTACTTCCCCTGATGAAGAGCTTGTTTAACTCGAAACGTTGGGAAACTGTTTTGTATTTGTGCCGTTATAAATTTTTGTGCCGTTATATATATATATATATATATATATATATATATATATATATATATATATTGGTTACCAAATTTGATATGTTGGTGTTTCTTAAGAATATCAGATCAGAGATAGTTTCATTATTCAGCAGATAAAAGGATTAAAAAGACAGAAGAAACGGACATATCTTGGATTCTTGGAAATTCTTTTCAGTTAGTAGAGCATCTGTACATTTGAGGGACAATTGTTTATAGTGCAGCTATTATCAGCTGAAATTCATTGAAGATTATAGATGTTTTAACTATGTATTATTTAGAAAAATGCCTACTGAGGGGAGGTAATTCCTTGATAGAATGGGAAGCAACTTGTATTATACTGGAAGAGTAGATTTAGTAGATGAAAGAAGGTACTTTAATATGAAATTGTTAGCTATAAAGCTTTCTTTTCATTTTTGCATCATTACCATATATACTCGCATATGAGCCGGGTCCAAATGCAAACAACATAGACCCTGATCTGTCATTGCATAATGCACCGGCAGATCTGGGTCTATGCAGTTTGCAGTTGATATCAGCTTATACACGAGTATATACTTTAATTGTTTCTAGCCTTTGTTAAAGAAATGTAGAACAAATCATGATAGCATGTATTAGTCATCTGAGCTGCCAGAATACAACATATGGCAGCCCACACCTTGCATTAATCTGAAATTTGCATCTGGAACTTGTTGTGGAAAGAATTGTTGTTGCCAGCAAGAATTTACTCTTTTTTTTTTGGCATAGATCTAATTCAGTATTTGATTATTCCCTTCCAATTTCAGGATGAATATGGGGAAAGTGATGTATTTCTTTTATCCAAGTATGGTCAGGAGTATCAATGTAACATTCCCAGTCACATGGAACAAGAGAAGAAGAAGGAGGAAGCAGAGAAGGAGGCTCTGGAAATCGGTGTCCCAGACCTACTCAAGTCTATGGAAAGTGCACCCTGCTTAATTAAGGTATATATGATTCTTACCATAGTTTAATATATGTGAACTCAGTCTAACATGGCTAGACAATGCTTATCCAGGTACAATTATAGCTGTTATCCCAAAAAAAATCTTAGGTAAATTAGATAACATAGATGTATTTATCTTTTATTTATTTGGAAGAGTTTGAAAGAGTCTCTGGCTCTATGAAATGTGTGAGAATTTTCTTAGGGCTCTCCACATTTTGAAAAGTGCTCTGTAACATTGGGTTGGTTTGTTATTTTATGACATAGTAACATAAGTAGGTTATTTAGTGCTGAGGCAATCAGAGTCAAGTGCCTTGCCCAAAGACACACCATGGTAGCTCATCCGGGCTGATCTGATGGTAGGATTCAAACCTGCACACATTTGGTCATAAGTCTGGCATGCTAACCACTGAGACACTGTGGCTCCTGCCTCCATTAGTTGCCTCATACAGCATACAAGAGAGTGCATCGTGCCTTTTTTTACATCCTGAGCCTAAAGTGAGTTCTATGACATCGGGACTTTAAATTGGACTCTGCACTAAAAGCTGAAGAAAACCCCCATGTTTTAATGATCTCCATGCTGTAGTATCTGTGATATACTGTATTGATACCCTCCCTCTGTCTGTTTGTCCTTCTATTAATATACTCTTAAAATGCTAGGTTGAAATTCAGAAAACTTTTCATTACTGTATTTGATGGAATTTTTGTACATGGATTTTTGTTGCTTCAAAATATGAAAAATAATGTGACAGAAACTATTTATTATTTTTGAGAATGATCCTGTTCGCAAAAATTGAGGAGGACTCCAATATATCTGCATGATTGTCAGTTTTTAAATTCACATGTAATTTAATTGCATACAGCATTTTCCACTGGTACAAGCAGCTGTTTAAATTTCTTCATCTGTGTGTGTATTGTAGTAAATAAATTCAAAATGGGTAACTACAACACTGACATACCATATATACTCATGTATAAGCCCATACCAACTGCAAACTGCATAGACCCAGATCTGCCATCGCATAATGTTCCGGCAGATATGGTCTATGCAGTTTGTGAGGATTAATCAGTAAAACAAACAACATAGACCCTGATCTGCTGGTGCATTATGCGACAGCAGATCTGGGTCTATGTTGTTTGCATTTGGACCTGGTCTATACACGAGTATATATGGTAGGTTGCCCATCATTCTTACACCTCGTGATAAGTTATGCCCTGAGGAGAGAGGGAGAGATTTCAGCCCTTCATGTCATTTTGCTATACTTTACTTTAAATGTCCTCATTTAATTGAAGCTTTTGTAAAAAAGAAAGCAGTAATAGAAAATAGAAATCCTAACAAAATTAAATGCTATACACTTTCAGTTTCAAGGATATATATTTCATATTTAAATATTCACAACATGTATATCCATATCTATTCCATTTAGTTTGTCTCAAGAAGGATCGTATACACTGCAAAATTATGACACCCTAACAATGTAGTATGCTGTGTTGTTTTTATCAGCAAGTGAAACACTGTTTACATTCCCACCAAAAATGACACTTCCAGTAGTTATGAAACTTTCAAGAGTAGCACCTACATTACACCATACCATATACATTAACAGAGTTGCACATCATTAAATGAAACAAAGAATGATTGGATGTATGTCCAGAAAATTAATTGAAATTAAAAATAATCAATGAGGAAATTGTGTTAATTGCCTTAAGAGTTAGACCTAGGAGAAAGGGTGAAATAGAATGGGGGCTCTCTATGGAGAAATGATTTACTTTTTAGGACACCTGTGGTATTTAAAGCTAGAATCTTGTGATGGCAGATGTGAAACTGTTATCAAAATGAATCCACACAGGCTGTACAGATGTTCAAATATCACCATTCAAACTGTTATCAAAATGAATCCACACAAGCTGTACAGATTTGATGATCAAATATCACCATTCAAACTGTTATCAAAATGAATCCACACAAGCTGTACAGATGTTCAAATATCACCATTCAAACTGTTATCAAAATGAATCCACACAAGCTGTACAGATTGATGTTCAAATATCACCATTCAAACTGAACATATAAGCTAGTTCCTTAAGTCCTGATTGTTTTCACTTACAAGGGGCTTGGATTTCTATAAAGCAAAGTTCAAGTGTATAGAATTGCCACATTGTTATGAAAAGGCCACTGACTTGCTTATGTTAATCGAGACTATTTCATTATGATTTTGATCGGATTTGCAAAATGGAATACATAAATTGCTTTAAATATATGTCAAAACTTCATCCAGATTTAGCTGTCTGTGAAGGGCACTAGTATGTATTGTAATAATTTGACTGGAAAGATCGATACCTGATGATTTAAATAAATGTACAAATAGGCTGAAGTTCTTTTACGTTAATTTAGTTTAATATGCATTCTATTGAAAATAACTAGTACTTATTTATATACACTGGTCTTAGAGAGAAACTCTTAAAATAAATATGCATAAAAATATCAGGCAATAAATAAGTAAAGTATAAAACAGATTTTCAGTAAACATCTGCTTTATTTCTGCTGATTTTGTACAATATTTGTATGTAAACTTTAATTCTCAAATACATTGAATTTAGACTTGTACAATTTTTTTTAAAAATTCAGTAATAAAAAACAAACTTCTTTGTACAAAATATTTAGTACAGAAAATAATTACCCTCTATAGTTGCATATAATCCGGGTCCAAATGCAAAAAACATAGACCCTGATCTACCATCGCATAATGTGCCAGCAGATCATGGTCTATGTTATTTGTTATACTGATTAGTCCTTACAAACTGCATAGACCCAGACCTACCAGCGCATTATGCGATGGCAGATCTGGGTCTGTGCAGTTTGCATTTGGTATCGGCTTATAAGCGAGTATATCTGGTATGCTTTTTATGGGTCAACTGCATATGGAAAATTGAAGAGTACCAAAACTTACACTAATTATGTTACTCTTGTCCATGTGCAAGAGCAGTATCATATATGGCTCTTTCCCCTAAATTACCCGTGAAGGATTAAAGGTCAGCTCTTTCCCCTAAATTACCCGTGAAGGATTAAAGGTCAGATTTACAAAAATGTCAATTACAAGTGACTTTTTCAAATATTTTTGACCGAACTTTGAGCATGTAGTAATTGTAGGAAGACACATACATGTATATAATGAATTTTGGGTTCTGACCTCAGGGTTATAATTAGGGGATGATGAGGGTTTTGGGGATTGGGGTTCATATATCATTTTAAAGAAATGCAAAAAAATTTGGGATGGAAGTTGCTACATGTTTAGTTAACTATTTACTTGTTAAATTGAATAATGCTCATGGTTCTCAATAGACGTGTACTCGCTGGTTTTGACACTTGAAATTTTAATTTGACCCATTTCTGATGCATGGAAATTCCAACCTTTGCATTTTTATGACACATGTTGATTTAGGCCAGAGTATCAGTCTTAATTACCCTTGATTTGCATCCTGTATAATTTCTTAGTGAGTGTGTGCTGTCCATAACAAATTTACTATATGCGCCATTGTTCAACATTTGTTAGACTACTGTTTACACCTTATTGGCCAATAATATTGCACATATATAAATCAATCACTGATGTCATGCTTAGATGTGAATAACTGAATCAAGGTTAGATTGTTTTGAGATTATCTTTGACATTTATGATAGTCAGAGGAAGAGGGAATCAGTTAGGACTTAATTGGATTACCTTTTGATCAAATATTGACTTTTGTTTGATTGCCTATCAAATTATAATCAATTAAACAAAACTGGAAGATATGGTGGATTGCAAAGTCAGTTATCAAAGGTATGTTTTATTGGCAATTAATTTGTTTCAATTCGCAAAATGTTTAAAACATCTGGTGTTTTAATTAATGTATCATTCAATAAGAATTGACCAGACATTACGTTCTGTGATTTATTTTGTGCTTTGGAAATATTCGAGATTGAATAATGAGATTAAATAATTGTTTTATATTTTGTGAACTGTTAAATCACAATGGCTCAAAGAATTATATGTTTTTTTCTGTCTCAGTCTCAGATACAACTTGCCAGTGATAATCATTTAAACCCTTAGACTCCAAAGAAACAGGAAGTTTGTAAAACTTCTGAAGAGAAGGGAATAAATCTCCTAAAGTTGAAAGAAAATTTAAGAAGAGTGGAAAAGTGAATTTTCATGGGTTAAAAGTGTTGTGAAGATGGAAATACAACAATGATATGTGACTGGTGGAAGGATGCTGGAAAATCAAAACAGTTTGTCACTAAGGCAATTCAAGTCCTAAAAAACAAAGTATAAATTAATCCTTTTTCTGTTTAATATACCAAATATACACACAGTCATACATAATTAGAAGGAAATACTTGTACAAAAAACAGAAATGGCCATGTCTGTCTCACTCTCTGCTTGTCTGTTCCTCACAAAATACCATGCAAGTGTTTCTCTTTATTTAGTATGAGACAAAAAATCGTTAACATCAGTTTGCTCCACAAATAAAAAACAATCCCAGTTATGAGCTCATGACTGCCACAAAACTGATGACTACTGAGATTTCAGTTTTGACTCTGGAGATTTTCAGTTTTAATCTTGAAATTATGGGGTCAAGGTCGAATGATTCTTCAGTTTGTAAAACTATTTAGAACCCTTATGCTAACAGAGGAGTATGGCAGGGGAAATAACTCTTAGTTTTTTTACTAAATTGTCTATTACTCATACACCACTTGACCAATGCAAACAAAATTTGTTTAAATATTTGTATATGTATATACATGACCTAATTAGATTTTTGTCCTGTTTAAATAAGTCTTGCAAGTGCTGTTGATTTGTTTGTTTTGGACATTATAGACTTGCCAGGCTAGTCATTAATTGACTGCAGTGGAGACATGTGACTTACAAACAAAAATCTAGTTGGCAATGTTATAGTCCTTTTTCTATTAATGTTGGATCATCACAAGTAGGTGGTTCCTTTTAACAGATCATTTGACATCTTGTGATGTCATTTGATATTTAAACTGCTTATATTTGCCTCGTTGCCATAAATTCATACAGGGAGCTTCAATAGCTCAGTTGATAGACCATTGAACTCGTAAACCAAGGGTCGTGGGTCAGCCTGGGTAGCTGCCTCTGTGTATCCTTGGGAAGGGCTTTTAGCTCCAATTTTCTCAGCATGATATAGCCAATAATGTATTAAAATTGCTGTTAAAACCAAGACACCACACACACACAGAAAAACTATGCTAGAGTATTCCAGGAAGTTGTGTACAAGTCTAATGTGTTTCCTTGTTTCTTTTCTTATAGACCAAAGATTGGTGGAGTTATGAATTTTGCTATGGAAAATATATCCGTCAGTACCATGTAGAAGGTAAAGTATGAGTTTTCTAGCACACATAAAGCTACTGTAAAATCTGGATGATAAGTGTGAAAATAAGCATATACCAAAAATAAGTGCACATGGGCCTTCTGGCATTTCTATAGCAAAAATAAGTGCACACAGGCCTTCTGGTATTTCTGTAGCAAAAATAAGTGCACACAGGCCTTCTGATATTTCTATATAAAAAATAAGTGCACATGGGCTTTCTGGCATTTCTATAGTAAAAATAAGTGCACACAGGCCTTCTGGCATTTCTATAGCAAAAATAAGTGAACACAGGCCTTCTGGTATTTCTGTAGAAGAAATAAGTGCACACAGGCCTTCTGGTATTTCTGTAGCAAAAATAAGTGCACACATGCCTTCTGGTATTTGTATAGCTGCAGTAATAAATGCATATATGTCTAAAAGATAAAGCCTGACATGCACAATTAGCTTTTCATTCAATTGTTCTGTTCCAAATTAAGTGATTGGTGTGACTATTTACCTAGCAGGGAATTTGCCTTTTCTTCCTGCTAGCTTTCTTTTCGTTAATGAAGTATCTTTATTTGTATCTTTATTTATGTGAAGTGCTATTTAAAATCTGGTCCATAAGTATTAATGTGAAAACTTTTTAGCTCGCCTCCACAAAGTAGAGGACTGGTATGTTATTGTACTGCTCCCAGTGTTGGCGTCCACACAGATACAAGTATATACATGTGTACAATCTCACTGAATGTCAACCATTCTTTCTTCCTATGTCCTATGCAACAGTTGTTTGTTCGGTTTTTGTGTTTAACTCAGCTTTTTTCACACTAAATAAATATTGTTTTACCTGGAAACATGCCACACTTGATGAGGGGATGCATCTTGATGACTAGTACTACACCCGCGTTACAAAAGTAGGTCACAGTGACCTATATTTCATGCTACACTAACTTTGGATACATTTTTTGGTTTGTTTCTCAAGCTCTGTTAATGCTAGAATTATCAAACTAGATTGTATGTATCTCAACTAGTACAACACCTTACATGAAACGAATGACACTGTGACTTACATTTCACATTATACTGGCTTGGGTTAAGTTTTGCTTTTAGCTCATAACCAAATTGGTTTTTTGCACCATTTGTATATACTCAGGGCTCGAAATTAGCGGTAGTCCGCTAGCCCGAGGCTAGTAGATTTCCTGTCGGACTAGTAACTTTCATAATGTTAATAGTCCGATGGGCTAGTAAGTTTCGGTTATCAACAGTCAGCGTTTGTTTATGCCTCTCCCTAATAAAGACTTGACTTCAGCAGATGTTCTGTAGAATCAAGGCAGTGACCATTGTAAACACAGTCATAAAATATTAGCATCAGAAGATGAAGTCGATTTCTGCCTCGGAAAGGTGCGTTTCTATAATAAGAAGCCATCCAATTTTGCGCATTTCGCTTAACAGCGCCAATTATGGTCCCGTCATTAACAGCGGAAGTTTGGTAATTGATCCTAATTAATCTGATAACGTATGAAATGAAAAATGACGTGGAAATAGTCAAATGTTAGTTGTTAAGAGATTTTTATTTCCAACAAATTTATGGCATTCTACAACTTTATATGCGGAAAGTTATTCAGATTTAAAATCTCTCCCCTCAACCATAAAAAAAAACAATTTTGTTTCTTGTGTTTCTTTTGGATCATCTGATTGCAGCGCGTGCTGTTATAGAGGGGCTGAACTTCACTACATTAGACATGGATAGTGAAGAGATTGTACTTATGTTTTACTTATTTCTTTTTCTCTTCATTTTTCTATTGCATATTATATATAATATAGAAAATTGAGATTAACCTGTTTTAAAGCATCTCTCTCTCTCTCTCTCTCTCATACACACACACACACGCATACAACATGGAATCCAAATCATCATAATGTTCGGTAAGAGTTTACATATTCCCTGATTGCCAGCCAAGCTTTCTGCAGTTAGCGACCTCATCGTTCACACCAAGCCATAAAGATGTGTCTTCCATGAAAGATTTTTAAATATTCTGATAATGTTTATAAGAATTTGTCACCAAAGTTAACATTTAAAAAGTAACGCTAGAATACTTATTAATTATAACCAAATTTTACTTTTTCAATGCATGACATGATGACATTTTTAGGAAATATTCAGAAAATATTAAAATTTGACCATTTATAAATCTACACATATATAAATTTGTAAAAGTTCATAAAAGTAAGAAAATTAATACGGAATCGGTATTAGACGTAGCATCATAAAACAAAAAGCACGAACAAATATTCCCACCATTGGGTGCGAACTTCCAAAGTCAAGTACGTGTGCGTTTGCGTGTTTATGCATGCTGGTATCACACTTTATCCACTTGACCACAGTAACAAACTACAAAGTGGTATACCACACACAGAAACACGACAAAAACTATTAAAGTAAATTAGTTTGTATGTTTATTCGTTTAATTTTTTTTTTTTTTTGCTTGCTAGTTAAACGCTCCAACAGTCACAAATGGGAAACTGCATATTTTACATTTGCATCAAAATAATTATAAGAATTAGATCAATGTTACGATTACGTTATTGACACATTATTTCCATATAACTACTTTTTTCTATGATGATAAATAATTGAATACACGTGGAGATATCCAAGCAGAATGCCGTACATTTGTTGGGAATTAAAATCTATGTGCATCAAAGATTTGAAAATTTTCCACCTTATTATTAATTTCAACAATACCATGAGGTCGGATTAATTAGGAACAATTACCAAACTTCCGCTGTTAATGATGAGACCATATTTGGATCTGTTAAGTACGACGCGCCGAGTCAGTTGGCTTCGTTTGATAGGAACGCACCTTTTCCAAGCTGAAACTAACATTATCTTCTGATGCTAATATTTTATAACAGCGTTTACAATAGCGACTGCTTTGATCCTGCAGAACATCCGCTGAAGTCAAGTCTTTATTAGGGAGAGGCCATTTAATTTCAAGGGGGGTGGGGGGTAGGCAGGACTAGTAAAGATTTGGCAGGACTAGTATATTTCTCAGTATACTAGTCCTTCTGGCTACAAAGCAATTTGCGTTAAATTCGAGCCCTGATACTGTTGTATCTAGATTCATGAAACTTGGTGACAGGATACATATTGATGAGTACTGCTCCTCGACACAAAAGTAGATCACTGTGATGTATATTTCATGCTTCACTGACTGGTTAAATTTTGTGTTTTAAGTTTATTTCTCAGGCTCTGTTCATTATAAAATTTGATAACTGTATAGTACCATATCCTTACAACAAAAGAAGATCATGATGACTTACCTTTCACATGTTATTGTCTTAGGTTACATTTTTGCATTCAGCTCATTACCAAATAGGTTTTTAGTACCCTGTATGCATACTGTTATACCGAGATTCATGAAACTTAGTGAGGTTAGGTATCTTGATAAGTACTACACCCTCATCATAAATGTAGGTCACTATGACCCATGTTTCATGCTTCACTAACTTGGATTCAGTCTCAAGCACTGCTCATGCCAATCATAAAACTAGCCGACTGTATGCATCACTGTTAGTGCCACACCTTTTCAACAAAAAATGTCATCATGACCTACATTTCACATTTTACTGGCTTAAGTTTTTTGCATTTAGCTCATGACCACATTGGGTGTTTTCTATGTACATTGCAATACTATTAACCTGGAATCATGAAACTTAGCAAGAGGATGCAGCTTGATGAGTACTACACTTCATCTTAAAAATAGGTCACTGTGATCCATGTTTCACATTTCACTGTCTTTGATTCAGTTAGATGTTTTTACAGTTTAGGCTTTAATTATTAAACTGGATTATTGTATACAGCTCTCTTAAAATCAACATGCCCAACAAAAAATAACTTGCCTAGCAAAAGATCTCTTCGTATACAATGGCTTTTTTCAGTGTTTTGGTATGGAGGCACCAACTTTACAATACTTCAATCTAAGATGTTAATGTGTAATTGTTTAGGTGTAATAAACAAGAAGACATTCATTTTACTCTTAACAGTATGAATAAATGTTTACATGTTTACAAATGTTGTTATTATCATTATTACTATTATTATTATTATTATTATTATTATTATTATTATTATTGTTATTATTATTATTATTATAGATGCTGTTGCTAGTGAAAAGTAATTACATACTTACGGAAAGTATCTCTTGGTATCTTCAGTTTGGTATGACAATGCTTCAATAAAGCTACATGGTCTTAAAAATACTGGTGTCCTGGGGCAAGTGTAACATTGTCTGACCAGAAAAAAAAAATCAAAAAAATTTTGAGTCTCTGGCTCATAACTTCTAACAGGTCTAACCCATAAAGATGTGTGATAACTCATTGAAGAGGAAAATTTCCTACATTAAACTCATACCTAGATTACTGAAAGTGTCATGGTAAATATGAATACCATTAACAAATCAAGGCTTAGGTGTGAAGCTGCAGATCTTAAGTTAGTATGCAAACCTTGTCTTTTATATATATTTATCTAAGGATACATGTATTAGAAAAGTTCTCTGTCTTCACATAATATATTTTCATGATTTGGACCCAGTCTAGTAGCACATTAGCATCAGGTACCTGTGTAGAAAACAAAGTTTGCTTCTTTTGCAACATGTTTTAGACTGACATCAAGTTGGCGAAATAGGCAAAAATAATTGATAATTGATGCATGCTAGATGTTAAGCAGTGTTAAACTTAAGTGCTCATTAGGGAAAGAAAATGCACATAGATTTATTTTAAAGGTGTGAATCTGCATCTACATAGGCCTGGGGACAAGTAAGTGGTGAAGTTTTACCCAGTCAGGATGAGAGGAGTGGTTTTCCTGAGTCCTCCTTACTAGTATCTACACATACATAGAGGACTATTAAACATGGGGCAGGTGTATTATGTGCCATTCATGGTGCTCATGTTAAATCATATAAATGATTAGAAATTTTCAATGAATTTTAATTTGTCCATAACCAACATGTAACTGGGGAACTTCTGTAGGACCTCACATTGCCAGTATGATGGTTTTCTTCCAAATAAAGGATTCATTCATTGACTATTCAGTTGATGAAAGTGTCTCGCCAGAATACCTGGTGTAATGTAAAAAATATCCATCAGTTTTTCAATGTTATCAATGTGGCACTGAGTGAAATGTTTGGCACACCCAATTCTTGACAGTGCAGACTTGTGTGATGAACTTGAGCATGTGATTTTAAAAATTGCCAAGCTCAAAACATCTGATTGCAATCACAAGAGATACGAAATGTAAACATCTGATTGCAATCACAAGAGATACAAAATGTAAACATCTGATTGCAATCATGAGAGATACTAAATGTAAACATCTGATTGCAATCATGAGAGATACAAAATGTAAACATCTGATTGTAATCTTCATACTAATGATACTGACAAAGACAGATGCTGTAAAATATTTCTGTAGAAAAAAGCTTGACTGGCTGGACATGCTCATGATGAAGTTTACTTTCCTGGCAGCTTTTTCAACTTGTTCTGGCCATCAGGGCAACAGATTTTTCCAGCACTGCATTCACAGGCCACACATCCTCTTTTTATTAACAGAGAAAGTAAATTATAAGTACTTCATAAATTTCAACCATATTTATTTAAACAGTACATGTATTGGGAAATACATTGTGTGTGTTTATGTTATTTATGTGTGTATATATGTACATAATATTCTCTATTGTAAACAGTTCTTTGTTCATATCTAGTATCCTTTTATATTTTCATTTCAGATGGTAGAGTAGCCAGTGAGATAACTGTCCTTGGACATTATGAATCAGAATTTGACTGGAATAGTGAAAGCAAGGAGGCAAGTTTTTTGTCAGTCTCAAAAGTTAATATCATTCAGACAAATTACAGACTTTGTAATCTGGCCTGTCCTTTCATGAATCAGTGCATACCTGGCAGATAGACTGCAAATATGGGATCATCAGTGAGAGTGGTTCATATATATGCATGCAATTTTTTGTTGTATTGTTGGGGGAAATTAATAACTGAGCAATGCTGATTTGCTGCATGCTTTTGACTGTAATCAACATATTACCCATATCAATTTAACCGTTAACATTGTTGTCATTAAAGTAACATTGCCATATTATGACATAAATAGTTTCTGCCTTTTCTGTAAGTTCTGGCTGCACATTTTCTTTTCATTTGAAAAGTGTTAAAACAAGTAGTAATGCCACAGGGTAATGACCTTTTCAAATGTACCTTGACTAATTTACTATATATCCTTTGTCACCTAACCCTTCCTATACAAAACTGCATTTTCCTGCTTAAAATGAAAAGCAGGGATTATCAATTCTGAGAATTGCTTGTTTTTAGCTCCAATGGTCATAGATTAGAAGAGCTTATCAGATGGTCTGTTATCCATCAGTCAATTAGCACAAGTTTGTTATTGTTACTTCTCCTAAACTACTTGGAGGATTGTGAAGAAACTTTACACACGCTTTCATCTCGTGGTCTAGTTGGTCCTGACTGAAAATGGTGCCGCTCTGACTTCCAATATGGCCACCACAGTGGCCATCTTGAAAATCTGTTTATTACTACTTCTCCTGAATGGATGATCATATCAACATGGGTTTTTTACTTCTTATGATGTCTCGTTGGTCCAAATTGAAATGGTGCTACTCAGACATCCAGTATGGCCACCTCAGTGGCCATTCTTGAAAATTACTACTCCTGAATGAATGGTAATATCAGCATGGGGTTTTCACTGCCATGGCAGCCATCTTGAAAATCTTATCACTACTCCTTCTGAACAGAAAGTCATATTGACGTGGGGTTTTCACTAAAAGACTTCTTGTGATATCTAGTTAGTCCAATATGAAATGGTCTTTGTTGAAATTTTATATTGAAAGTTCAATTATTAGGTGTTGTTTATGTTCCAGTCATGAAACTTGAAAATTGGATGCATATCTGTTATTACTATACCTATAAACCAAATAAGGTCACTATGAGCTACATTGCATGTTTTACCAACATGGATTAGGTATTCATGTTCATAATCACATAGATTCATCCATGCCTAGACCTGCACACATCCTAGAATACTAAGAATGCTTTTTCTGTCCTATACGTAGTTGGAAGTAGGATTATAATGTTTATTCAGTAGTAAACTGTATTTTCCAAAATGGACATTTATCTGATTGTTTTAAATTGCATAGAGGCAGCTGGTAAGGGGAGCCAGTTTCACCCATTTATTTCTGTTATGTGCTGAAAATTTTGGAAAAAAGCTTCAAGAGGTAAAAGCAAAAAAGGAATATCAGTTAATGAAAAAAATGTAAAATAAGTCAGCATGCTGATGCCACGCATATATTTTTAGACGGGTTAGAATAGTCAATTTTATGACATTTCTTTCTTAAATATGAATGTTGAAAACTATGGCAATATGGATAGAATCAGTATTGGTATTAAATATGAAATTATGTATAAAACTAGACTGGAAGAAAGGCCTGTTTAAAATACTGAGAGTGTGTTTCTCAACAAAAGTGCATGATATATGGGAACTTAATTATGGGAAACTTGTAAAAAATGGAAAATATATTTAGTAACTGGATTAAAATAATACTGGGCTTAGTACAATAACAGTAATAAATTCTGTAGATATTTCTAGATTTACCCATTATTTCTTTCTTTACCTCATCCATCATTAGATTTGATTAACATGATGAATGACATATAAAAATTGTATGGAATGGTGGAGCAGATTGAATAAAATGTAGGATATTTGTAAAAAGTATAAGAGATGGGGCAGTACAAAATGGTGGATCTCAGTGATTTTATGAAATCACTGTAAATTACTTGCCTATGACAAATGATTAAAAAGAGCAGATATAGATCTATCTTACAGATTTAGATGTCTCAAAAATATTTTCTTTAGGTTCAAAATACATTTTTCATGCTAGTAATACAATAAAAAAATCCATTCTGGAAAGATGTTTTAAAGCTTGGTCATCATTTATACATTGATTCTTTAAGTGAGATTTTATTATGTTCATTATGGCTATAAGCTAAATACCTACATGCAAAATATTTATTAAAATAAAAATTGATATCTGAATGGTATTTATTACATTTGAGATTTTTTTAAATGATAATGTTGAGGTCTTGTCCTTCAGTAGCTTGGAGAAAACAGATATAATGTGTAAGGAACCTTTCTAGATTACCTAACTCTTGTAAAGGAAAATACTTGATGATACAAAACAAATAATCAGATTAAATAAACAAAATATTATTAAAAATAAATATAATATTGGCATCAATACATATGTGTCAGCTCTTGTAAATAAAAGTGGAAGTACAATTTATATGAAATTTTTATTGATACAAATCAAATTGTCAAAAGTTCAAAAGTGGGATATTGGTTTACAAAATGTAACTTGTGCAGAGTGCAAATGTTGATATTCATCTCATTCTTACATGGTATTAAAGATATAAAGCTCAAAGACTTCAATTTGAAAATGTTACAGAATATTTTAGTTACAAACAATTTCTTTAAAAAAATATGTATACTCGTGTATAACCCGGGTCCAAATGCAAACAACATAGACCCGGATCTGCTATCGCATAATGCGCCGGCAGATCAGGGTCTATGTTGTTTGTTCTTCTGATTAGTTCTTACAAACTGCATAGACCCAGATCTGCCGGCGCATAATTGGTATCGGCTTATACGCAAGTATATACAGTAATTGATTCAAACAAGTGTAGTTGTTGTAGGCAAGCAAAGGAATCTATAATTCATCAAATGTTTGAGTGTGATATGGTGTAAACCATTTGGAGTGAGTTATGTAGTTTGCTCCAGATCATTTTCGACTTGCAAGTTGAAATAAATTTAAAGAATAGTATTCTAGGAGCAGTGAGTAATACTTTTGTTTTTAATGATAATTATAGCAAAATGTTTTATTTAGAAAAATAAATTTAGTAATCAAAGTTTAAGATTCAAATCCTTTCTCTTGACCCCCCCCCCCCCCAAAAAAAAAAAAAAAAAAAAAATATTTGATACAGAATATTATCCAGCTAAAATATATGGGACAAAGGAATCTTTTCTTAAAAGATGGTCCCTTCTTTACAATTATTTTCATAATATAGGTTTGGTATTACAAGTCTTAGATTAATATTTAGATCAGTGTGTGAATACAGCACAAAAGCTAGTGATTCCCAAAGTTGCACTCACATTGCCTCTCTCTCTCTGTACACCTCAGACAATGTTATCTTTTTATATCTTAAGTCATATGCATAATGTAAATTCAGATAGTAGCTATCAGTGATTTGTATTTTCACACTACTTTACTTATTCATTGTACCACTTTTGTTACATATATCCATATAGCAATGATCCCAAGGTTCCCCAACCTTAGCATTGTTTATTTTGTCCGGGTGTTAAACGTTAAAAAAAGAGAAAATGTTCAACATTGGCAATGCAAATACACATACATAGAACAAGTTTAACTGTAAACAAACATTAATTTTTAAGAATTCTAAAAATTATACTGTTGCTCAAAAAGAAAAATATGTTTAGTCAATAGTAAACTTTTAATATTATTGATTATACATTGTATATTGGGGTATGTTAACCCTCAGCAGGTGAACTATGTATTGTACATATGAATGAGTATAAGAATTAATTGAGTGGACTGCATCCTGCAAGCTTTTCATGTGAGGCCTCACCTCTATTGGCAAATCAAAGTAATTATTGATGCATGAACTATGTACTGCTGGCTGTCAAGGTTACTCAAAGCCTTTGACCTTCACCCAGTACAATCTGGCTTCTAGGTGTGAACACTGCTTCGCATGCAAATTTTAAGAACAATGCTGATTATAGTACCTCTACTTTGATATCATAGAAAAGAATGTTTGTTTTTATTGTTTTATGTCTTTTATGCCCTGTTACTGTAAGTATGTAGGTAGGTTGGTAGGTGGGTGGGTAGATAAGTAGTTATGTAAGTGATTTTCCACAGTACGTCAGCACAATACTAGCTATATAGTGCTAATTCAAAGTTAAAATTTGAAATTTTAAAAGATTATTAATTCAAATAAAAGATTGCAACAAAATCTTTTATTAAAAATGGCCAGGATCACTTCAGTCTGAATTTATTTTCTCCATGATAATGTTTACATGGCCTACTGGAGACTACTAAAAGCAGAGGTGAGCTGCATGTATGCAATAATTGATTACACTTTTGGTTTTTTGTTGTTGTTTATTTTAAACAGGATTTTGCATCTATCATAATATGGCATATAAATCTCTTTGAAACATGTGACAGATCTGTTAGAGACCTAATTTTTAGATGGTGTATAGCAAACACTTATAGGTCCTGCTATAATTGTGTATATGTTTCCTTATTATTTTAACCAAAGGTTATCAGCATTCAGTGTTAGACTTATTTAATTTATAGATTGATCAAAGTTTATGGTCAGAAGAATATCAAACAACTAAGAAGAGGGACCAGTCCTAGTATATGATGTAAATATAGATGAATAGATGAATCCTAGATTTAAAAAAACAGGACAATTCATAATAGTAAGCTTTATTAACATGTTGACGTATGTTTTATTATAGGAATTGGAGAAGAAGCGGTTACACAGATACCACACTCAGCAGTATGTTAATGGTACCAAATGTGACCTGACCAGTGAGACACGAAGGACAGAGGTCAGGGTAAGTCATCCTTAATCCTTACCACAGGTCAGCAGTACACTGATCCAGCCATGCATACAGTAGATCTCATTGTAGCCCTGGGGGAGATATGAAAGAGAAGATAATGCAGTCTGACATTTTGGGGTCTGTATGTGTGACGGTGAAATTCTTTGTTAGATACATCACGTGATCACATTAAAGTTAAAAAATAAACTCAGCTACCTCCTGAATCCCACAAAGGCAAAAAAAATTTCTTTGCCGCTAAAAATGGTACCTATGGAAAGTAACTCTTCCAGGATACTATTATAAAGACCTCCCCTTGCCACCAATAAGTGGCCGCCCATTTACCTGTACACAATGCTTCATTTATGCCTCCCATAAACCATTTGATTTCCCAGTTTGTCTCAGTCATCCATCTGTGAAGTTGGTGGATGTTTAGATTCTCACTCTTTTATTACACCGTGTGGTAACATTATTTCTGCTTAGTTTGGTGAAAGTTCTCTTCCTTTTTTGTATCATTGTGGACTTTGTGTCTGATGGGTAAGTTGCACATGTTGGCTGTGTACCTAGAAGATGAGATGGTTTAACTTGCAGACACACACACATATATATATATATATATATATATATATATATATATATATATATATATATATATATATTAGATATACAGATATTTATAGATAGATAGATACAGTGTAACCCCTCAAAACCCAAAACTCTTGGGCCTCCAAAAATATTTTGGTTTTGAGAGGTTTTTGGTTTACTGGGGTTTTCACAGATGCAAAACAAATATATCTTTATCTAAGTGCTTATGTAATGAGAGAGAGATTGTATATTATAGGGCCTGAGATTGAAATGTTTTTGGTCCTAGCTTGGCTTAACCATTGCCACACAAGATCATCCAGTTTGTCAAATTTGCAGGCATTGTTGAAACAACACTTGTTTGCATCACCGTTGTTTTCAAATTCATTCTTGTAGAATTTTGCCCCTAGTTTTCAGTGTAGGTTTTGGCACAGATTCGTACTCATTGATCAGACTAATTTTATCCTGTGAGGACAGTTCAATTCTACGACACTTAGCTGGTCGTTCTGACATCTTGACGTGTGAGTGAAGATAAATGACAATCATGGCTACATAAATACATGTATGCAATAATTTTTCTCCATTGAAAATCAGCTTAGTGAATCTGGCTTTTAGAAGACTCTTTTGTTGGTTTTCATCAGCAAAGTGTCAAAGGCCACATGCCTGGTTTATAAAACCCTGATATTTAATTAAAAAAACAAACAAAAAAATGTTCTATTGATCATGTGTACAAATGAATAGCATCAATCACAATTAAATAATAAGCAGATAAACAGAATCTTTTTTAAATGGCTTACATACAAGCATTTAGCTATGAATAATTCAACTTAAATGCTGGCTCTTTTTGAGGGTGTAAAGGCTTCAGATTAGCCTATTTTCAGCCATAATCTGTGTCGGTGTGCATGTCAAGTACTATTATAACCTCGAGTGCCCTTGGGACATCTTCCGGATCTTTGTCTCACAGATAAGCCTATTACAATACTTGCTAACCGTAATTAATATGTTCCATTGTGGTTCAGGAATTTAGTAAAATACATTTCCAAGTTTGAAGTGATTTTTGGTTTTATGGGGTTCTTTTTAGCATAAAATTGAAATTTGTTTCAGTATTCAGAGTTGAGGGGTTTTGGTTTACTGGGGGAAAAAATGATGATAATAAAGAAGGAAAAATTCAGGACTGAAAAAAAAATGTTGTCTTGAGAGGATTCTGGTATACTGAGGTTTTGGTTTTAAGGAGTTTCACTGTGTGTGTATATATATAAATATATATATACATTTATTTTTTTTTCCAGGTGCCTTTTATTAGTGAACTGCACATTGTTTGTGAATTCTACATGCATTCTAGTCATTTTTCTCCATCATTTCAGGTGAACTAGACATACAAGTGCAACAAGTGTAAAGGTCATGGAGGCATGCTGAGATGTGTCTGACCTGCACCAAGTGCAGTTTTTCAAAGCCTTGCAATGTCTGTACCCTGTGGTCATAGGAGACATGGTCCATCATTCTTCAGAAAAGTTGAGGGACAAGGAAAAAAGATTGCAGACTAAGACATCTGTCCCAGATGTCGTAAGTGTACATCCCCATTCAAAGTCCATGGCTAGTGTTATGGGGGATTCTGCGGTGGCACCCCTATCAGTGGTTAAGATTAGCCACACCATGCCAACCATGACTATCACATTGGACAATGCAGATCCAATTATGACAGAGCCATGAATTGTTGCTAGTGTTGCAGATGTAATGGTTGATCCGGGAAATAAATTGTGAAATGCTGGTATCGGAGGACTTTTTTCCTAGACTGTCATAACACTTTTTGAAGACCAGGCACATGGGGTTAATTACTGATCTCGCCGGCCTCTGGCTGCCAGACAGCCCTTCCAGCCATCCGACCAGTCCTTGTTAAGAGTATATGATCAGAAATTGATGAGTGTCAAATTGCAAATTATTTGACAGGTCTGTCTGCCATTACCAGTTGCAGCAATTTGGCCATCCAGCCAGCCAGCCTATCCCTTTACACTCTGCCTGTCATCAAAGCCATCCATCCCAGCTCTACACAGCTTGCCAGCAGTCCAGCCATCAGTTCTGCCACATCACTCTTTTTTGTAGTCCTGTTCAGCTGATCCAGAATGTATTTGCAATGTTGTCCCTGCTAGACTCAGCATCTTTATCCATTTTCCGCCTGGTGGAAAAGACTGGCAGTGACCACACATGGGAGTCTTCCTGCCACATAGCCAGGATCTTTATCAGAGTGGCACATCTTACAATGGCCAATGCTCTGACAACCTCGAGTAGTCTGGTCAGATGAGACATTCGTTTGCTCTTGTCTTATCTTTATGCACTACTAATGGTGGTACTGCACTCTGCCTTTTGGGGGTCGCATTGAGGATATCTGGAAGCATGCTGCACAGAAGCTTCCCCTTCAGCTTTTCTTGCCGGCCCCTTCCACCTTTCAGCCGCATCAGTCACAGTCTCAGAGGAAGGATGATTATTGGTCAAAGGACAAGAAAATCCTTGCCCCAACAACAAGTCTTTTCATACCCAGATGTATTTCAGGCAGCAACAGGCCCTAAGTTTCACAAACAATAGAGGAGAGGAGAGAAGAAGCCTAGTTTCTTCACCCTCAAGCCCTATGATTCCTAAAAGTGACTCCCCAACTCATGGGAGCATGGTAACACAGTTTGTAGAGTATCAGATTTGTAATCCAAGGGTCTTGGTTTTGATACTCACCCATGCCAGTCCATGTTGGCTGCCTTAGTGTGTCCCTGGGAAAGGCACTTAGCTCCTTTTTCCTAGGCATGATATAACCAATAATGTGTTAAAAGTGCCATTAAAACCAACAAAACAAAGACTCCTCGACTCAACCACCCACTGTCACTCTTCTAGACTCCTTCCATTTTGGCAGACTTGGATGGACCTCTTCCTCAACAATATATAGTTGACCCAAATCACTTTGGGGGGGCTGCAGATCTCATTTGTCCAGCCACCACCCATTTTGTCAGACCAATCCATGACGGACATCCCAAATGACCGCAGAAAGGCAGAAGTTTTACAGAGAAAGAACAATCTGCTTCTCTTCAGGTGAGTTCTGAAGATAGTTTGCAAGCTGAACTCCCCATGTTTTTACTTCAGGCTCTTCTTGGCCAATGGGAAGCTCTATCCAGTTATAGAACTGAGTCAGTTTAACCAGTTCAGTATGATAGACTGGTATGTAAATTGTGGTTGCTGGATGTAAAAAAACGGACTGTAATTAACAAGAAACCATCAGTTGGACCCTAAATAGGTGAAAAATGGTGCCAGAGTTGAAGGTAACAGAAAGATGCAGATAATTCATCAGGAAATCTAAAAAATATATGGTTATTGTTTTGGCCAAAGATGTTGAGGGACTTCAAGGTTCTGGAGTTGGAGGAATAAATTCAGCATTTATTTTCATGGGACCACAGTTGTGACTGAATAAATAGAAGTATGTATCTGCTCACAGCAAGAGGCAATATGAGTAAATAGAAGTTTGATACCTTTAACAAACATGTTATCCATTCTGGACTGGCTGTTTAGATTCTGATGCTAGGGTTCCTGTTTAACATGCTGATGGAAAGGCATTTCTGAGTTTGCAATCAGTCTTGATATAACACATGTATACTTTAATATCTCCATCCACCCAGCATCTTGCAAAGTATCTTCTTTTTGTTTACAGAGGGATGGTTTATCAGTTTCATGCTTTTCCTTTCATGTTAACCCCCTGTGGGCTTTGGGATGTAAAATGGATGGATGCAGGTTCGAATCTCAGTATGGATGAATTAAATTATTCTCTAACTGTATGATAACATTCTTTCTCAATATATATATATAAGAAGTTAAAGATAAACTTTTGACTGTCTCTTGAATTGTTATGAATTTGGTCCTTCAAAACTATTAACACAAGTCTTTAAAAGTCCTTAAAATGTCTTTGAATTTTCTTATTTTTAAGCTGAATGAATACTATGCCAAAAATATGTTATACTCTTGTTTGTCATCCTCATTTTGCAACCAAATTTTAAGCAATTGTATTTACAATTTTCCTATATGAAAAACCTTGAAAACAAAGGAGAGTTTATGTCTACATCATGATTTTTATTCTTGTTTATAATCATTTTCCTTTTGTCTCGAGAAGGCAGATAATACCCTAAAATCAGCAACGCCCCATACAGTGGGCAGTCTGTTAATAAGGGTGTTAATCATTTAATTGACCTAGGACTCATATGTAGAATTCATAGGTAAGCACTAAAGCACCTTTCTTTTAAGGGTTCTAGCTCTACTGGCCATAGACCAGAAGAGCTTTTGTGATGGCCTTTTGTCAGGTGTCCAGAATCTGTTAGCACAAGTTTGTTATCGCAACTCCTAAACTACTAGGAGGATTGCCACCAAACTTTACAGACACATTCATCTCAAGGTCAAGTTGGTCCTAAAAGAAAAGGTGCCTCATGGACATCCAGTATGGCAGCCATTTCAAAAGTCTTATATTTCACAACCATTTATAAATGAATGGTGTAATTGACATGGATTTTTCACTAAAAGACTTTCTATAATATCAAGTTGGTGCCGATCTGAGAGCTAGTATGGCTACCATGGCAGCCAGTTTGAAAATCTTCTTATCGCTACTCCTGAATGGATGGTTGTATTGACCTGAGGTTTTTACTAAAAGAATTCTTATGACATCTAGTTGTTCATAAGTGAAACTAGTGTCAATCTGACCTCAAATATGGCCACCACAGCGGCCATATTGAGAACCTTGTTATTGGTACTCCTCCTGTACAGAAGGTCATATCGATATGGAATTTTCACCAGAAGACTTCTAATCTTTCTAGTTGTCCCAAAATAAAAATGGTGCCAATCCTTCATCCATATGGTTGCAGTGGTGGCCATCTTGAAAATCTTGTCATCTATATTCCTCATAAATGGAAAGTCGTATTGATATGAGGTTTTCACCAAAATACTTCTCATGGTGTCTAGTTGGTCCTAATGAAAATGATGCCAGTCTGACATCCAATATGGCCACCATGGTGGCCAGCTTGAAAATCATCCTATTGCTACTCCTTCTGAATGGATAGCCATATTGTCATGTAGTTTTCCCCCCAAAAACTTCTTATGATATCTAGTTAGTCCAAAATGAAAATAGTGCTAATCTTACATCTAATATGGCTACCACAATGGTCATCTTGTCTTGTTGATTCTATGAAAATAGTATCAATCTTACATCCAATGTGGCCACCACATTGGCTAACTTGAAAATCTTGTTATTGCTCAAGAATATCAGAGATGGTTTCAGCCATCAGCATTTTAAAGAAGAAATCATCTTATCTTGTTTTTCTGGAAATTCTTTTTGGGCAGTAGAGCATCAGTCCCTTCGAGGAACTCTTGTTTATAGATGGTATCAAAAAGAAGGACCTCTTATGATAAAAAGGGTGTGAATATGATTAAGTATCATACTCACTATGATGCTTAATACAGTTACACAATCTTACTAGCAAATGATGCAATTTTATACATTTTCAACTTTTTATAGAAGGCTTTTCAGTTGAGATCATTTGAATGAATTCTGTTTAAAAGTTGAATCTAGTCTGTTTCTTTCAGTTATGAACAATATTGTTTGGCAAGAATGAGAAATCCCTTAATAAATGATTATTAGTATTGAAGTTAATATCAGCACTTGAAGAGAACTGTAATTTTCCAAAAACAAAAAGAACATTCAGTTCTTTTCTTGAATTGTTATGTTGCCTAATTAGATTATCAGCTGTGTACATAGCTACTGACTGGTAGCTAATATTTTATGTTGCAAGTGCATGAACTATTAATAGTTTGCTTTTGTGTCTCAGTTTTTGTGTGAAGAGGGATCTGGGGACTACATACACAGAATTGATGAGCCAGAGACATGTAAATATGTGCTGACCATCCACACGACCAGGATTTGTCATCATCCCTATCTCAAACCACTGGTGGCCAAGAAAGCCCTGCCTATCACCTGCAATCCATTGCTGACAGTACAACAGTACCAAGAATATCTTGATCATATTGAAGGTCAGTGAACAATATAGTCGAGTTAGTATAGTTAGAGATGTAGGTGACTGGGGAGAAATAATATTTTCTAAGGCCATTTGTACTAGTATCTAGCTGTTAATTTATGTCTTTGGTAGTTTAGGAGTCATTTAATGAGATTCACCTGAAACTTAGTCAATATTTTCTTTCTTTAATCAAGACTCAAGACTGGATAATCACCCAAGAGTGAGGAGTGCACAAACCAGACACAAGTTTTTAGTTCCCCTTTGGAAGTGTTACACTTTAGGAGATTTTGGTGGTAGCTTTGTTTTTCTTTTTCTCCACATGGATAGCACTTGGGTTACAAGTATTCATAAATCAAATCAGTCAATTCTTTTAATTATATTAATTTATTTCATACATGTGACAGAACCAGGATTTCAAACCAGTAGATTTACAAATTTTTATCAGTAGATTGGCCTCTAAACCAGTAGATTTTTCATCGGCATAAATGTTACATTTCAAGGGGATGGAAAACAAAACAAGTGCTTTATTTGTGCCATAATATGTATTCTCTTCATACTATAATAAAACAGCAAGTTTGAACATTAATCAGATTCGGATTCTGATGGAAAATGTTACAATAATAATTCATTAATAGTAGTCAGTATATGGTAAAATAATGAAAAAGGAAGAGTAGTTTATCTGATAGTTCACTGCAAAGATTTTTCTTTTATAAAATCCAATAGCATTTTTAGTTTCCTTCACAACATCACTGTCTAGTGACTACTGATGACATTCATTGTGATTATTAAGCTTCACGCTTAACAGGCTCTCAACAGTTCTCTGGTCCAGATTTCCCCATGAATCAAATTGTATTTTGCGAAGAATGGAGAATGTCCTCTCTGTATCAGCGTTAGAATGTTGTAATGACAGGACAACCACACTCAGCCTGCAAAGAAGTTCTAACTTCAGTTTTCCTGTTGCTGGGTTTGTAAGGTTGCTGACTACTCTCCAGTACTTCTCCAAGGTATGTTCACCCCGAAGAGGAAGTTCCTGACTTGGACTTAAAATGTATCCCTGAGCCTTATCCTCAAAGGCTTCTTTCTCTTAATGGCTCAGATCCAAAAATCTGTTGGCAAGTTTCGCAACTGTAAATAAAAAAAAATAAAGACTGATTTAGACTTGAAATAAAAATGAAAAAAATACATGATATATTTATGCTTTTTTTAATAATTTATCTAAACTTTAAAATTATTATCTTGTAATATATTTTTAACTGATATATTTAATATAGGGCTTGAACTTAATGTATGTACATGAAAACTTCCAATAGTTCATGAAATACAAAAGATGCATACCTTTGAAACACACAATGCAAACTCAGGACCTTTGCTACTTGCCTGTACACGCTTAAACTCTGATATCCAGGGATTGTTGAACCTGTAATGTTTCATAGCTGGTTGTTTTTTAACATTTGGAGAAAACACATTTTGAATTGAACAAAAAATGTAAGAGCTGTCCTCTTAAAACATCTTGAACAATACAACAACAATTAAACAAGTAAAAAATCAAAAGACTTACTCTAGTGTGTCTGCTGAAATCATTTTTTATGGTTGGTCTCTTTGTGTTATCTCCCCTCCCCCAAGGTCGGCCGATTTTCATCAAAGGCTCAAAAGACATCATGGACCACCTTTTATCCTTTTATTACTTATAACACTTCAAAAAACATCCCGCATTTGGCCTTAAACTCCTCAAATTCCAACAATAAGGTAATCAATTAGCAGCTTGCTGTGTATACATGTCAGCTGTTCTTTAACAATTATAATCCTATTGCTCTGCAATGCATCATCACACCAGTCATTGTAGTGGTGGAGTATTCCTGGTTCCCAGTAGACTGGTTCTGGCTGGTTTCTCTAATGTGTTCATAGAATGCGTAAACATACCATGTTTGGTTTGGGGTTTTTTTTTTATAATTTTTTTTATATAAGCGGTAGATTTTAACTACTAAACGGTATGTGTTGTAGAGAGCCTTTAAAATGGTATTTTTAGCCTACCGCTGGTAGAATCACATGTATGTTATTTGAATAAAAATATCTTATTCATAGCCTTCTCAACACAGCATATTATGGGCTTAGCAAGGGAGGTAACTAAAACTTAACATCATTTTGTTTCTTGAAAATTGGTTATTATTCTCAGAAAAGTACAAATGATTTAATAAATAATGAAAACCTTTGAACCTGCTCTGGAGATAATTAAATATTTCAGCTTGAGCGCAAGCTTGAGTTTTTGCATCAACCAATCACAAAGGACTTGAGTTTTGAAAGGCCATTTTTGATTTGCTAAGTGTGGAAATTGAATCTCAAACTCAGACTCAGAATTTCATGATCTCCAAACCAGGACATTGTTGTTTTTTTTTTTTAATGTTTCTAGACTTCTAGAATATTTTATTAAATACTGACTTGATAAATATATATTTCATTTGCAGTAATACATTAGCAGCTATTATTGCATTGCTATATCTTTTCCTGCCATTAGTCCCCAGTCCAAGGACATTATTCCATCCTCTAATTAGTAATTGAAGGTGTAGAATAAAAAAAAAACATGATCCCAGTCTGATGTCTTAGTCCACTTTGGAGGATCAGAATATCATCCTTTTTTCCTTACATTTTTGACATTTTATATTGTCATGTACATATTACATGAACAGTATTCCAACTATCAGCTGTCATCATATTCTCTTGCATGTAACACTGTTTATGAACTGAACTCTGCATATGTACATGTATTTTCACATTGAAGAATGGTACACATTAAATGGAACAAACTTTTGTTTCTCTGATAGCATTTAATAAAATTATAGTTTTCTGACTTGATTAAAACAATATTGAATTTGCCATATGACATCTTGCTGCAGTATGCCTGTTAAGTCCGAGTGAAAAATGCATATATATCAAGGTAAGTAATATAAATATAGAAGCACTTTATACAAAGCTCATTTTCTGATTTAAATTTATTTTGACACGAATATAAATGTTAATTAACTTTATAATGGACTAATGGTGGCTGAAACATATTTCCCACAACTTTTGACAGATGTCTTGACAATATGATTGGAATGACACCACACAGAATCCCAACCATTTGTAACCCTTTCTTTAGGTGTCTCCACATCAATCTTCAGATTAGCAATATATCTAGTTTCCACTACCCCTCTTGGGGAAAATATTTTGGTTTTGAAAGGGGGTATGATTAATTTTATTTCCCAAGTTGTTTTTTAATCTGAAATCAAATTGTCTGCCATAATTGCATCACCTTTTTCACATATATCTAGAATACCACAGTCGTCTGTTATTTTGTTTGTCACTTGTGCTATCTGAACAGAGCTTAGACGCAAATGTTATTATACCAGATGGACTTGTACTAATAAATTCTTGGTACATTTTTTAAAAAAATTGTTAGGCATGGTTGAATTTATCACATTGCATGATGACCATGAAATAAAAAAATATACCATATATACTCATTTATAAGTCAAGTCCAAATGCAGACAACATAGACTCTGATCTGCCATCACATAATGCACCGGCAGATTAGGGTCGATGTTATTTGTTCTACTGATTACTATGAACAAATTGCATAGACCCAGATCTGTCGGAGTGGAGTGGATGAGGTATCAATAAAGTGTTCATGGTTTACTGTTTATGACCCCAGCAATCATGCACTAAAGAGTTCCACTGAGAGGGAGAAAGAGAGTAAGGTGGGACACAGTTATCTATGTTGTTGCTCTTATAAATTAACAGACACATTTTTTTTCTAATTCTTCCAAATCAAATTTTACAAAACGTAAGTGTAATACAAGGAAGTGTGAACTTGATTAACACTATATATTCAGTGAAGCATCTAATTTTTAGTTGTTTTTTCTAAGTCTTACATTATTCAAACCATTGGCAGTTTCTTTATGATCAAATATTTAAGAATAATAAATGCAATTCTTTGATTGTTAAATTGTGATATATTTTGAGTAAAAGTTGCTAAAATCTTTACATGCAAAAGCTGGCGAAACTCAAGGTTGCTAATCAGAGGAAAAACTTGAATACAGAATGACAGAAGCCTAATGAAACTATAGTTAACAATATAATAACTATGTTGGTAATGAATATAGTTAATGTGCATGAGAAGTGGAGGTGGGGGAAGTAGTTTGTGGGGAGTCATCAAAAATAATTTAAAGGTGTAAACATTGGGGGTGGGGGGACTAAGCAAGTATCTTCATCTCATCTCGACATCACCAAAAAAATGGAATGTCATGAACTAGTGATTTCATTAATAGCTAAATGTCAAATGAAAATACAGTGTATGAAATCATTAAATTCTTTTGAAAGAGAGAGAGATAGAGGGGGATGAACAATGTGCTCACAACTGCTGTAGACATAAATCAATACTCATATTTTCATGATACAGTAAAACCTGTCATGAGAGACCGACCCTTCTGCCAGAAAAAAGCAGTCTCTCAAGACAGGTGGTCTCTCATAACAGGTTTGTACAAAAAGACCAGTTTCTAAGGTCGAAATTCATCACTGTTAAAGAGGGAAAAAGAAGCACAATCATGTACATTTATTGTATTCTTTGTTCATAGTTCTTGTTAAAATATTACATGCATTAATCTGAAAATAATTTTAAATTGTAATAAAGATATACATCTATAATTAAACATGAATCACATTTATATTTGAAGATCACGTGTACATGTACTAGTATTAGCATATGAGTTTGTTTCTAATTGACTCCTTGTATTTTATAACACCCTAAATTTGAGTTTTACCGACGTTTCAAGTGGCTGCTATGTTGCAAATCAGTCTCCCTTTTTTCACTTCTTTCAATTACATTAATTCTTTCCTCCAATGTTAGAATTTGTCTCTTTTTCATTGGAGGTTCTGCCATTGTTATTAAGGTGCTAGGTGTTAATGTTATCACTGATCAACTGTAATAATGACTGTAGCGGTTTTGATCAGGCTTTGGGGAAATATGGAATACATATACAATGTATATGTACCAATGAATGAAATAAAAAGACACAATTAATTTATCCCAAAACAGAATAAATTTAGTTAGAGACAAAAGTCAAATTCTTAATTCACCGACGACACAAAGGGATTCACTCTATAAACAGAGGGTGTAACCGGCTACACTAAGGTGAGGATATGACGGTTTGGTGTGTGACCTGTAATCACTGTAACATCAAAAACACCCCAACAAACAACACAAGTCTTTCACAATGACAATTGAATCCGGAAAACGATTCTCACCTACTGGTATTAAAGACAAAGACCTCATTCACCCCAGGCATTACGGATTAACTCCAAAGACACATGATGTATGTGACCGCTATATTGACTTTGGCACTACAATGGCAGTTAGTGACATGTACTTTAGTCTGGTTTACAGTCTAGAACAAAGGAAACTACACGCATGACCTGCAAAAGTTAGGAAACCGGTAGCCAGCCTAATTTGTTTTTATAATTTTTTTTTTTAGAACAGTCTTTATTTTGGAAGCGGTCATTGTTACAAAGGATAAAATAAACGTCAGTGGTGTTTGTCTCAGTTCTCACGATAGGGTCATTCATAGCAGTATTATTTTAGAACAGCTACCATACGCAACTTCACGGGAAATCCTATGGATCATACTTTAGTCTCGCAGAAATAGCCGAGGTATTTCCGAATGAGCACTCAGCATGTACTCTAGTCTGGTTTACAATCTATAACATACAACACTACATGCATGACCTGTACAATTTAAGAAACCAGTAGCCAGCCTAATTTGTTTGTAAGTTTTTGATTTTGTTTTTAACGTCTTTGCTTCTTAAGCGGTCGTGGTTACAAAGGGTTAAATAAAGGTCAGTTGTGTTTATCTCTGTTTTTGTGATGCGGTCGTTCATAGCAGTGTCAAAATGCATATTTTGCCAAGAAATCGCGGTCGCTGGTCGCGTTCTGCAGGTGGTCGCTCACGACAGTGCGTTTATATAATCCAATCGATCCGTGCATTACGATTGTGGTCGCTCATAGCAGAGGTCGCTCATGACAGGTTTTGCTGTACATGCATTTTATTTTCCCAAATAAAATTATATAAACAATATCATATATTGGATGAAGAAATTTCATATGCAGCAGCTACTTTTTTAAAAAAGAAAAAGGTATGATCAAATTGGTAAAACATGGTTCTCTTCACAAGCATGTCTGTCTAGAGCAGGCACATTGACATTAAAATCCCATTGTTGGTGCAATTATTCTTTGCTACATGCATAATAATATATTTACACGAATATCATTTTTAAAAAAATAAACCATAGGTTCAGTGAACAAAATCAGGAGGGAGAAAGAGTAGGTTGTGAGCGGTCGCTGAAAAATGCACTGCAGGACACAGAGTTACTTGTAAAAGTGAATGCCATTATTTTAAATTAACCATGATTGGGAAAAGAATAACAGAGAATAACAGCGAGAGGGAGAGAACAAATGAAAGGATTAAAGTTGCGGCTAAAGGAGTGTATGTACGTTGTCTCAACATCATGAAAAAACTCTATTTCATTATGAGATGAAAGTCAGCTGAAAATACCATTTATAGAATCCTCAGATTTCAGTGTGTGAGAGGGAGAGAGACCTGTGTTCAGAATTGCCAAAGACATACAACTACATGCTGTGCTTATTTTCACTAAAACTGGATAAAAGGTACATAAAACAATCTGCAACTTTTTGTTTTTTTGCAGAATTCAAAAGTATACATAATTTGAGATATATTTGGTTTGGTTTGGGGTTTTAAGGCACAGCAACAAATGAATTCAAGGCAGGGTCAGATTGGTGGTCTAGCCCCTAACCCCACCTCCAAATTGCTGACAGTGTCAGATGCCAAGACAACTTGAGATGGTTTGCAGGTTTGCCTACATTAGTGTGTCTCAGCACAAGGCACATTGCATATTTCTTTGCATAAGAAACATGAACAAATTCAAAATTTAATATATAGCTACACATCTTTCCGATCAATAAATAAACTAAATAACCAGATGTTGACTTAACTCTAAAGATAGATAGAGATTTTGGATATTGAGATTTGGCACTCTCGAACATCAGATAATTTATGACAAAGCAAGAAAATGCAAGAGAGCAAACTATAATTGATTGTGCGAGGTGTTCCTCCTTTACTGGAAAATAAAATCTGAAAATCTTTGATTGCAACTTAATTATCAGAGAGAGAGAGAGAGAGAGAGGGGGATTAGTCTTGGAATCATGACAATTTTCACACATCATTATTCATTTCATCTGTAAATTTAATTCAGTTTACTTGCTGACAATTATCAAACTTTTGCTGTTTATTTGCTGGGTTATAATGTGGTCAGATGACTTTGTGTAATATAAATAACAGCTTTATCAATCTGAAATTGACATCCTCGTTTCCTGCTTATTCTTGTCAGTATTTTATAACAGTGTTTACAATGGCTACTGATATGATTTCTGTAGAACATTCACTGAAGTCAAGACTCTCTTAGGATCAGACCATTTGACTTTCTAAGCAGAGATGAGATTGGATTCTTTTTGAAAAGCTTGAAAACCATCATCTTGTTCTTATTTGTGGGGGAAAAAAATACTTTATACATTATTAAAAAAATATCTTTATCTTGTGATGAAAGAAAAAAAATCCTGGTCGGAAACAAAATCCCAGTGCCTGCACTGCCCCCAACCCGAAAATTAAATGGCTGGTCACTTACATTACACATGCAGTAGACCCTATTACATCAGAATCTAGCTGACTGAGCAATGTGGCTCCTGAGTGTCTGAATCCAAATTTCATTTGTATGTACAGCAGCATATAACAGCCAAGATTTAGATACTCAAATATTCAAAATAGCAATACATAGGTTTGTACTTTAATTTTAAATTTTTTTAACTTCTGTAACTTATTTAGTATTTATTTTAGAATTATTTTTCAAGAAGTTGCAATTGAACCAGTTTATATATTTAGGATCTATTTAGCTAATCTGAACCATAATCTCAGTAATTTTATTTACGAATCGAATTTAAGACTTGTTTGTTATTTCTTTGTTTCTATACATTATCTATTATGCATTTCCACAGGCTTGAAATATTTATCTATTCAAGACTTAGTTCCTTTTTTTGTTTGCAACTCCTATTTGTACAAATGTAAATGAGTTAGTTTTGATGTCAAGATATGCTGCAGTTATATATTCTTGTTTGGGTGATCATTGGCAATCTTTTCTTACCATATATCACCTCTTTCTTATTAATTTGTGTGTGGTAATTGAATGAATTGATTTTCTCCTCACATTCCACACTTTTACCCTTATTAATTGTGTGTAGTAATTGTATGAGAATATTTCTCTTAAAATATCACACTTATTCCATTCCATAAATATATGTATGATCATCAAATGACTATTTTTTTCTTAAAATATCGCACTCTCCGTGTCTGAAATGTTCATGAATTTCTAAGAGTTTTCAGACCAATATGTTTCTCCAGACTTCAAGTAGGACACATGTCAAGGGACAGAACTCTTTTCTATCTTGGAAACAGTCAAAGAACAGGTTCTCTCCCTTTATCTCCTGCTATCTTAACCATCATTATCAACATGAATTTCAAGAAATAAAATTGTCCTTTGCTCTAGGGTGTCCATTGTACTAATTAGGAGAATCCTTTCAACCCCCCTCCCCCTTTTTGCAGACATACTTATAATAGGGTAAGATCAACTGTAGGATTCGAGTCATACATACAGAAAGTTTACATTTTCCACTGCATATTGGTGACTGAGAAAGTGCAAGAATTTTTTGTTCAAGTAAATATCAAAATATTCTATCAGAAATTATAGTTCACATTTTGGCCACCATGAAGAAATCGTAGGAATCTATGTGATTGATGGTTATTTGATCTATTGACGTATAGTTTATTTTCATTTTTCATCTTGAATAAATGTGTATAGTATGCATTTAAAGGTTCGACTGTCATTAAGTTTTTCTAGTATATGTACAATAAGGTTTTTACAATTAAGTGTCAGTAGTGTCTTGCCTTTGTTGTATTAAAAGGTGTCAGAGAAATGAAGTACAATACAGTCTAAACTGTTATATTACTATAAAAGGTAGCCCACACATTCTCAACTGTTATATTACTATAAAAGGTAGCCCACACATTCTCAACTGTTATATTACTATAAAAGGTAGCCCACACATTCTCAACTGTTATATTACTATAAAAGGTAGCCCACACATTCTAAACTGTTATATTACTATAAAAGGTAGCCCACACATTCTAAACTGTTATATTACTATAAAAGGTAGCCCACACATTCTCAACTGTTATATTACTATAAAAGGTAGCCCACACATTCTAAACTGTTATATTACTATAAAAGGTAGCCCACACATTCTCAACTGTTATATTACCGGTACTATAAAAGGTAGCCCACACATTCTCAACTGTTATATTACTATAAAAGGTAGCCCACACATTCTAAACTGTTATATTACTATAAAAGGTAGCCCACACATTCTAAACTGTTATATTACCGGTACTATAAAAGGTAGCCCACACATTCTAAACTGTTATATTACCGGTACTATAAAAGGTAGCCCACACATTCTAAACTGTTATATTACTATAAAAGGTAGCCCACACATTCTCAACTGTTATATTACCGGTACTATAAAAGGTAGCCCACACATTCTCAACTGTTATATTACTATAAAAGGTAGCCCACACATTCTAAACTGTTATATTACTATAAAAGGTAGCCCACACATTCTAAACTGTTATATTACCGGTACTATAAAAGGTAGCCCACACATTCTAAACTGTTATATTACTATAAAAGGTAGCCCACACATTCTAAACTGTTATATTACCGGTACTATAAAAGGTAGCCCACACATTCTAAACTGTTATATTACTATAAAAAGTAGCCCACACATTCTAAACTGTTATATTACTATAAAAGGTAGCCCACACATTCTAAACTGTTATATTACTATAAAAGGTAGCCCACACATTCTAAACTGTTATATTACTATAAAAAGTAGCCCACACATTCTCAACTGTTATATTACCGGTACTATAAAAGGTAGCCCACACATTCTAAACTGTTATATTACTATAAAAAGTAGCCCACACATTCAGAATACTCCTCTTGTTGTCCAAAACAAAAGTGGCCTATTTTGATTAAAACAATTTCTGTTATAGTAGGCAACAGTCATGACAGTTTGGAGACAGTATTTTAGCTACCGTATATACTCGTGTATAACCCAGGTCCAGATGCAAACAACATAGACCCTGATCTGCCGTCACATAATGTGCCAGCAGATCAGGGTCTATGTTATTTGTTCTACTGATTAGTCCTTACAAACTGCATAGACCCAGATCTGCCAGTGCATTATGCACCAGCAGATCTGGGTCTATGCAGTTTGCAGTTGATTTTGGCCTATATGTGAGTATAAACGGTAATCAGTGGCTATACAGTTTGTTCATATTTTGTAGATTGTCTTTTGAATCTAAAGAAAAACAATGGTACTGGAATTACAAGTCAGCTGGTTCTTATAAGAGGAGCGACATGGTTACCCAGTACCAGCAGTGTCTATTTTTTAGTCATAAAACAGATCATGGAAACTTCTTGATTGAAATTTGGAATTTTTAAATTGCTTCAAAAAATGTATCTTAGCTTTTAAAAGAAATGAAAGCCCTCATGTAGTAAATCTACCTATATCATCATGGTAACTTTAAGTTTTGAAGCTGTAACATTTGTTATTTAGCATGAAATTAATCTGCATGAATCTTCTGACAAAGCAGTAGAATGAAAAAAGTTAACTGTGACCTTGTGTTATTTTTTAAATTCATTTTGACAGTCTAAACATGTTTATTATCCATTCATGTATAAGACCTTCCTTTAACAGCTGTAGAGGCAGAGAAGATTAGATTAGAGGAAGAGAAAAAGAAAAAAGAAGAGGAAAAGAAAAGAGAGGCTGAAGAGAAAAGAATGAAAACCTTGGAAAAGGCCAAGAGGTTACAGGAAGAATTGGAGGAAAAAATGAAGCTGAAACAAGAGATTCTAGAATCAGGTTATAGGGCTTTACTAATTTCCTATGCTTAAATCCTGTCAGTTTTTTTATTAATGTACTGTATGGTACCATGAATTTTAAATACATACCCAAGTGTCAGTGGCTCAGTGGCTAAAGCATTGGACTAACAACTGTCAGGGTTTGGGTTCGATTCCCACCATCAGATTGGCTACCGTGGCATGTCCTTGGTCAAGGCACTTTACTTACTTTACTGTGTCATAAACCACTGAAAACTAACAAACATACTTGTGTCATATAAAACCAAGAGTTCTCACAAGCTAATGGCCTAATGTTTAAGGGCCTGAATGGATTTTAATATTACACTGAATTCTTTTCATTGAATGGGGCACAGTTAGTACATTTTGTCATGTGTGAAGTAGAATTTCAGATTTATTCTCATTTCATGGGAAGTTCTACCCCTTCTTGAATAAATTAGGTCTACATAAGGTAAATGATCAAACTTGCTTAACAAATTTCATATAACATTGCACTTGCAGTGCTCCAAAAACAGGATAGCTCTATGACTGTGACCTATCTAAATCTTACATTAGATCTTTGTTTCTGAGAGCTACTTTCCCCAAGGGCCAGTTGATTCCTGAAGATAGTATATAAAAATTCTTCAGAGCAAGTAGTTTTTTTAAATGGGGTAACTGCGTCTTCAGAAGCCACTTGCCTTTGGCCTGTTTAGGAGTATACTTTATGGAGCACTGACTTGTGCAGGATCCTCTCTTTAAGTTGCTTCTGAGGGAAGTGCATGTTTTTTTCTTCAAATACATTGCACAGTCTCCACATGGATAGAGGGATTTGGGCCAAGTAGTGTCAGCCATCAGTAATAACTTTGACTCGTGCCTGGTCAGCACAAGGTCCCAAGAGGCCACACAAATGCCTTCCATTTTGTGTCTTATTTTTGATGAATATTTTGCATTTTAGTTGTCTATTTAATCATACAGTAAGCTAATTGGCATCATCTTGATTGCTGTTCTAATGCTAAATAGTACATACAATTCATTTCGGCACTCAACCTTGTTGTAAGTTATGTGCAGTAAATGATATTTTATTTCTAGATATAAGATCTGTTCAATACCTTTATCAAGCATTTATCTAAAATCATAGTAAGTTTAGCATGACACTTGATTGGTTTCACTTGCATATGCCATCGTTTTGCTCTCTTTAACAGGTAACAATGCGCAGGATTAAGTGTGGGGCCTGTAAGAAATTTAAGTGTGCTGACGGTAATCACCCCACCTGTATTAGCTTTATGTGGTGTTGATCAGATCATAACTGATATCTGTTCATACTGGTCTTTTAGTCAAACAGTTAACCCAGGTTAGTGAGAGAACCAAGAAACACTCCCATTAGGATGCAGAGGCCATGAGTATTGCCACTGATGCTGGCTCAGTCACCAACTTTGTCATGTGCCAGTCACTTGAAGCATAAAGTTGGCCAGTTCTTCAGAGGGTCTCTCAGTCTTTTCCATCTTGGACTTCCCACACAGCCTCTGCCATCACCCACAGTGCCACAGCCAGATTGTACATTCACAGAACAACTACCAGGCCAGTTCTGACATGGTATGGTTGCCCAAATGAACCAGTCCAGGATAATTCATGACTACATATAGAGCTGGTATGAGACCTTGGCAGCAGATGTCAGCTGGCTCCAGGTCTTGTTCAGTCCAGCTTTGGTTCAGTCTCTACCTACACCCAGTTCCTTCTGGACTGGGTCCATTGATCTGTCTTTCTGGTATACCCAGTCCCAGATTCAAGATGCAGACACATCCAACACATGGTATGGTATCTTCATATTTCCATTCACAGGTCTTCGCAGAAATTCCTGAAGTTCACTTTCATATTACACTGTGTACCAGTTCAGGGCACTCCCTTTTGGTCCCATTAGTGGCTGAAACTTTGCTAACTAGACCAAATGATCAAAGGTTTGGACTACATATGGTACGATCTCAGCAAGTGGGAGGACCTTTCTTGGCTTATGGCTGGCATCCTGCTGAGAATCAACCAACAGAAATCATGATATGAACAATTGGCTGGGGTTTTGTTCCCTCCAGCAATGATTTATGCACATCAACATCCAGGAGATGATGGCCACAGTGAATATCTTTTGATAAATGACTGTCATGAATTATCTCACAATGCAAGGGGGAACCAAGTCCCCAGATCTCTGCTTTGTCATTTGTTATTTTCTCAAGTGGTGTCATCTTAGACAAATCCACATTCAAGTCCATTGCATTCCAGGCAGATTTAGTGTCCTAGCAGACTCGTCATTCAGAAAGTGATGGAATTTGAATGCAGATTTATTATGATTGCTTCCCTCGAGTATGAAACATCATGGATCATTGATATCCTGAATCTAGAGGCAGAGATTCCCAGGAAAACCTTGACTTCTCTGCACCTGCTAAAACAACCATACATGAAGGTTTTCCTTCCCAAACCAGAAATGCAGAACTTGCACACCTAGCTCATATCAAACAAACCCTCAGAAAGTAACAGTTCGGAGAACAAGTGGCAGACAGTATCTCTTGGGCAAGAAGGTCCACCACTTTGAAAGCCTCTGAGGGGAAATGGATGGAGAATCTTCTCCCAGTGGTACAAGCATAGAAACATATGTCATCCTTTATAATCTAGGTACCATAAATAAATTACTTCCTGCTATTGCTTTTTGAGGAGAAGATAGTTCCAATCACAATCAAAGGCTTCCTTTCCACAATTTCAGGCATGTTTTGCTGACCTTCTACCCAGTTTTGATATGTCTTGATCAAAGGCCATGGCTCTTTTTGCAAAATGGAACCTACCATATGTTCTCATGTGGCTGAATAAGGCACCCTTCAAACCACTGTCTGGCGCCTCGCTGACTCACTTTTCATGAAAGACCAACTTTCTAGTCTCTCTAGCTGCAGCAGGCAGAAAAAGTGAGATTCATGCTGTATCAGTTAAAGTGAACCATCTTCAGTTTTGCCAAGATGGTTAAGTTTCACTCATGGTGGCCTATGGTGTCATTGCTAAAAACAGGCTCATGGGAAGTAAGTCTTTTTTCTTAAAATTGCAGGTTTATTTTGGACCCATCTTCCCAAGGGTGTCTTCAGAATGCCATCCGGGTCTTAATATGGAACCTGAAGCCAACTGAGCCAATCACAAGAGGAATATCTCATTTGTTCATATCATTCAAAGGAGGAAGGGACAATCTTTTCCTTTCCAGCTCTTTTGTCTTTTAATTGTTGGGTTATCCATTCAGCCTACAAGGAACTATGTCAAGACCAGATGAGGTTAGGGCAGTCACCACCAGCATATCACTTGAATGAAAATGATCCCTGATTGGCATCATTCAGGCCATATGATAAAGGTCAGCTATGATATTTCAGCTTTTGTCTCAGAGACCTTTCATTCCAAATGGCCTGATCTGACATGGTGAGATTTTTTTGAGCAAATTTTTATTCCAAACCACTTCCATTCATTAATCTGTGCTAACCCCCACATCTCACATGAAATTAGACTCTGCTTGGCATAAATTAGGAGACTGCAGCCAGGGCCAACTCTGGGGTAAATGGATGTAATTCCCTCCACCTCTTACCTAAAGTATTATGATTGGTTAATGTATCTGAAGAAGAAAACAATTTTTGGAGTGAGAAATGTTTCTTCAGTAATTCTTACCTGATTATAACATGGACACACCTCTGAAGCCTTTCTACAATTGCATCTCTGGATGAGCATGCACTTCTGCTACAGTAGTAACTGTTGATTGAGGGGATTTGGGATCAGTCCCGCAATGCAAGCGGAGACTAACCTTGTCTGACTTCTGTTTTGTCATGCAGAAGACCTTTGAGCACTTTTATTGCTAAAACAAGCCAAAGATGTGTGATTGTCCATGTTGGGGGGCTGGATTTGTAATGTAGTGGATATTCTCTATATGTACCATAATTGGATAAGAATTATGCAAGAAAGATATTTTACTCCAAAATTTTATATTTCTGAACTCATCAGTTGTATTTTCACAATCAAGGACACTATTTAGTTCCAAGGAAAGACATAAAATGAAAGGCCTTTTTCCACCAGTGTATCAGATGTCTTGTTATCCCTACTCTTAAGCAAAAAAGTTGGGATGTTGTGGTTGCCTCCATGTGTCAGCCTGTCCATCGATATTTCTGTCTGTCTGTTCATGATAAAGCTAGCCATTACCACGTATACTCAATTATAAGATGACTTGACTAAAAGTCACCCCCCCCCAAAAAAAAAAAAATGTGGGCTGCAAAAGCTAATTTCTCCTTGACCTTCCTATTATTTGGGGTGTACTTTGCACATCAAATCTGTCTGTAAGGTTTGACTTGTCGTCAGTGAGTCAGAGTTGCACTTTGGTAAAATAAACAAATGTAATTCATGTTCTTCGGTGCAGTTGTTATCTTTCTCTGCCAAATTTGTATCTTTTAAATGTTCCACCGTAAGCATTACATTTTCTTTTCCCCATATTGGTGAAACTACTGAAGTTTAGCAATTTACAGTGTGCAATATTCAAGAGACTAGGTATCTGTAACTTACAGAAGACTGAGGAGTCAGAAACTTGGGCTATTATTTATGTGGAGACTGAGCTTGGGCTCTGTAAGTGACACTATGATGATACAGTCTGTAAAATCTCATTAAAGGATTGCCACATCTGAACAGTTGTCAATTGTGTGGCATGAT
Organism: Margaritifera margaritifera; assembly: GCA_029931535.1. Classification (NCBI taxonomy): domain Eukaryota; kingdom Metazoa; phylum Mollusca; class Bivalvia; order Unionida; family Margaritiferidae; genus Margaritifera; species Margaritifera margaritifera. Next base: position 295,090 of record JAQPZY010001058.1, on the reverse strand, counting down.
ATGAGGAGTTAAAATAAGCGCACACATTAACTGAATATAGGACTCTACTTAGCAACTCAACAAGTATCATATTCGTGGCTCAATCAAAGGATTGTCAACTGGAAAACAAAGTGGTTGCTGCCTTAACAAGATAAGGGCTTATTGCCCCATGTTCACTGACAGATAACTTAGGAAATATCACTTTGGAATTAGATCTGGCTTACAAAAAAGGCATATAAAAGTCAAATCAATACTTGGGAATTAGATCTGGCTTATCAAAACTTTTATTGCATCAAATACAAACAAAATATAATACAAATATGGGTTGTTCGGACTTTCACGAAAATGAAAGTAGTATACTTACTAGTCAACACCCATAGTAAACAATATTGATGGGCACTTCACTTTGTGGAAGGTAATATTTAATTTAATATTTTCAAATTATTAAAATCCAAATAAATGTAGATACAAGTATTGTGTAATGAATACTGTAATCAAACAGACAAAGACAGTGCATAGCATATATGCATTTCTGGATGGGAATAGTGACTTGAAAATATAAAAAGATATTTGAATTGATAGTACTGTCAAACCTGTCCCAACAGTCACCTTTATATAGTGGTCGCCTGGTCACAACGGCCATTCTAATTTCCTCTCAACAAATTTCCTATATCAAAGTCAAGCATATAATGGTCACCTGTTATCTGCAATCATTGGCCAGGTGTTTTCTACCCAAATAATGGTTTCTCCCTGCTTTAAGCAGTCATTCGAGCCTATCAATAATGACTGCTCTATACATGCAAATTAAACTTTTGTTTGATGAGGAAGGCATTGTTTAGATAAAGGAATAGTACATAAATCAAGTGTAAACATTTCCTATCTCACTTGTACTCAACATACTCCAGTCACACTGTCAGTATAACTCAGAAGTGTCAATATGTCACATTTGACAGCGAGGCAGTTTTATCCTTGGAGAGTAAGAGAGTCGATGAAATTGGTTAGCTGGATGGTGGGAAAAATAGTCTTATAGTTGCAGAAGAAATGAGGGTTGCCTTTTGTGACTGTCTGACAAGTATTATTTGAGATCTCATTTTTTTATATCTGATGTTAATCTGTGAGGAGAGATATGAATTCATCCCATTTCGTTAGGGTCAGGGGTCACTCAGTATTTACAAAACTTGTCTGTAAAGGCTGGCCAAGTTTTGGTACATGTGTTAGTAACAATAGCCACATTAAGCCTCTTTTCATTCCTTATTCATCACAGGCCTCTCACATAAGCTGACTCTTCTGATATCTGCAAACTGAGCAACTGATTAATCCTGATACTTTGAAGTGTGAACACCTGTTCTTAAGTCTGATTGTGCAAGTTGGCCAAGGAAAGAGTCTGTCCTAGGTTTCACAATGATACGTAAACTGTCAATTAGTAGTGAAATTAGAGTTTTAATAATAATAATAACAATAAAAGTAATAATAATAACAATAATAATAACAATGCTAATTATTTGGGGCATGGTATTTGTTAAAACAGAATTTCAGGTGGAAGTCTGTTACATCTAGTATTTTTCTGGAATTTGTTTTGAGCAAAGGCCAAGAACCACTAGACCAATTTGCACATTAATTTATGGGGAGAATTGTGGCATCAAGACCTTTCAGATTTATTAAAATGATGCTGATCCATTATACAATGTAGCTGATGTTACTAAGAATAGAAAAACCTTTAAACAACTTCTAAAAAAAATGCTGAACTGAATTTGGCCACATTTGACATATCATCCTATCACAATGGCATTTAATTTTTCTTACAAATGATACCAAGCCATCATCAAATATCGCTGCTGTTACTAAAAATAGAAAAAAACTTTCCTAAAAAGATGCTCAGCAGAATTTGACCAAACTTGATAAAAAGCATCCTTATGTGAATGGCTCTCAAAATTTTAAAAATTGTTGATGCCCATCCACCATCAAATGTGGCCGTATTTACTGAAAATAGAAAAACATTAAACAACTTCTTGAAAATTACTAAACAGAATTTTAACAAATTTGACAGAAAAGATCATTGTTTGAAGGGTTTTCAAATTTGTACAAATGATGCCAATTTTCCTTCAAAGATGGCTGCTGTTACTTAAAATATAAAAGCTGTTAGTGGACTTATGTTCAGAAAGCACTCAACAGAATTTGACTAAATTTGATTGAAAGAACCCTGGCAAAAAAGGGCTTTAAAGTTTGTGCAGGTGATGCAAATCTGCCATCAAATATTGCTGCCATTAGAAAAAGAAAAGATATTTAACAACTTTATCTCAAAAAGCTGCTCAACACAATTTGACTAATTTTGACAGAAAGCATTGGGCGCAAAGGCCTTTCAGTATTTGACAAATGATGCTAATGTGCCAAATATGAATGAAGATAAAAAAAATTTAAAAAAATAGAAAACCTTGAAACAGTTGTTTTCATAATATATGCATTGGAAGAAATTTCTAGAAATTTCTACAGAAAGAATTGTATTGACCCAGATTTCTTGTCCAACTCCATGCATTTGGCTATTAGGCAGATGTCAGCAAGGTGAGCAATCTTTGGTCCAATAATTCTTTAAAAATTGTCTGCTAAATTCTTCTTCCCTGGCAATGAAGAACTTAATGATTTTTTTTTTTTTTTTTTTTTTTTGCAATGCAGAGTTTAGAATGCAGTGTTCTCCACATACCTAGATTCTGTCCCCTCTTCACCCACCCTTATGTGTCAAATCAAATGCTTTGAAACCAGTGTTAAAAAACTACATATTTTGCACTGAAAACTAGGATTTTAAAGGCCTACCCGCATTTCTGGTACTTTCTCGTAGAAGGGTTTCAAGGCAGTTTACATTTATGTGTGACATAAATCAACAATTTTGAGTGATATAATATTAAGTCCACTTTATGGTTCATTTACATGTTCAGTTCTTTAAGTTGCAAATAAGGTAAAAAGAATAATTAACAAGTAATTTCTGCCTCAGATGAATTATTAAGATATTGTACAAATAAAGATAGTAATGAAGAAGAACAATAAATTGTTTATATCACCTTATCATTTGTTTGTCTCCAGGTGACACAAAGTTGGACCCAGGGGAGACTGTCCCAGCAGACACAGTGAGCAAGGAGCCAGCTGTAGTTGAAGAAAAAGAAACCCCAACAGACACAGAGGAGCTGGAGGAGTCAGCTGGTACCTTAACTGAAATATGCAGAACTGTTGATTTTTGTATCCAGATATCTGTCTCAGAAAATTGCATATTTGTTATTTGTTTGTCTCTATGTTGTGGATTAACCTTACAAATAGCCAATTGAAAAAGAGGAAATATATGAAGAAGAAAAAATGTAATCCAGCAAAATTCACCAAAATTCATTCATACATCAAAAAGCCTATATAACTTCAATATATACTTTTTTTATGGAATTTTTTATTAATCATTTAAGGAACAAACCTTCAAACTGTCTTTTCTCCAAAATCCAAAATCAATATGTTTAAGCAATAAACATTATCAGAAGGATGTTTTTGTAATTAGTACAGAGATTGATATATATTACTGCTGTGTTTACAGTTATTCCCATCTACCATATATACTTTTTTATAAGTGGAGTCCAACTGCAAACAGGACAGACCCAGATCTGCCATTGCATAATGCACCATCGGATCTGGGTCTTTGCAGTTTGTTAGGAATAATCAGAAAAACAACATAAACCCTGATCTGCCAGTGCATTATGTGATGACAGATCAGGGTCTATGATGTTTTCAATTGGACTCTACTTATAAGTGAGTATATACAGTAGTTATTCTTTTTATCCACTGCATAGCTTAGACAGTGGCCTTATAAATTACTGCCTCTTCATAACCTTGCTCATGGGAGCCATAAAAAGTGACCAACATTAAAATTGAGGCCAGCTTATATTTTGGTATATTCCAACAAGGCTTGTCAAAATATTGTACATAGCAAAATTTGGCTATTTAACGCTGTGGCACCAAATTATAATTCATTTGGTTCTTTACAGCCAAGAAGTAATCTCAGATGAAATTAATTAATTAGCAGTAATAAAACAAATTTTCATATGTTCCATAATCATACTGCATTATAAGATGAAGAGCTATTTACAAAGGTTTTTTTTATGGGATTTGTAAACTTTGTTTTCTAAGGTTATCAGATCCATTGTGGAGTTCTAACATTACTAAAATACAGACTTATACACTTCGTTCTTCTACCAGTTCTGTCTTGGTATTAATACCAAGAGAGATAGTTAAGATTCTGGTGCAAAATTCGCTTTAGCTTCCCTCAGGGTAAAAGAGAGACCCCTCTATACAGCATCAAATTGGTATTGATAAATTTTTATAAACTTTTTGACCCCAGGTTTGATATCAAGGTCTTCCTTTTTAACTTATTGATTTAATTAGAATTTCATATTTATTATGACGAAAATAAATAATTCAAACATCAACCTTCTGTGGCTTTTTATTTTCAGTTGACTGTCATGACTTTTATTGTGCAGAGGTACTTTGTTTGTTGAATACAATTTGAACAAATACCTATTGTGGCTTAATGTAGCTTTTCACTAAGTCAAGGATATAATAATTACCAGCACTCCAAATCTCATATTTCTTTAGCTATTGGAAAATGATGCCTGTCTGGAAAGATAGGCAATATTATAATGATGCCTGTCTGGAAAGATAGGCAATATTATTTACCGGCATTATATTTTAAAAATGAAAAACTTTCCTTTGTTCTGATGTTATTTCAGACGATGTCAATGTCAAAATGTTGGTGAAAATTATTGACTCCCCAGCAGATCTGCAGAGTTTTTTAAAGGAAGCCATGAAAGAAATCAACCAGCATAAGACAGACAGACCTGTATCGGAGACTACACTGTCAACTGATCAGCCCCAAGAGCTTGGGCCTGATAAAGAGAAAACCAAACACATGTAAGAGCAGGAAACTTAGCTTGGTTTTTATGACATGTCTCAGTGTTGAGTACATACTTAGCTTGGTTTTTATAACATGTCTCAGTGTTGAGTACATACTCAGATGGTTTTAATAACATGTCTCAGTGTTGAGTACATACTCAGCTTGGTTTTTATAACATGTCTCAGTGTTTAGTACATACTCGGCTCATGGTTAATTCTTATTATAAGGTGGTGGGAAAATGTAAAAAAAAAAGAGCATTGCTGCACAAGACTTCTGATACCACATTTTTTTAGGGGGGGGGGGGGCATTCTTTCAGCAAATGATATTTGGTCAAAGTTTTAGTTATTCTGTTTTAATATTGCACATTAATTGTTCATTACATCGATGTCATCAACTGAGAGTTGTGTCATTTATAGCACATCACTGTATATATAAATACAGATATGCCTATCAAATTTCATTTCTCTACCCCAAGTCCTTATTTGCTTAATTGGGCTAACAATTAATGTTTCATCAGAAGTTCATAAACAAGTAAAAATTAAATTGAAAAATTGCTGAAATGAGCTTAAAATCTGAACAAATAATTTTCATATGAAGACAAATATGCCGACCAAATTTTATGTGTCTTTGTCAAGTGGTTTTTGCTCAGTTTAGCTAACAAAATTATAAAAAGTTGCCTGAAAATCTAATCATGTCATGATAAAGTGTGTAAAATATAATTGCTAATGAGCTCAAAATCTAATCATGTCGTGATAAAGTGTGTAAAATGTCATTGCTAATGTGCTCAAACAGATTTGGGATGGATATACAGATGGACAATAGCAAAACAATACTCCTCTTTTGCTGTCACAATGGAGGCATAAAAAGAAAAAGATAATGAAGGGTTTTAAAGAGTCTACATTGTTTTGGCATTAACATTCAATACCTACAAAAATGTCCATAGGTTGTTAACTGTTACCGTATATCTGCTGATGGAGACCAACAAAACAGTATTCTAAAAGCCAGATTCACTCAGTTGATTTTTAATGGAGAAAAATCATTACATACATGTATTTATCTAGCCATGACTGTCATTGGTCTTCACTCACATGTCATGATGTCAGAACGACCAGCTAAGCATCATAGGATTGAACTATCCATACAGGATACAATTAGTCTGATCAGTGAGTATGAATCTGTGCCAAAACCCACATTGAAAAAACTAGGGGGAAAATTCAGCATAGGAACATCTACTGTTTCAGATATTCTAAAGAAAAAAGAATTCAACAAGAATTAATTTGAAAACAACGGTGATGCATACAAGTGTTGTTTCAACAATGCCTGCAAATTTGACAAACTGAATGATCTTGTGTGGCAATGGTTTAGCCAAGTTAGGACCAAACAATATTCCAATCTCATGCCCTATAATATATAATCTCTCTCTCTCTCTCTCTCACTCTCTCATCACATAAGCGCTTAGAAAAAAGACCTTTTTTTCACATCTTTGATAACCTCAATAAACTGAAAACTTCTCAAAACCATAATTTTTTTGGGGGGGGGATGTCCCAAGGGTTTTCGGTTTTGAGGGGTCCACTGCTTTTCCATTGGACCTATCACATATTTTTAAATTTGAGCAATGCATATCAGTGGCTTCTTCAAATAAGATTAGATTGAAAATATTGAAAGATATGTTTTGGGGTTTAAGGAATTATTGTTTGCAAAACAGAGTTCCTTTAATTTGGTCTACTTATAATTTGAGACACTGTGGACTAATATAGTCATCCATCAACGTATCATTCCGTCAAGCAAGATTCAGGGTCCATTCTAGAATGTGTAATTGCAGAATTCATGCTGATTTTTTATGTAATTGCAGAATTCATGCTGATTTTTTTTTTTAAATTGTACTGAAAATCAACCCAGTGCACAGAAATCATGCATCATATTTTCAAACTCTATCTTTATTTCTTCATTAAACCCATTCAGTGTTCATAAAAATTCACCCCTTTTTTTCGAATGGAGGGGAATTTCCCACCTAAATTGTCAATTCTAAAATAGATACTACAAGATTATACCATTTTCATCTTATTTTCCCATGCAGCTGTCTTTATCCTGTTATTGTAAAAGTCTGTTTTGTTTTATCATAGGCATATCATTTTAAGGCATAATAAGGTGCAATATAAAGACATTGCCTTTAAATCACATTGTTGATATTGTACTCAATTTAGAATTTGTATGAGTATGGTTCATTCATACAGCATAAATTTGTACATTTTAGGATGGTAGAATATACAAGAATACAATTAGATATAGCAAGAAATTGGAGAGTGATTTGAAAGAATTTTTTTTTTTTATCACCCTGGGACCATATTGTTTTAATACTCATCTTCTTTTGAGAAGTTTAAATAAGTGAAAGAATGTTTATAGATCTAGACTAGATCTTTCCTTACAAATTTATTGTGTATAGATTGTACTTTTGAATTTTTTTAAAAATATTATTCAATTATAATTTTATCTGAAATGTGTAGTGAAAGTTAAGGAATGTGAGCCAAAGTCCTAATTCACATTAAAAAACTTCTTCAGCTAGTGCAGAGAACTTTCTGCATCTACCGTCTTAATTGGCCCACTTAAAAGCTTGATCAAAACCAAAAAGCCTTCATGAATCAATGTCCACAGTTGAGTTTCATGGGCCTTCAGAGCTGTTCCATAAAAAATATTATGTCACTTGCTGAGAAATTTCCACATTTAATTTTGTGATTTTAGCAATTGAGTCATAATTTTGCAAATTCAACCTTGCACATTATATTTAAGCCACTGAGAGCCAACAATTGCACACATTAAATGCATGGAATTTTCCAAATTGTCAATTAACAAAAGGTTAACAATGCAAAAGTTTCTAAATACATGGTACTTTCAATTACATGTGGGTGTTGGTGATTAATTCAGATTGTTCTAGGTGTTTTAAATAAACCAGTCCAAATCAGATCAGATGGGTGGGGGGAGCCTTTATAACTGTTTTCCCCTCCCCACTCCATCCCCCTTTATGGATATGCAAACAGATTGAATATTAAGGGCACAAGTGTAAGTATTTTACCAAGATCTTGATACTATTCTCAGATTCTGTTTAAACATTCAGAAATTGATAGATTGACAACTTGAGAGCTGAATCTGTGTGGAAAACATTCCTTACATGGTCTATCTGTTTCTAGAGAGGCTGAAACTTCAGATTCTGATAGCAAGGACAAAAAAGATACAGACAATGTGGATGAGGAGGTTGGGATGATAGAAAAAGAGGAGGATGAGGAAGAAAAGGACTTAAAAGAATTTAATTCAGGTACATCTTTATCACTAGCACATGAATTTACTATATAGATCATGCAAGGGTATATAGCTTTATCACTAGCACATGAATTTACTATATAGACCATGCAAGGGTATTTAGCTTTTCGTCAGCACATGAATTTACTATATAGACCATGCAAAGGTATTTAGCTTTATCACTAGCACATGAATTTACTATATAGACCATGCAAGAGTATTTAGCTTTTGGTCATACATTTTATCATTAGCACATAAATTTGCGATATAGACCATGCAAGGATATTTAGCTTTATCACTAGCACCTGAATTTACTAAAAAGATCATGCAAAGGTATTTAGCTTTATCACTAGCACATGAATTCACTAAAAAGACCATGCAATGGTATTTAGCTTTTCGCCAGCACATGAATTTACTATATAGGCCATGCAAGGATATTTAGCTTTATCACTAGCACATGAATTTACTATATAGGCCATGCAAGGATATTTAGCTTTATCACTAGCACATGAATTTACTATATAGACCATGCAAGGATATTTAGCTTTTTGTCAGCACATGAATTTACTATATAGACCATGCAAGGATATTTAGCTTTTTGTCAGCACATGAATTTACTATATAGACCATGCAAGGATATTTAGCTTTTTGTCAGCACATGAATTTACTATATAGACCATGCAAGGATATTTAACTTTATCTCTAGCACATGAATGTACATTATAGACCATGCAAGGGTATTTAGATTTTCATCAGCACATGAATTTACTATATAGACCATGCAAGGATATTTAGCTTTTTGTCAGCACATGAATTTACTATATAGACCATGCAAGGATATTTAGCTTTTTGTCAGCACATGAATTTACTATATAGACCATGCAAGGATATTTAGCTTTTTGTCAGCACATGAATTTACTATATAGACCATGCAAGGATATTTAGCTTTATCACTAGCACATGAATTTACTATATAGACTATGCAAGGGTATTTAGATTTTCGTCAGCACATGAATTTACTATATAGACCATGCAAGGATATTTAGCTTTATCACTAGCACATGAATTTACTATATAGACCATGCAAGGATATTTAGCTTTTTGTCAGCACATGAATTTACTATATAGACCATGCAAGGATATTTAGCTTTTTGTCAGCACATGAATTTACTATATAGACCATGCAAGGATATTTAGCTTTTTGTCAGCACATGAATTTACTATATAGACCATGCAAGGATATTTAGCTTTATCACTAGCACATAAATAATTTACTATACAGATTATGCAAGGGTATTTAGCTTTTTGCCAGTATATTAATATTTTTTGTCTTTTTTGCATAGTAATTCTGTTACAGCTCTTTAACTCTTTAAAACTTGTTATTTTTTTTTAGATATTTAGATTCTGTATACCCTTATTTGTTTCATATGCTTGATTTGGGTATGAAAAACACCTTTAAACATACACTGTTATAATAATACAGTGTTCATATTTCAGAATGTTAAGTACTTGGAAATGATTGTATTTGCCATTTGGAAAAGTTCATTCTAGTGAAGACAGGTGTTTTTATCATCCATATATAAGTAAATAGTATACTTGCTTGTGCATCCACTGTTTAAGTGAAAACTTCTGTCAAGAAGTTTCCATCATAACAAATTATCAATACTGTATATACTCGCTTATAAATTTACATTTTTTTTACTGAAAACTTTATTTATGCAGAATAGGGTTCGTCTTATAAGTACAACATACACAAAATGTGATAAATCTAGGTGTAATAATGGAAACTCTAGATGTTTGCAGTACATACAAAATACTCTCAGTTGCATTATTTTTACATTTACATGCCACTGTTTCCATGCAGAAATACATATATAGTATGCACTGTGTTTATCCATTTCATTATGATATTCATAACGCAATACTTGTATCTACAGTTATTTGGATTTTAATAATTTGAAAATATTAAGTTCAATATTACTCACTGCAAAGTGAAGTATCCATCAATGTTGTTTACCATGGGTGTTTACTAGTAAATATATTGCTTCCATTTTTGTGCAAGTATGAACAACCTGTATTTGTATTATATTTTGTGTTTGCTATATAAACACTGTGTTTGAATCAATAATAGTTTTGATTTGATTTGTATTTGCCTTTTTCATAAACCAGATCTAATTCCAGAATCATATTTCCTAAGATATCTGCCAGTGCATGTGGGATGATAATCCCTTAGCTTGCAAAGGCAGCACCCACTTTGTTTTCTCAGTTGACAACTCCTTTGATAGAGCCACAAATGTGATATATGTTCAGTACCAAAGTATAGTCCTATATTCACTTAACTGTGGTTGCTTCTTTTGAGCAATTTAACTACTCCCTGTGCATGTCTGAATTCAATCCCATAGGTCCTAAAGGCTGCACCCGCTTTGTTTTCTCACTTGACAATCCTTTGATTGAGCCAAGAATGTGTATCTTGTTTAATGCCAAGTAGAGTCCAATATTTAGTTAGCTTTGGGTGCTTATTTTAACCTCCTGTAATCATGATGCACAATTGACACCTGTTCAGGTGTAGCGATCCTTTAATGAGATTTCACAGACTGTATGATCAAAGTGTCACATACAGAGCCCAAGCAGTTTCCAGATAAACAATGGCCCAAATTTCTGAATCAGTAGTGTTCTATTAAATACAGGGTACCTTGTGACTTGGATATTGTACATTGTGCATTACTAAACTTTGGTAATATCACCACTTTGGGGAAAATAAACATAATGCTTACGATGGAACATTCAAGTTAAAAGTTATAGACTTTGCAGAGAAACATAACTGCCGCAGAACAGGAATTTGGTTTGTTTATTTTTCCTTAGTGCAACTCTGACTCATTGATGACAAGTCACCACGTACAGACAGATTTGATTTGCAAAGTATATCCCAGCTTATACGAGGGTCAAAGAGAAATTGGCCTTTTACAGCCCTAAAAAGGTGTGTGTGGTGGGGGTGACTTATAGTTGAGTTGTCCTGTTATCGAGCATATATGTAACCTAATTGGGTATCATAACAACATCTAAACAAAAGCAAAAACCAGATGCACTTTTTATATTACCTATTATCAAATCAAAAATAGAATTTGAAAAACAGCAAACTACAGGTGCTGGGTTTGGTATATATTTTTGTCTTGCCTGCGATGAACGCCGCAAAAAGCGAGACAAAGCCGTCACAATGTCTGTCTGTCTGTCTGGTGTCAACTTTTGGGGAAAGTTTTTTTTACCTCACCTGGCCTTAAGGAGTGAGTTTATGATATGGTCCTTTGACCATCATGTGTTATGCATTGTCTATCAACACTTTCATCATCTTCTCCAAAGCGCTCAACAGAATTCAACCAAATTTCACAGGTGGCATTCTGGTGTCAGTGTGTCTCACGTTTTTGCAAATGATGTTGATCTGCCATCAGGCATGACTACCATTACTAAAAATGGAAGAAAAAAAACTTAAATGACTTCATTTCAAAAACCACTCAATAGAATTTGACCTAATTGTGAGAAAGCATTATGGTATAAAGGGCTTTCAGGTTTGTACAAGTGATGTAAATCTGCCATTAGATATGGTCACTGTTAATTGTCACATATGGCTTCCATTTTTATAAATAGAAACACCTTAAAATGACTTTTTCACAAAAAGCACTCAACAGAATTGGAATAAATTTGACAGAAAGCATCCGGCATAAAGGCCTTGCAGTTTTATACAGATGATACCAATCCACCATCAAATATGGCCACTGTTACTAAAACTAGAAAATCCTTTAAAGGACCTCTTGTCAAAAACTGATGAACAGAATTTGACTAAATTTGATAGCATTCTTGCATAAAAGGCTTTTAAATTGGTGCAAATGATGTGATTATGTGACATCAAAGAAAGATTAATTTCAGGTAATATCTCTGACCCAAGAATTGTCTAGCAGATGACAAAACTTTAAACTCCTATAACTTGTTTGTTTATTTTAATGCTTTGATTGTTTTCAGCTTTTGTTATGCCCACCATAAAATGGAGCTTATGTTATGATTTCATCCATCCATCCATCCATCTGTTCATCCATCTCTCAGTTCATTGGTGTGTTCTCTATTTAATTGTTTGTACAATAACTCGAGGTCTCCAAATTCTACCATTACCAAGCTTTGTAAATAGCTTGTATTTGGGGTAAGGAAGAAGCTATTGATTTGGGGTAAAAAAAAAGTCAGTGGTCAAGGTCACAGTGAGTTAAAGAAGATTTTTTTTTTTTGCACAATCACATTAGTTGAATATCCCAAGACCTGGACTAAACTTTACGTGGTTTGCACTTGGAAAATAGGTAGAAGCCTATTGATTTGGGAGCCAATAGTTCAAAGGTCAAGGTCACTGGCTGATAAATGAAAAATGGTTTCTGCACAAAAATTTCAGATCTCAACCATGTACAGAACCAAAGTTTGTGACTGGTTTACACTTTGGATAATAAAAAACCTATTGGTTTTAGAGTCCAAAGGTCAAATGTTAGAGATCACTGACTGAAAGAATACAAATGTTTTTTTGCATATTAACTTGCTATATGCCTTGACCTTAGTGGAAGTTGAAGTATTGCGCTCAAGGTATGAAAGAGGTGAATTGGGTTGCGGGTCAAAAAGCCAAAGATCAAGGTCATTGTGATGCGAAGAAAAATGGGTTTTTGAATGGCAATCATCTTGTTAATTTTGTTATTGCTACTTCTTCTGAATGGAAACTTCTTATGATGTCTAGTTGGTCCTGAATGAAAATGGTGCCACCTGGCCATTGAATAAGGCCACCACAGTGGCCATCTTGAGAATCTTATTGCTACTCCACCTGAATTGATGGTTACACATGTATAAGTATGTTTTTTTCTTACTAAAATGCTTTTTACGATGTCCAGTTGGTCCTAAAGGAAAATGACACCCATCTGACAACCAATATGGCCACCACAGCAGACATCTTGAAATCTTGTTATTGCTACCTCCTGAACAGAAAGTCTTATCAGCATGGGGTTTTCACTGGAAGTCTTCTTATGGTGTCTAGTTGGTTTTAAATAAAAATTTTGCCTATCTGATATCCAATATGGCTTGAAGATCATATTGATACTTCTCCTAGATGGAAAGTCATATCAACATCGAGTTTTCACGAAAAGACTTCATATGATATCTAGTTGGTACTTAATGGAAAATGATGCTGATCTGACATCCAGCATGGCCACTATGGCAGCCATCTTGTAAATCATGATATTGCTCCTCCTCCTAAATGGAAAGTCATATTGTCATATTGGTTTTCACCAGAAGACTATTTATGATATCTAGTTTGTCTTGAATGAAATTTGTGCCAATCTGACCTCAAATATGACTGCCAAAATAAACATATTGAAAATCTTGTCACTAATTATCCTGAATGGATAGTCATATCAACATGGGGTTTTCACCAAAGTCTTCTAATGGTGTTCAATTTGTCCTAAATGAAAATGGTGGTGATCTTACATCCAGTGTGGCTAATTTGAAAATCATATTGCTCAAGAATATCAGAAATGGTTTCAGCACTCAGTATTTAAAAAGAAGGTCTTGTCTCAAATTCCTGGAATTCTTTTCAGCCAGAAGAGCATCAGTCCCATTGAGGGACTCTTGTTTAAAGTAAACATCAAGTGAACAAAAAAAGCAGAAAAATAAGATGAAGGAAAATTATCGTTGTTTCTTTTATTCAAGCCAATAATGTCAAAGAAGTTTTCACTACATCTTGTGTAATACAAATAAGTTCCATATTTACTTGATATGAAGGTCCTGGGGACATTAGATGTAATTTCAGTTGTAATCCTTGTTTTCAGAGTTACAGAGGCTGAAGGATAAATACCAGAGTCATAAGAGAAAACTGCCAGAAATGACATCCAGGGTGAAGAAAGCCATGGAAGAGCAGTTTGAGGACATGGTTAAAGAGGTAAGCCATCTTGCTGTACTTGTAATGCTAGCTAGAACATGTCAGAGGTTGACATCTATTGGCTCAGACAGTCAAGATGACTTGCAGCATCTGTCAGCCGAGTGCCGAGTCATTACCATGCTGGTTGATTTTTAAATAGCTTTTACCAGCATTATTAATAGTAAAAAGTTTCTGTCCCTTTGTCTTCTCATGGACAATTTTTTTAAACTGACACTAAACTATAGATATATCCTAGATTCAAACAAAAATAAAATGTTTAGTCACTTTTCATACAATAAGATTTAAGAAACAGCCAATATTTGTGTACATTTGGCCGCTTTTACATGAATTTCATCATTTACTGGCCCTAAAACATATTTTCATGTTTATCATATTTTTAATTTACATGGCATCAAGGCAGAGTGCACTTCATGTATGGTCCTGCATCTGGCATATTTTGGCCATCTTTGCATTGTCTATGAACATACACTGTTTTTAACATATCAAAAGCTATTTGACAGATTTCAATAGATTTAGGCAGAGAGCATCCTGACATAAAGATCTTTTAAATTAAGTTTGTAAAAATGGCTGCCTTTACTCAAAATATTAATCGACTTCTCCTCAAGAACTGCTAAGCAGAATTTGACCAAATTTAACAGTGTCCAGGTATAGAGGGCTTTCAAGTTTGTTTGTGCAAATGATGCCGATCTGCTATCAAATAAAAAAAGAAGTGTGTTAGTCTATTAGACTTTTCCCTTTATTTGGAATTCTTCATATACAGCTGTTGATTGTGAACAACACATGGTTTGTCTTTTCCAGCAGTACTCTTAACTCAATAACATGTTACCTGTTCATGGTATGCTAGGGGTACATGTCACCTCTCAAATCAAGTCCTCTGAAGCTAAAAAAGATGTTCACCGCATCTTTTGACTTTTTTGTAGCCAAAAAATGCTAAAAATGTATCTGCTTGCTGATACTAAAGTCAGACAAGAGTTGTCCCCCTTTAATAGAGAGATAGGTGCCAAGTCCTGTCAATGGTTAGTTACTACCATAATTAACCCAAATAGTCAAACCTTCCAATTTTACAAACACTGTATTTTCAAAATTTGTAATATCTTTAAATAGTACAACAATTATCCTGACAACAAGAAAGTTTTTTTTTAAAGCCAGTAAAAAAACATAATTTAAGTTGGAACATAAACTTGGGAATGTTTTACCTGTGCTTAGAAACTGGTGATTGAATAATCAACGCTAAGGCAATGAAACCACTTTGATGACCCTAATTATCACATGGATTAACCAAAGGTGTTGTCAATAGGCAGCAATAAAAACAGCTGACATGCTCCACAACTCATGAGCATGCAGATCCCTAAACAAAGTGAGCCACGACCCTGTTAAAGGTCATTATAACAAATAAAAAACTTTTCATCTGGAGACATTTGGTAGAATTAATTAACGAACCGCTTTGATAACTGTAAAATCAGTGGTCATCAGCATTACATTGATCTGGCATGTGGTTGCATGCTTCTTTTATATTTATTGCTGGAGAGCATACAAAAGGGAACAAATCAGTCATGCACCTCAATTCTTATTCTCACTAAAGTGGATCAGTTTGTGAGATATAAAGTGTTTAAACATATATGCAGGTTATTATCATTGTTTTCCAGTAAACTAAACTGGGTTTACATTTATTTGTGATACAGCGGTCAACATCTCTGACACAAAGTTTACAAGTTCTTGTAGTCTCAGTTTATTCAATTGCAGATTTCCCTTTGATAACCTCAGTTTGGATGTAACCAGTTTGGTGTTTACACCAATAATGCCAGTACAAAAATAAAGGTATTCCGCAATTAAATTCCTGTACCATTCTAAGTGATTTGGCTATTTAGGCAATTATCACCATATATGGATTTGTAGTGTTGAGAATTGCTTCAAGCATTTTTGAAGGAAAATATGGATTATCTTTTGGCTGTTCATTGGTAAAATAATATGAATATCGGGTCTCATTTATAGACAGATTTCTAGAGAGACTTGTATCACCAAGAGCAGTACATGTACACAATGAACAGAAAAACAAACAACAGAAATGCAACAGAAATCTTTTTATTTGTCAAAAAACCCCACTGAAGAGCCACCCCTCTTATAAGGTCACTTTTCTGATGCAGAAGGGGTGGCCCTATAAGAGGGGGACCACTGTTTTCATGAGATGTGAAATTGCCCTGGGTGCAACATATGTTATTGTTGGGGCATTTGGGGGGGGGGGAGGTGGGATAAAGGAATAAGTGGAGCATTTCCCATATCTTTTTAAATATGTTTGTAAAGTCCAAAGTACAAGGGTTGATCAAGGTAAAATATACCTCAGGATAAGTAGAGAAAGCAAAACTAATGTAGCATTATGCACTATGAATAGTGACATATTACACTGTTGATGTACATGTACTTGATACAATCACATGTAGCATTATGCACTATGATTAGTGACATTACACTGTTTATATATATGTTCTAGATACAATCACATTAATCACATTTAGCATTATGCACAATGAATAGTAACATATTAAACTGTTTATGTATATCTCCTAGTTACAATCACACAAATCAGATGTAATAAGGCATAGTTCAAAGTATGGACAAAAGCAAATACACAGAGATGATTGTGCTTGATGTAACAAAATGTCCTGACACATATCAATATCTCATATAACAGTCTGAAGACCATTGCTCAAAAATTCTCATTAAGTGGTCCTACATGCCATCAGCAAGCCACTGCAGTGGCAGCTCTAATATCAAAGGAGTGTCCACTATACAAGTTCTGATCTGCTTGAAGAGTTTGCAAAGAATTCCTTAAAGTTTGTATATTCAAAGACCATGTCAAAACATGTTTTGACCTATCCACCAACAGTGGCTCCATTCGAAGAACACGCATGTTTTGACCTATCCACCAACAGTGGGTCCATTGGAAGAACACCCATGTTTTGACCTATCCACCAACAGTGGCTCCAATGGAAGAACACCCATGTTTTGACCTATCCACCAACAGTGGCTCCAATGGAAGAACACCCATGTTTTGACCTATCCACCAACAGTGGCTCCATTGGAAGAAAACCAATGTTTTGACCTATCCACCAACAGTGGGTCCATTGGAAGAACACCCATGTTTTGACCTATCCACCAACAGTGGCTCCATTGGAAGAACATCCATGTTTTGACCCTGTTCACCAACAGTGGCTCCATTGGAAGAACACCCATGTTTTGACCTATCCACCAACAGTAGGTCCATTGGAAGAACACCCATGTTTTGACCTATCCACCAACATTGGCTCCAATGGAAGAACACCCATGTTTTGACCTATCCACCAACACTGGCTCCATTGGAAGAACATCCATGTTTTGACCTATCCACCAACAGAGGCTCCATTGGAAGAACACCCATGTTTGACCTATCCACCAACAGTGGGTCCATTGGAAGAACACCCATGTTTTGACCTATCCACCAACAGTGGGTCCATTGGAAGAACACCCATGTTTTGACCTATCCACCAACAGTGGGTCCATTGGAAGAACACCCATGTTTTTAGCTATACACCAACAGTGGGTCCATTGGAGGAACACCCATGTTTTGACCTATCCACCAACATTGGCTCCATTGGAAGAGCATCCATGTTTTCAGGCACTTAGAGAAATGTTAACATTGACGAATAAAGACATATAGAATTGTTTGTTATCCAAAAATGCAAATTAATTCCTTCACAGAAAGGGTCATCAGCAGGGGCAGAAAAAGTACTGGGCTGCCCAGTGAAAGTTGGGGTTGACAGCAGTAACTGTGTGAAATGCACTCAATGGATTTAGTTTGAATACACAGTATAGTATTCGTATTAGATTCTTGGGTGGATAAAATGGAATGGAGTGAAGTGAATGGTTAGCTTTTCTTTCTTAGAAAAATCAACATGCAGCAGCAATTACAATCCCTTGTCCATTGAAGTCTGTATGCATTGAGGTGGGGATGGCTGTGGTCAAGATAAATTGAATCTGCTGTTACTCTCGCTGCTGTAAAACAATTGATTGTCAAAACATAGATGCTGCACTGAAGCTGTGACTTACAACATATATACGAGAGAATGCAAGCACTGGTCACACAAGTAGAATGATGCTGGCAGTTCTAGACAAGTTACGCTGCAGCTATTATAGCAAATCAAGAAAAATTCCTGGTATCAGATGTGAAAATTAAGTTGCATAATATCAATGGCAGTCTCACATAAATGTAAATATACCTATGGAATGCATTTACTGTCTTTAAGAAAGATGTCTTATGATGTTTCTGTGCAAACCGAAAACAATTGTTAAACTGTCCTATAATCTCATAAAGTGTATAGACAGAGTAATGATCAATTCACTTAATACACCACAGAGGATGCAAGTCTGGCTGTGTTATACATAATTGAGAGTAAAATGGTTTGGGTATGAAATTAATGTTCCAGAAATGGCAAAGAAAACCAAGGATATTTAGGAGAAGGAAAGTGAGGTGCACAGTTAATTATTTCCATATGAATTTCCCAGCAGGTTTGGTGATGTAGAATAGGCCTGATGCAGCCTCCTACATGTTGCAAGAGGGTATTTAGGAAGGTGGTAGCCATTGTTGTGCAGTGGTCAGTCCCCAAGACCTATGACCCAAGCAATGCGGTCTCGAATGCTGCCAGAAGATTATCCTGGTCCAGCCAGTGCAGTGTATCCTTGGGCAAGGCACTTCAATGCAACTGTCTCAGCACCAAACCACACTGTGTCGCCATGCCATAAAATACCAAACATAACTGAGTGGAACCAGTTAACACATCCTGTAACTTCCATATATAACAGATTTTGCTACAGCAAAACTACAGGATTCATTTAAATCTCCGAATCAAATTATATTTTCAGATATCTCAAGAGTCTTCTCATATCTCAACTATACAAAATTGTTTCAAAACAGCACAGTTACAAAATAAATGCTTCATTGTTTCTTCCACCCTATTACAAAATGAATACACCCAATCAGCTACAAAATCCATTTTGAATAGGACACTTTTTGTAGGATGCATGTTGTATATCTAAATAGAAACCACAAAAACTTTGTATCCAAAGTTATTTTATATGGGATTGAGTATACTTTTGTCCACCAATCTGTGTTTTTTGGTAAACTAAATTTAATTAAAAACATTTCTTGAGTTTTTGGACACTAAAAAAAAGGCTGTACTAAAAAATTATTTACATATCTGTGCATCCTTGTCAATTCCAGAGTAGAAGTTCAGTCTATTTCGGAAGTAAAGGACACATTTTTTCATCATGCTGCAAGAGTAATCTTCATGAATATAATCTAATTGAATACCATAAAAATGTATAATCTGGAGTGAAAAACCATACAACTCCAAGAAATGACATACAAATTTTACTTCCTTCGACAGCCTTGCCATTTACAAAATTGGTCTGTGATTAATCAGTATATTTTAGTATCAGAAATTACATTACCGCTATTACTGTATCGTTATATCTTTTTCTGGAACAAGTCCCCAGTCCAAGAAGATTATTCCATTCTCTGAATTAGTAATTGGAGGTATAGAATAAAAATATCATGATCCCAGTCTAACACCTTAGTCAGCTTCCGACCATTGGAATATTTTCATTCTTTTCCTTGCTTAGTATGTACTTGCATGTGTACACAAAGACAGTTGTTCAATTTGTTGCCTTTGGCCTGATGAGGTATAGGAGTCAATGTGCATATAGGGTCAGGAAGAGGGACCTGCTTCTTCCTCTTCATAACCAGAAGACCACCTCCATTCCCAGGATGAGTCTAAGGCTCTGCTCTTTCCTGTGTATGAAAATCATCCTCTTCTGCATGGGTGGGATCACTGACACATGGAAGGAAGTTGTCAGCTCCCGTGGGAGAGGGATCCTTGGCACGTCACATTGGAGGGAAGTCGCCAGCACCCACCAGCGAGTCCCAACTTCCTGAAAAAAAGGGAAGTGCTGTCTTCTCACTCAAGTACACATGTTTTTAAATCAAGGGGATCTTGTTCATCAGAGTTGAGTTCCCCAACTGAGACTCTTCAGTAAAGTCTACATCATTTGATCAGTCATTGCACAGTGACCAGGCACTGTTCATCAGACACTGAGTCACCAGTCACCAGGTAGTGTATCAAGTGACAGTCACCGATCATCTGGCACTGGGCACCGGGCACCAGGTAATGTGTCAAGTGACAGTAATTGAAGGTCTATCACTGGGCATCAAGTCACCAGGTACCAGACGCTGGGCACTGGGTCATGTGTCAAGTGACAGTCATCATAGGTCTGTCACCAGACACCAAGCACCTGTCACCAGGTACAGAGCACCAAGTGACAGTGACCAGACACTGATCACTGGGTGTAGTGATTGGTACCAGTCTCCAGTTTTCAGTTACCAAGCACTGAGTGTCGGGCACTGAGAAGTGAGTGCCAGTCCTCAGACAGCATGGACTTGTGCCCATACCCCCTTTATGTCTCTCTCAAGGCTTGGAACTGCTGGCTCATATACTAGTTAATATAGCCTCTAATTTTTTGGGGGGACTGCCTCCTTTCACTCTTTTGAAGGAGGTATCATTGTCTCCAGCTGCATTGCAGAGATTGTTTGAGGTCATTGCCAAGACATTGAAATGACTGCTCTCGATGTCCATGGCACTATTTGCAAGGCTTCTTCACATCCATTGGTATGCCGCCTTGGAGCATCAAAGGTTTTGCTGGAGCACAGCAAGAGCCTTTTGCAAGCCACTGTGCTTGATGCAGAGACATTATTTGGATGACAAATCCCTGCAGTGGCCTTGCGAGACCTGATGAATCAGCACACCAGTCCCTGGTCATGGTACCATGTTTACATTGATGAGGTGGCCGAACCCGACTAAACTGGTGAAGAAATGCCCTCATCCCAGAATGTCCACAGCTCCCCATCCTACACATTTTAAGCAGGGGAATAAATAGAACCATCAGACCCAGTTTAAAACTCCTTTCTGACCATCTTATGGGGGTAAAACTAATTTTAATTGTGTAATAATTAACCTGCTATTATTGTACAGTTCCCTCCTCCCTCCCTGCTCTGATATCCTTTCAGTCTCTGTCCAAGTCAAAGAAATATGATAATCCTATTGTTGGAAGTTTACGAAGGTATCAGACTGGGATCATATTTTTTTATATTATTATTCTAGACCTCCAATTACTAATTGGAGGAATGAATAATCTCCTTGGACTTGGGACTAGTGCCAGGAAAAGATATAGCAATGCAATAATAGCAGGTAAATATTACATAATTAAAATAAGTTTTACCCCCATCCCCCAACAATAAAAAGAAAACTGCATTTTTATTTTTCTAGGTACTCTCTTGTAAAATTTCATAGAAGTCTGTATTTTTATTTTATCATCATAAATTCTGCCCATGTTAAAAATATAACCATAATTCCTAAAATTTATGCTACTCATTAGTAATATTGACACATGGGATAAAAAAATCTCTTTCAGTTTCTAGAAACGAGGGGTTGAGGTGAATGGCAATAATTTTATTGTCTCACTTTCTTTAGCATTGGTGAGACTTTGGTATCATTTATTCCACCAGTGGTGTCAGCCTTGGCATCAACATTGGTTAAGATTTGGTTAAAGGTTCTCTTTATAGTGATAAATCCCAAACTCTGGGAGGGATAGCTGTCACACCTGAACTGTAAAATCAGGAACTTCTATACTTTCATATCCATGACCCCTACCCTCCCTGTGACACCCCGACAGTGTCAAGGTCAGTGTCATTTGAAATTGGATACATATATCTGTATCAGGCAGAGGAGCAGCCAAGACATGGTGGAGAAACTAGGGCCCAATAAAATCTTTTCTTTTTGAGAGCATTTTGTTTATGTGAGGTTTTGGTCTGTTTATGTTTTGCTGTATTTGGTTTCACGATTATTGAAGATTTTTCATATATTTTTAACAAAGTACAGGTTAGATGCTTAGGAATTGAGAGTTTAAGAAAGTCAAAAGATCATTTTGACAGGAGTTAAATATTTACAATAGTCAAAATTTTACTTGTGCAATTTATACATTTGTTGCTTTGATAGAGTATTATTAAAATACAGTCACATTGGTTGCAATGTATGGAATAAATTTACAGATTTGTATCAATAGAGTCTTTCATTCGCATAGCAATGACTGTATTTCTATATGCAAACAGTTGTAATCAGTCTGTCATCACTTTTCCCTGCAGGCTGAGGAAGAGCTGGAGACAGACGGTCTAGAGGGCGCTGATGTACAGGGCAAGAAACAAGCCTTTCATCATCTCGCTAACACCCTAAGCACTCTTATCCAGCGCCTGGAGAACACTGAGAAAGGTTACTGTGCTTATTTTAAAGGGTCACTTTGTGGCCTTCAGCTGATAGATATCACTTTTCCAACAGCATTGTTGTTGTCCTTTTCATTGCTGTGCGTGTCAACATGTATCTTTCATCTTAAGAAGGTTACATTGACCTATATTTCATGCATATGAAGCTTTTGCATTTAGCTTCATTTCTCCGATACTTTTGCTTATATAGGCATGAAATCTGATTAGTACAATCACTGGATGACTAATATGTACAACCATGAAGGTAGGTCACAGTGACCTTCTTTTCTTGCTGTGGTAACTATGCTAGGTTTATTGATCATGCTTTGGCAGAGCAGGCAATATACAGCATTCCATGGAATTCTTTTTTTTAACAACCAGTATCTGGTTATTGCCTGAAACCAAGAAAGCTGTTAAACAGTGTTGTCTTGTCATATTGACAGCAATAATAGACCAGTTCAATTTAGCGGTAATAACTGTGTTGCACTAGATAAACGACTTGACAGAGATCGATTTAGTATGTTAAGGTGCTATTCATATACAGTTATCACTCATTAAGATTCCAAGAAATGCTGTGGTGGCAGCAGTGTTTATCACTATTAATATTGAAGTCAATTAGTAATCAGTTTATAAAGATATAAGAAACAATGTTTGGTTTACTGCCTATCTGTAATTAATAGTCGATGTGTACAGTATATACCCTTCACATATTGAAGAACAATGGAATCATTTTTGTCTTACCGGCAATAAATGTCACAAAAGGCAAGAGATAGTTACATTTATAGGGGATACAATTTTTGTTATTTGGGTTTCATGCACTATTAAAGACTTAAATAATACAGAAAAGTTGTGGTTCAGTAAGATGAAGAGATGGTTTTGGGATTGTGGGATTCATAGGACATCAGTATAATTGTGGAAATTAAGTTTGCTTGTCAGTAAATGTGTATTTGTATAGGATTTTCAAACTTAAAATTATTTAAATAAGCAGAATTCAATGGCATGGTTTATCTATTCATGTGTTTGATTGTAACACGTTATTTTGCTTCAATTATGGTTTAATTTGCAATTTGCTTCTCTGTTATATATTGCCAAGAAGTATGACTGCTAGATTCACCACCAGTTTTTGACACAGTAATGTTCAGATATAACAGTATAAATAATTCAGAGGTCTCCTTGATATGGTCATTGACTAATTTTTCATACGCTATCAATCCAAAAGAAATTTTTAAAAATTTTTACTTCAGTTTTTTGTACAGAGAACTCATTATTATGTAAACTTAACAAAATTTACCTAAAAATTATTAGTGATTTTTATCAGCAATTATTTGTTATTTGTATACCCTCAAAAATAATAAATAAAGAAGAGTACAGAAAACTACAGACCATGTGAAGTTTATTGTAGAGAATGACCATGTGTTGGTTTGCAGTGTAATTATATCATAATAGCAACTTCTACTGTGCAAAATTAGTATCCCTATCTCCAAGCCACCAAAATAAACTGTATTATTTTACTGCATTAAGTAAGGTACTTTGTGTTTCAGAGATCAGTGCTGTGGACCAGGAACTGGAAGAGATGACCAAACAGACTGATGGACAGGACTATTCATCTGAGTCTGGAGTACTGCCACCAACTGCAAATAGACCACAAGAACAAGGACCTGGAAAGAAAGGGGAGGCTGATGCTAATTTACAGGAGACAAAAAGTCCCTCAGGTTTTTGTTTTTTCTCATCTACGTATTACAAGATATGATATCATATTTGCAGGACATAGTTCCCAAGGCTACTGTCCACACTCAGGGTTTGATTTTCAGTTATATCATCGACTCTATGACTGGCAGTGAATTCAGGGTTGTCTTAAGCAGGTGTTCACTACCTTTGTTGAAAATGCAGCAGTATCTTGACTTTTGAAATACATGAAGAGACATGAAAAATAGTTAACATAAGTAATAAAGATCAGTATTAGGGTTATAATGAGTCATTGATTTTTCACCAGAAGACCTCTTATTATGTCTAGTTTGTCCTAAATAAAAATGATTCCACTTAGACATCCAATATGGCCACCACAGTGGTCATCTTGAAAATCTTGTTATCACAACTCCGCCTGAATGAATAGTTATATCAACATAGGGTTTTCACTTAAAAACTTTTTATGATGTCTAGTTGGTCATAATTAAAAATGATGCTGCCTGGACATCCAATATGGCCACCACAGTGGCCATCTTGAAAAAATCTTGTTATTGCTTGGATGGTCTTATTACCATGGTTGTTTTCACTGAAAAATTTCTTATGATGTGTAATTGATCTTAAATTAAAATGGTACTGAGCTGACATCCAATATGACCACCACAGCAGCCATGTTGAAAATCTTGTTTTTGTTTCTTCTCCTGATTGGAAAGTCATGTCAACATTGGGTTTTAACCAGAAGGCTTCTTATGATGTCTTGTTTGTGTTAAATGAAATGTTGCCAATCTGATATGTGGTTTTTACAAGAAGACTGATTATGATATCTAGTTGGTCCAGAATGAAAATGGTGCCAATCTGACATCAAATAGGGCTGCCACAATGAACATATTGAAACCTTCTAACTAATTTGCCTGAATGGATGGTCATATCAACATAGGGTTTTCACCAAAAGTCTTCTAATGGTGTCCAGTTTGTCCTAAATGAAAATGGTGCCAATCTTACATCCAGTATTGCTGCCACAATGGCTAATTTGAAAATCTTATCGCTCAAGAATATCATAGATGTTTTTAACATAGTCCAATAAATCATCCCCCAAACCTGTACTTGTACTGAGGGACAGTTTGAGGTATGATCTCATCTCTGGATAAAATCATGCAATTGATGCAGACATATCTGTTGGCATATCAGTGTACATTTTAGACACAGGTATTTCTTGCAGCTCTTAAGTTATGGTCAGTTGAAGAAGCCTTTCGGCAATTTGTACAGAATATTTCCAGATCAAATGCAGTGTTTGACAACTTGTAAATCCATGTGGAGTTACGCAAGGCTACATCCAACTGTTCATCACATCCAGCAACCAATCAGATGCAACTTTAGCTCAGTCACTCATTTGAAAGTTTTGGTTGCTTTGGTCATGTGGTCATGTTGTTTTGGTCGATCTGACATCCAATATGGCCACCACAGGAGCCATATTGAAAATCTTGTTATTGCCACCCCTTCTGAATGGAAGGCCATATCAGAATTGAGTTTTCACCAAAAGACTTCTTATGGTGTCTAGTTGGTCTTAAATTAAAATTGTACCAATCTGATATCTGAAAATCTTACCTCTTAGATAGAAACTCACACATTGGGTTTTCATCAGAAGACTTCTTATGAATGTTTGGTTGGTACTAAATGAAAATGGTTCCAATCTGACATCGAGTATGGATACTATGGGAGCCATCTTGAAAATCTTGTTATTGCTACTCCTTGTAAATGGAAAAAAGTCATATCAACATGGGTTTTTCACTGGAAGCCTAATTATGATATTTGGTTGGTACTGAATGAAAATGGTGCTGATTTGACCTCAAATGTGGCTGCCACAATGAACATATTGAAAATCTCTTCTCTAATTCTCCTAAATGGATGGTCATATCATTATGGGGTTTTCACCAAAAGTCTTCTAATGGTGTGTAACTTGTCCTAAATGAAAATAGTACTGATCTTACATCAATTGTGGCTGCCACAGGGGCTAATTTGAAAATTGTATTGCTCAAGAATATTAGATATGGTTTCAACACTCAGCAGTTAAGAAGAAGAAATGGTCTTATCTTGAATTCCCATAAATTCTTTTCAGACAATAGAGTGTCGAGTAGTATTAGATTCTTTGATTTTGGTTTCACCATAACAAAACAGTACATTGTGGCAAATCAGGTTTTCTAGTTTCTGTTGCAAAAACTTGACCATGGGTGTTCCAATTTTTAACTGCTTAAAACAAAGGAAACATACTAGGTTAGGTCAATGATGCTGATATATGTCTACCCAAAATTTTGTTAAAGATTGTATATTTACATTTATTCTCCATGGAGTAAAGATAATGTGTTTCCAAAATTAAGGATGAGATTAAGGAAACAGGATTTATTTTCACATTGAAAGCCTTGTACAACCTTAATTTGACAACCTGTTAATATCTCATGATATCTTCATACAATCTGGAAGAAGTATTCTGTACTGGTGGCTACTTAGTCACATTGGTATTAGGGTTCATGAAAGAGTGGATGAAGCAGCCAAAGCTGCCATGCAGTCACCCATTTCCAAATGTAAGATTCCAGATTCTGACTTAAAATATTATATAAATCGGCATGTTTTATATACATGGCAAAATATGTGGAATGAAAACTCCACAGACAAGCTTCAGAAAAATGAAACCCATCATTGGAGAGTGGCATCCCTCATATAGAACAAATTGCAGAGATGAGGTGGTATTGTGCTGATCACAAATAGGGCACACATACCTGACTCTGAAGGATAAACATCGACCAGTGTTTTCCTTAACAGTAGAACACATTCTTGTTGAGTGTATAAACTTCCACCTTGTGAGGCAGAAGCTTTTTATGTTAATTTAATTAAGAAACTTTATGCTGATGTTCCAGCAGAGAAAATCAGTCTTTTTGAAGGAATGCAGTTTATGTAACAAATTTTGACACATATATTAGGGATTTTTTACTTTGTACCTTTACGTTTCTTATATACATTTGACCCATATATTAGGATTTTTTACTTTCTACCTTTACCTTTCTTATATACATTTGACATAATTTTAACATCTTTACCCTTTATCTTGTATCTTGTTGTACTCCATGTTAACATTTATTTGAAGAGTTTATCCTCCTGTTGTTTTTTGTGCAGTTCTTTATATTTACATTTGTAGAACTTTAATTTTAATAGGTATATAGCCAGTATTGTGCTGAGCAGCATTGAACCCTAATACATACATAAATTCATAAATGCATAAGGAAACAGGAACATAGTTAAAAAGTTTCATAGGTTTCTATTCTTCTTGATTCAAACTGCCTTGTCTAACAGTTGGTGAATACAAGAAGTTTCCTTTGCTCTTATATTTTTGAAGTTCCAGTACTAATTGTGGGTTATGCCTGATCTCTGACTTGCTGCACTATGCTTTGTCATGTTTGTTTCATATATATATATATATATTGGCATTTGTCCTTGTAGATGCTAAATATTGCATCAGTGCAAGTCCTGATTTTTGAAATGTAATCTCCAGATCAGATGTTGTAAATATACTGAGTTGACCATTCTGTTCTGTCACATGTATGTAGGTAATATTGAAACTTTCTTTTTTTAAATTAAAAAAGGATGCAAATGCCAATAAATTTGTGCTACTAGTTTTCCATGTATGCTTTATCAGGCACAAAAAAGAAACTTAATAACTTGCCATGAAATAGATTAAACACAATCTCTTTGAACCACTTTTCCCCATTTGGAAGAAGAAATACACAGTTGTTGATGGTTATAAAATGAATCTTTATTGATAAATAGGTATCAGGTATGTTGCTACAAATTTTGCTTCCTTTTTGGTTCTTTCTTTAAGGACCAATCCTATTTTTGCTACAAAACTGATAAACCTTTAGCTCACATGGTTCTAAGGCTACGTAAGCCTATGACATAGCCTGTGTGGATTTTTCTTCATCCTTCTACATATGATGCCTATCTGATATCAAATATGGTCACTGTTTTTGAGATAAAACACACAAAAAACCCCACTTTCAATGACTTCTCTAAAACCATTCAGTAAAATTAGATCAAGTTTGGCTGGGAGCATCCTGGCATCAACACTTTTGAAATTTGTACTAATTATACCAATCTGCCATCAAATGAGGTTACTAAAAATAGACAAAAGCTTTAAACAAATTCTTCTCAAACAAAGTTGAACAGAATGACCAAATTTAACATATAATATTGATATTGACCCCATTAAACTTTACACATGTACTCAACTGATGGATCAGACATCAAATGTGGTAGTTATTACTAAACCAGATTACTGAATCAATTACTATTGCATGTGATTATTAGGCTGGTGTTAGTTAGGTAAGCAAAATCAGGCCTACTTGGGTCTCTTGTGTCAGTTGTATACAACAATGTTGCCTTTGAATTTTGCGTGTGCAGTTTCTCTCACATCTCATGACTAAATTCAAGCTTGGAAGATGTCATGTATATGACTACAAGTGTGCATATGCTTCAGTCATTACAAATGGGTTTTGCTTGCATTTTTCCCTTTTTTGACAGCTATTGGTGGAGCCATCAGTATTCTGTGGAGTCATTTCTATTTGTACATTCCTACATCTGTGTGGTTATGCTTTCCATTGTAGAACAACAATAGGGAATATCTATCTTTCACCACATGATTGCTGTCTTTCAGTGCAAGACCTTCTACTGTGATTATAGTGCACACAAACCGGCAAACACTTGTCGATTTTTTTCATCACTTGAGCATTCCTTCATAATAATCAAGATATCAGTAAATATTAATTGCAAGACATTTAAAAAAAAGTGCAGTGGTTGAAGTTATTATCCTGCATACAGAATATTTTGTGCTAATCGACATGGCTAAATGTTTTTTTATATAAATTATCTTTTCACTATTATGTACAAAAAGTAAATCAATTCTAAATCAAAGTTGAATCGAGGACTATATGATTATTTATCTGTCAGTTTAATCTTAAGGATTAAAGTTGACTTCATTTGTTTACCTTTTTACATTTGTATCATTGTGCAGGCCTTTTTTTAGTACACAATTCGGACGTTGTGTATTGCAATTTTTTCTTTGGTCTCGACCACTGTTATTTGAATGCTGATATGTGTTGAAACATAATTTAAAGTTTACACTGAATTTTAATCTCACCTGTCCATAAGGCTTAGTGAGGTTTTGGTATAGTCCTGTGTCCATTGTGCATCATCTGTCAGCAGTCATCTGTCATCTGTCTGTCAACAACTGCCTGTTATCTAGAGTCCATATTTCTGATCCGATTTCAATCACACTTGGAATATGTGTTTATATCATCAAAATCTTGTACAAGTTCGATAATTGTTTTAATTATGATAGCCATTACCAAATTTATACACCAAGAACCACATGACTACACAGAGTTATATTACATGCAAAATTTACTATCCAGGTAAATTCTGGTCAAAGCCAGATGAGGGCAATATTCCCACAGATTAGTGAGGCTTTCAGTAGGGAAATGAGGCTATCCAAGGGGAACTGGAGCAAGTAACATATGCTTGTAATGAGAACAAAGTTAAACATTTCAATCCTTTGGCTATTTTATTATTAACAAAGTATCAGAAAAGAAAAACTATCCATATAATACCACCCATTTATGTGTCTTAATATATTTGTGAAGCCACGTGACTTGTCGCTTTAGGCTACAGTGTGCTGAACACCACAGTGATGTGTGTACACATTGAAACCATTTTTTAGGGCAGGTATTATGAAACAATAAAGTTAATAAGTGGGGATTTTGATCTTGGCTCTCAGCATGAGTATTGTTGTCCCTTGAATACAGTGTAAGATTATACAGATTATTCACAATGTGTCAAATGAACCAAATGTATCAAAATGTGTTGAATGAACCAAATGTATCAAAATGTGATAAATGTACCAAATGTATCAAATGTTTGTCTCTTAGTATTCGATCCATTTCATTAATGAGAGGAGACAGATAAAAGAGCCAGGGATAAGGCAACATGAGAGAGATAGAGTGTGTGTGTGTGTATGAAAGAGAGAGAGAGAGGAATGAAAAGCAAAATCACAAACAAGTTAAAAGAAGCCATACATTTGATATATTTAATCAAATTTAGTAAATTACTAAATCACGTATTAAGCGTGTAACAGGAGTATAGCATTCATCCAAGTTACATGGGAATATAACATTTCAGTTTCTGAAATGTAAAGTCAAATGTAAAATCACTGCAGCATTAGTCCCAAGCACACATTTTTAGTATCAGTATGAAACCATCTCACAATTATTTACAATCATTTGGAATATCGTCTGCTTCATACCCCTCAAATTCCTCCTCAAAATTGTCAGAAACTAAGTGTGTATGTGTCTGTGATAGCACAATCTCCTCCAAGATTCAGTCATCATCAGACTCTTCTGTAATTACTTAAGAGTGAGTCCTCGGATCCATTCTGGTCTTTCAGAAATAAAGCCCAGGCCTTTGATGCCTGTTCTACCATAATCTGTCTGGTAGGGGGCTTTATCTTCCCTTTCTTGTCAGGCTTGCTGCTGCTGATGTACTTGACCCACTCCTTTCTCAACAGGGCCCAGAAAGGCTTGTTTATAGATACATCATGGGATTGCAGCTTAGATGTCCAGCCCTCATGAATCACTGTCGGTATTGTCTTACCCCTTTTGAAATTATGCTTTTTTGCATCATAGGAAATGCGGCCTGTGAAGCTGTCCAAAACTAGAATCTTGTCCTGATGCTTGGTGTGCTTATTCCATATTTTTATTGTCCATATGGGTTTTGTACATCCACCCTTTTTCATTTAATCCAATGAGAACACTTGAAGGAATCTTCAGTTGCATCACTCTCATCCCCTTAAATATAACATAAACTGGGAAGCTGGTACCATAAGCAGTGACACTCAGAACTGCTTGAGGGTGTCTTCACTTTGATCCTGTGATGCGCATGAGAACAGACTTTGCTCTTTTCACCTCTACTGTTCAATCAGGAATTAGATCAAAGAAGATAGAAGTGTGATCCATATTGCCATCAGGTATAGGGGAGAATTATATTTTTTAAGCTGCATGTAGACAAATTGGTAAAAATCACTTAATTTTGTTTCAAGGTCACCGGGTAACTTCTGGGCCAGAGAAGTTCACACTCTGAATACCAAGTTATTACACAATATATGCAGCCAGCTTCTAGAAGCACAGAAAATGTTATTGTGTGGTATGATGAGGACAACAGCCTTGTTGATGAGAATATTGGAAGAAACTGGTAACTGCATGTCTCTCTGCTGCAGTACAAATTCTATGATGCAGTCATCCACCTTGGGAGGGTAGCTCAGCTTCCTTCCATCTTTTCTGTAATTTCCATACTTTGTCTTTATGGGTGATCAATAATCTGTTCTTATCAATCTGTAAATGTTCTTTCTTGCCATGTTGAATTTTCAGGCAGCCGTATTCCCGCCATGGACTTTTACATAATCAGCTATCCACTGCTTTTGAGCATATCCAATTTGTCAGTTTCATTGACATCGTTGTCAAGTGGGACTCTGGATTTAAACTGTAATTGGGAGACTGGGGGAGGTATGGGACTTTATATCACTATCCCATGATCTGAAAGTCGTGTATCATGTTTGGTGTTTCGATTGCTGAATTTCTTTGATTACGTTGTTAAAGGGAATATCAGTCATTAGCCTTTAATTGTTCTATAACATGCAGTGAGTATGAGTTAACTTGCGCTAAGACTATCATTTTGCATAACAAATTAAAGACCAAAGAGAACAGCAAACAAATCCACTGCTAGTCACCAGTACATGATATCATATATTGTTAATGCCTTGGGCATTTGCATTCAAATTTGTTGGTTTATAGGTTCATTGTCATCTTAATGGGATTTAATTTTGGGGTATTACCTCTTTTTTCATTTTAAGAAATTCAAAGAATAAAATAATTACATTTTATGTATGCAAAAAGAATTTGTCAAATTTTTCATCAGTGTATTTTACTCAGAATGTTCAAACTTTTACTCACAATTTATACTCAGAATTTTTGGGAGCACCTATGTAAGATACAAATTAACTACTTTCGATTTGAAAAGCACAGACTTTAGACCAGCTTCTAAATTTCAATAATTACAGTATTTATGCTTTGGGTCCAATTATATTGGCCCAACAATTTGTCAAGCCATCCTCCAGTTGGCAGTAGAACATCCTACTGACAGCATTGGTAACTTCACTTGACATCTTATATTAGGTCATCAGCTTCCCACCGAGCTGGCAAAATCAGCAGCGGAATACCAGGTATTGTATTACTGCTATTAAAATGCATTTTTGGGGTTACTAAAACTAATTTTAATTTTGTCATACTTACCTGCTATTATTGCACAATTCCCTCCTCCCTACCTACTCTGATGTCCTTCAGTCTCAGTCCAAGTCAAAGAAGCATGATATTCCAATAGTCAGAAGTGAACTAAGGTATCAGACTGGGTTCATGTTGTTTATAGCTATAGTGGTCATAGACCAGGAGAGCTTATGGGATGGTCTGTTGTCTATCATCTGTCATCCATCCATCGTCCATCCATTTGTTAGCACAAGTTTGTAATTGCTACTCCTCCTAAATTACTTCGAGGATTGCCATGAATCTTTACACACACATTCATCCCAGGATCTAGTTGGTCCTAAATGAAACTAGGTCGCAGGCGCGGATGGGGAAACAGCAGCTTCAAAAATTTAAAGTTCCGGAAGCCGTGACTGATATCCCACGAGATGAAATTATGCACGAGCAAGGGCATGACGCGTCCTTGAGTGCAGTCATGGAGAGGATCATGTCTGGTACCGTGAAACATTGTAAGAGCGGGGCTAGTTTGAAATTTGTATGCAGAGAAGGGTTAATGTACAGGCAATTTACCTCAGAAGGTAGAACATTCTTTCAAATTGTTGTCCCCCCAAAATTCAGGTCCCATGTACTTAGAGTGGCACACGAGTCCGGTAGGGTAGATCACTTGAGTAGGAAAAAGATGACTAACAAAGTGTTACGTGAATTTTTTTGGCCTGGCTTAAATAGTGATATAACACGATTCTGTCAATCGTGCGATGTTTGCCATAAAACTGTCGAAAAAGGCATTCTGTGCGTCGTATGTATTGCGGTCATAGAAGACAAGTCAAGAGACAAACTGCAATTAGACTCCAGCACAGTAAATCCCCTTGAATACCCCATGGAGGTAGGAAAAGAAGGAATAGAAATGGTCAGCATGGGTCCAGAATTACCTGAGGATCAGCGTTGGCAAGTCAGGGAGATTTTGAGTAAGTATCCAGATGTATTTGCTGACAGACCAGGTCACGCTGGATTAATAAAACATGAAATAGACTTAAAGTACCTGAGAGCCAATCAGAATTAAAGGATATCCGATAAACTTTAATGCATGGGAGACAATCGATGAGGAAGTAGGTAAGATGTTAAACCTGGAAGTGATTGAACCCTCAAACTCCCCGTATTTGTCCCCTTGGTATTGGTCAGAAAGAAAGATGGAACAAACCATTTTTGTATAGACTTCTGTCAATTAAATAAAGTTACCATGTTTGATGCAGAACCGATGCCAGATATGGAGGGCTTGTTTTCGAAATTGGCAGGGTGCAAATACATTACCAAAGGATTTTGGCAGGTGGCCATCGCTGATAATACCCGTGCATTAACAGCATTCGCGACCCCTAAAGGTCTCTACCAGTTTAAGGTTATGCCTTTTGATTTGGTCAACGCCGGTGCATCATGCATGCATCTTATGCAGAAATTGTTGAAAGCATGGACAACATAGATAGTTTTGCTGACGATATTCTTGTATACATGCATACCTGGGAAGAGCATGTCAGGGTATGTATCGATCCATTCGACAGATTCCGCAAAGCCAATATCACAGTGAGATCCACCAAGTGTAGTATAGCATATTCTAACTTGGAATGCTTAGGCCATCTAGTAAGTGCGTCAGGGCAGTTAAAACCACACCCTGACGAAATTGAAATGATCAAAGACGCTTCTAGACCAGAAACCAAGAAACAGGTTCGATCATTTCTTGGGTTGATAGGGTTTTACAGGAAATTTGTTCCAAATTTTGCTGCTCTAGCTAGTCCGTTGATGGATTTAACTAGGAAGGGACAACCCAATAGTTTCTTGGGGCTCATGCCAGGAAAGAGCTTTTAACGCTCTTAAGGGAAAATTGATCAGTGCACCAATCCTAAAGTTGCCAGAGTTCAATAAATCATTCATATTTAGATGCGTCCGACATGAGATTAGGATCAGTTTTGCTACAGGAGCAAGAGGGGGTAAAGTTATCCATAGCTTATACTAGCCTCTGATATATTTGAACAAAGCAAAAGTCGCCAACGCAAGATTGATGCATTGGGCATTGACTTTGCAGCCATATCATTTCTGGATCGAGGCAGTTAAAAGAGTCAGAAAATGTAGAGGCCAAATGCTTGAGCAGAGTGTGATTTGCAGATCATTTTTTTACCATGGTATTCTGGTAATGTAAATAAGACATTTCAGTTTGTATTTTTGGTACCTTCACCTAAGGAAAAAGACAAGTGCCGATCGACTGAATAACATCATGACCAATCTGTGCATGCGCTGCAGACTCATAAATCTTATTCACATTATTAGCATCTGAATTATCACGCAGATTATCATCACGCTTACCGCCTCCAGATCATCCCCTGCTTTCAGTAGCAACCACAACTCTCTGGAGGATGAACCCCTTTCTTTTCAGGCAATCGGGCAAGATGTGACCCCATTCCTTACATGTATAACATTGCCTATCCTTATGGTTTGTACCCTTTCGAGATTGAAAATTTCCCCCTTTATTTGCTTCGGTTCGCTCGGGTTCTCTGGGTTTCTGGTCATTAGATTGATTACCCAATTTATTTTCTCTGGAGACCACATTCTGGGTACCACCACGAGCTTTGGCGAAATAGTCAGCCTGGGTAGCCATATCAGAGATATTATTGAAGGACTTTTCCCTTAGAAACAAGTACAACTCCTTACCACAAGTGTTTAACAGCTGATCCCTAAGTAAAAAGTCAGTAAGACCCTCAAACATTTTTTCTATTTTACCACATTCAACCCACCGCTGGAAATAATTTCCCATCCTACAGATGAACTGGGTGAATGTCTTGCCTTTCTCAAGTTTACTATATTTAAACTTCAGTTGTACCTCTTAAGGAGTGCCTCTCAAAACTCATCATATTTCAATGCATCATTCACGGGTAGACGTGAAGACACATCTAGCGCTTTACCTCTAAGTAACGCGCTGAGATTGAGCGAGCAATCATCTCTTTTCCACTTCTAGATGGTGGCATATTGTTCAAACCTATGCACATAGCTATCCATATTATCTAGTTTGTCATCTTCAAAAAGGGACGATTTTGGGCCTCTTAA
Source organism: Margaritifera margaritifera (assembly GCA_029931535.1). NCBI lineage: Eukaryota > Metazoa > Mollusca > Bivalvia > Unionida > Margaritiferidae > Margaritifera > Margaritifera margaritifera. The sequence continues at coordinate 259,469 of JAQPZY010001058.1, read as the reverse complement.
CTTGCTGGAGTTAGAGTCTTGTTCCCCCTTCCTCTTAGCTTGTAATAATTCAAATTTCCTTTTATGCTCCCTCTCCATATTCCTGTCTTCAAGTTCTCTTACCTGTTCTATTCTTTCACTTTCTGCTTCCCTTTCACACCCTATCCTTTCTTTCTCTGCCTGCTTCTCTCGTTCTATCTTCTCCTTCTTAAATGCTATCTTTATTTCCTCAGCTTGCTTCTCTAATTCTGTCTTCTCCTTCTCCACTTGCTTCTCTAATTCTATCTTCTCCTTCTCAAATACCATCTTTCTTTCCTCAAATTCCCTTCTTTCCCTCTCTGCCTGCTTCTCTACCTCTAACATTTCCCTTTCTATATCTCTCTCCTTTGATCTCTGATCCCTTTCCCAAACCTGCTCCTCCTGAACAAATTTTCTAAGGGCTTCCCCCTCATAACCAAACTGTTTGCCATCTCCACTAGATCTTTCAGTGATCACATGATTAATACTGCTGATAAGATCACCAATCCTAAGTGCACTATCATGTAACACATACAATTTTAGGATTACACAAACCAACCGTATCTTCCTTCTCAGAGCGCAACAAAATATATGCAATATGTATATATGATAGACAAATGGCAAATAAAAAAAATAAGAGTAAGATGTTCATTCACCTGCCTGAATTATCTCTTGTCAGGAAGGTCTCAGTCTGAAGCAGATAAGTGAAAAATAGTACCGGAGTCAAGACCTATGCAAACTAACATTTGTGTTCCACCTAATTTGACCCCACTTCTGACACCATTTGGATGGTCATATCAGCATTTGGTTTTCACTAAAAGACTTTTTATGTTGTCTAGTTGGACCTAATTGAAAACAGTGCTGATCTGATGTCCAATATACCCACCACAGTGACCATCTTTTAAATCTTATTAGCACTACTCCTGACCGAAAAGTAGTATTGCCATGGGATTTTCACCAGAAGACTTATGATATCTAGTTGGTCCTAAATGAAAATGGTGCTGCTCAGGCATCCAATATGGCCACCACAGCAACCATATTGAAAATCTTGATATCACTACTTCTTCTGAGTGAATGGTCATATTGACATGGAGTTTTCACTGAAAGACTTCTTATGATGTCTAGTTGGTCGTAAATGAAAATGGTGCCGCTCTGACTTCCAATATGGCCGCCACAATGGCCACCTTGAAAATCTTGTTATCACTTCTCCTAGATGCCTGGTCATGTCAATATTGTGCTTTTACCAAAAGACTTCTTATGATGTCTAGTTTGTCCTATGTTGAAATGGTGCCGATCTGATATCCAATATGGCCACCACATCAGCTAATTTAAACCTTTCTTTATTCGTGAAGAATATCAGAGATGTTTCAACACTTAAAAGTTTAAAGGAAGAAATGGTCTTATCTTGAATTCCTGGACATTCTTTTTGGCCGGTAGAGTGTCAGTCCCTTTAAAAGGACTCTTGTTTATTGAAGACCTCCAATTACTAATTGGCGGAGGGAATAATGTCCTTGAACTGGCGACTAGCACCAGGAAAAGATATAGCAATGCAATAATAGCATATAAGTATAATAGGTAAGTATTACATATTTAAAATTAGTTTATCACCCAAAAAACTACATATTAATGAGATAATATTGCATCTTATTGGATGAGCTTGTTACCATTCTAGAAACCATAATTTTGAATATATGCTTATATTATCAATGTCTTGGATAGTTTTGATATTGGGCAAGATCCAGACATAATAATGAGGTGATCTTGATTGTCTGAGCTTTTTACCACTGTGGAAACCATAATTCTGATTCGATTTTGATCAAACTTGGAATATGAGCTTATATCTTAAAGATCTTAGATGAATTTGACCATGAGCAAGATCTGTTGATGAGGTGATCTTGCATCTGATTTGGTGAGCTTGTTGTCCTTCTGGAAGCCATGTTTGTTATCTGATGTTAATTAAACTTCAAATATAGGCTAATATTTTCAAGATCTCGCATGAGTTTGACAATGCTTGGGATTCATGCATATTAATGAGGTGATCTTGCATGTGATTAACTGAACTTGTTACCATTCAGGAAACTGTATTTCTGATCCAGTTTTGATCAGACTTGGTAAACAGGTTTAAATTGTCAGGATCTTTGGAGGAGTATAGTTATGAGCAAGGTCTATGCATATCAATGAGGTGATTTTGCATCTGAATGGCTGAGCTTGTCAACACTTAGCGACTGTATTTCTGATCATATTTCTTTAAAAAAACTTGTTAAATAGGCGTATATCATCAATATATAGAATGTTTTTTATTATGAGCAAGATCTATGCGTTATAATGCGGTGATCTTGAATATCTATTGGCTGAACTTCTTACCATTTGAGAGACTGTATTTCTAACCTGATTTTAATCAGACTCGGTAAGTTGCATAATATCATCAAGATGTTGGATGATTTTTATTATGAGTGAGATCCATGCATATTTATGAGGTGATCTTGCATCGGATTGGATGAGGGTTTTTTTACCCTCTAGAGACTGTATTTTTGATAGGATTTTGATTAAACTTGGAAAATAAGCTTATGTCATCAAGATCTTGTTTGAGTATGATTATTGCTGAAATTCATGCATATTAATGATGTGACCTTGCATATGATTGGCATAGCAACAATATTTCTAATCAGATTTTGATCACACTTGTTAAACAGTTTTATATTATGAAGATCGAGACCAGGCAATGCTTCCAATCTGACCATAAGTCTTACTGAAATGACCCTTAAATTATGCACTTATGGAATAATAGCAAAAAATATGAAAATGTGATTGCTGCGGTCAAATCCCGATATTGGCTTGTCAGTATTTGATGTGGATTCAGGTTTTCCTATTAGATTTATAGGAGTTGGTCAGGGAACCTGACTAACTTTAAAGTACATCAGACACTTTAATCTGTCCATGTTTTTAATGCAAAACGCATGCATGATCAAGCTTTTTCTTTTACATTATGATGTTATAAGAAATGTCATCCAAGTAATGAAAACACATTGAAGGCGCAAGGAGCAATTAGCCCAGGGCTAAAAAGAAATTTCATTTGGCCAATTTCCCTACAGAGCAAGTACCTTGGATCTTTTACTTGTCCTGCACAAATGTTATTCACCCTATACTTACATGTAATATTGAAGACTGAAAACTTAAACTTCATTTTCAATATTGTTGGAATGATTTTGGTCTGTACATTCAGGCTTGACTAATGCATTTTCATGCTCTAGACACTGCATGTGTTTCGAAATTTTATCATGAAATTTCAATTATTCTTTCCTAAATGCACCCATTAAATTCACAACTAAGAATGATTTTGAGTCTGATGTTGATGAATATTTGTGACAAAGTTGTCATAATAGCACACTGGACTTATCATTCTCCAGCTGATCCAATTCGGCTAGCCATGCCTACTGAACATTTCTCTTACATTTTGAAGAATCATTCTGCTTTTTCTGCAATTTTATTTTCTCTAACTGTGTTTTTAGCTTTTCTTCTTCCATTCTTTTATGCCCCTGCCCCTCTTAAAACATTCGCACAACAGTATAAAAAGGAATATTCAGATTCTTGGCTGTGCCGGCAAAAAAACAGCAGGAAAGGCAACAATTACATTTATTGGACATCATGTCATGTGTCGATTTGAGTATTGCTCACATTGAGAGAGATGATTGCTGCTGTCATGTGAAATTTTAAAAAATAAAGATTACATCAAGTTGACAGATCTAGCGAGAAGCCATTGACCTCCATTTGGTTTGGAACTGCAGTTTCAGAAGGGTTCTTTACAAACCCTTCAGTTGAAGTTAATGTAGTTGTCACTGCATCAGCTAACAAATCTGAACTTTTTAAAAACATGTTTTCCATGTCAACAATAGCAGTACATGATAGTTTATTATACTGTACTGAAAATTGGTCAAACTTATGGAAAAATTTTGGCTGCTTTACTGAGAAGGTCTTGTTAGGGTTGGCACATCTGAAGATGTTAGATGAGTTTGTTTATGAGCAAGATCTACACATATTAATGAGGTAATTGTGTATCTGACTGGCTAAACTTTTTACCACTCTTGAGACCAAATTCATTCAGTTTTGGCTCTACCTTGGTAAATAAACTTATATTACAATTGTCCTAGACAGGTTCTATAACAAGTGAAATCTGCATATATGAATGAAATACCTTGCATCTAATTGGCTAAGCTTTCTACATCTCTAGACCAAGAGACTAAATTTCTTATATAATTTCTGTAAAAATATTTTGAATCCAGCCAGTATCTTGTATGTTTTACTAACCCAGATTTACCACTACACACAAATATTTCTGTGTCAGGTTTGCCAGGATGATGATTTGTGGCCTTTTAAGTACCGATGTAGCTTCCAAAGCAACCACACATATTTTCTCCTTCATGAAACATGAATATTAGTAAATCTGAATGTAAATATGTTTCTGGTGACCACCACTTATACCGGATGCTTTACTGTTAAGTCATGCAATGAATAATTGATGGTAGGTCAATTCTTAGACTTTCTCTTACAATTGTTTATGAATATTGATACCATTTTTCCAGTGGCATTTGTTCAAGGATATATATATATATATATATATATATATATATATATATATATATATATATATATATATATACATGTATATATATTGAAAGAGAGAGAGACCTGCATTTTTTCTCCATTTCATTTGCATTCCATTTGTGTTCCATTTGCATTCCATTTGTGTTCCATTTCCATTCAATTTGTATTCCATTTGCATTTAATTCACATCAGCATTTTGTCTATCATCTCATCATTTGTGGTTTATAGTCTCAGAAATGCTTTCAGATTTTGCATTTATTTCTTCTATCCATTGTTTCCTTTATTTTTCACTCATTTGGAATGAAATAGAAACTGAATTTACCAAAGTTGGGTTTTCAGTTTTTGAGAGTGTTAAAGGGAGAGAGCTCAAGCTTTTGTGTCTTGTCTTATTAAAAGTGTACTTTAATTAAAATGTATAAAATACAAAGACAGCATAGAATTTACAATAAATTGCAATATATCCACATCTGTAATAAGTGTAAAAATATAGTTGTAGAATATTTGTCAGCAAATTTTATTATTTCATTTAGTTCAAATAAAGATTGTACAGATATAACCACCGATGATAATGGCATCACCTCAGTGTTGATGTTGGCCTTGACAAGAACAATATCACAAATCAGATCCTGGATTATCATGTGACTAGAATTACCAGCAGCTTGAAAATATTTGATTTTCAAATCAATTCATGAAATGCATTCATGTTTCATTCCATTTTTGTTTTATCATTCATCGTTATGTATTCTGTCTTTTGTTTTTGCACTCTCTGTTTTCTTCAAAATGCATTCATCATTTCTTTTGCATCTATTCTGCATTTATTTTGCATTCATTCTGCATTCCATTTACATTTGTTATACATTCTGTTTGCATTCACTCTGCATTCAATTTGCATTCATTCTTCATTTACTCTGCATTCTGTTTTCTTTTCACTGGTAAATAGTTACCTGTTTCAAGGTGTGTATATATGCAGGTCTTGAAACTTCCACTTATCTGCTGATATTTACAAGTGACAGGTGAGGAAGGGCAAATGAATTTTTCAAGATGCTTGCCCAACCAGACGAGGGGTTTTAAGCCAGTTATCAAATAAAAATGGGGGAAAATACATTTTCCCAAATCAATGGCAATTCAGCAGTTGTCTTGGCTGACATAATCAATAGAAATAACATTGTTCTTTGCCATTTACTTACAATCCATTTTTTTTAATGAGTCTCTATCAGCCAGACACATAATAATCTAATATTAAAACTTAATAATTTTGATGTCATTTAACATAAATTAGATTTAAATCAGCATCTTATGCACCAGGAATACTCCATCATTCCTATGTTTAGAGCAGAGGTGTTTCAAATTGAGTGACTGTTTCCCTGAAATCGAGTAAATGTGGTTATTTCTGTCAGTTTTAACAGGTGATTTTTGCATACATTGATCTATAGAGATATCATTGATTTGATGTTACCAGTAATCGTGTGAACAGTAGGCATATTGGACACTCACAAGTTTTTCAGTGGTAATCAAGTCGATAAAGAAGAGAAATAGAAGAAGAACGGTGAAAACAACAACAAGCCAAGGAAAGAAAATTGCATCAAAAGTAGTAGTATAATTCTTCAAAGTATAATAAAAACTTTCAACAGGCTTGCCGAATTTGAATGGCTAGAGTATAATGAGGTGCTATTTTATCAAGTTTGTCGCAAATATCAATATCAAACTCTAAATCATCCTTCATAGTGGGTTTCATGGGTGCATTTAGGAAAGAATCAATGAAATTTCATTGTAAATGTTGGTAACACATTCAGTGTGTTGGGAATGAAAAGGCATTTGAAAAAGCCTAAATGTACAGAACTTGCCAAATCATTGAGAAAAATTAAATGTGAACAATAGAGAGATATTTGAAAAACTCTCCAATACAGTGTACTTTGTAGCATTGAATGGTGAGTTCTTTGCCAGTTTCAGCAACTTATGCAATTTGCAATCAAAGAATGGTCAGACTTTGGGTGTAAATTAAACCAATGATCATGGTTATAAAGATTTTATCATGAGTATTGCAGAAGTGTTGAAACAGGAAACAACTGAAAATATCGAGAACTCTAGGTTTCTACGTATGCTTGCAGATGGGTCTACAGATCAAGATATTATGGAGCAAGAATATGTGCATGTCCATTACTGGAGTACAGATGGCATACCTGCCAACCTTCTAGACATTGTTGCAGGTTTTATGAGACTCAAAAAGTGTGTTTTGTGGCCCCAAGGGGGGTCAGTGCATGTGACTGTAATAAGCAGTATTGTAAAATTAAGAATAAGTTATCTACTTATACAAGCCTATAGAAATGGCTGGAAATGCAAATATGAATAAAACTAAAATAAAAATTATATGTTTTCTATAAAGCATTTAAATACACTTCCAAACAAAAAATAGCTGGCAGACTTAGCATTATTATATACCGTATATATTCACATGTAATCCGGGTCCAAATGCAAACAACATAGACCCTGATCTGCCGTCGCATAATGTGCTGGCAGATCAGGGTGTATGTTGTTAGTTCTACTGATTAGTCCTTACAAACTGCATAGACCCAGATCTGCCTGCACATTATGCGATGGCAGATCTTGGGCTATGCAAGTTGCAGTTAGTATCGGCTTATACTTGAGTATATAAGGTATTATCAACACACAAATACACACACATGTGCACACATAATCACAACCACACAGACATTAAATACAAAAATCCACAGAGTTTATGTCTTTAAGATACACTGGACTGTGGAATACAGTATTTAACTTGTAGTTGCTAACTTTACTGCTCTCAGTAGTTTATTGGAGGGTTTGAAGGTGAGGCAAGCATCATTAGCATTCATCTTTGCACTCATTAGAGATGATACATTTACTATTGTTCAAATTTCCCTGAAGATCTTATTGACATTTTCTAAGCATTGAAAATTCTCGTTCTGCATCTGCCCAGATGCAGGGTGGTGTTGCTCTGCCTATGAATGTTGTATACGTTACTCCAGAATGACTAATGTTGATATGGTGTTTGCGGTATATGAAAAGCATGTTCACAAACTCAGATTCTGTTGACCTGGAGTACTGAAATTTAGTTTGTATGGGCTTTGTTAGCTTCACAGATGACTTATCCTTCCCTGAGTTTTGTCATTTGCCTTCAAAAATAAATCACACTTCCACACTGCTGGTTTTACCATTCCAACTACTGAAATGATCATGTTTTGCATTTTATCCAACTTCAAAAAGTGTCACTGATAACTAACTAGCCAAGGATTGTTAATAAAGGTGGCTTAAACATTTTCATTAAAGGCAACAAAGTGTAATAACTTTTGTTTCTTCAACACACATCCCTGACTTACTGAACTTCAAACAAATTGAGTTTTTCCACTTCATGTACTTTACTTATTCAAATTAGCCTAATTGGCTCTCACACAGCAGTACTCAGAGGAATACCAAACAGAAAATCACCTTAGCTATTGTCAGTCAGTTAAGTAATCTGTGGAGTTATCTCTGACTGCCTGTACCTTAGAATTGCCTTTATGATGTTTATACAGGCTACAAGTTTTTTAGCTCCACTGGTCATAGACCACACCAGCTTATGGAATGGCCTGTTTTCGGTTGGCCATTGTCTGTTGGTCCAGCTGGCCATCAGTACAAGTATGCTATCACTACTCTTCCTAAACTTGTTGGAGGATTGCCTTGAAACTTTACACACACATTCATCCCAATGTAAAGTTTGTCCTAAATGGAAATGGTGCCGATCTTGATAATCTTGTTATTGCTACTCCTCCAGAATGGAAAGTCATATTGACATAATGTTTTCACCAAAAGATTTCTTATCATGTCTATTTGGACCCAAATGAAAATGGTGTTGCTTGGACAGCCAATATGGCCCCCTCAGTGGCCATCTTGAAAATCTTGTTATCACTACTCCACCTGAATGGATGGTCATATCAGCAAGGTTTTTTCCTAAAAGACTTCTTATGATATCTAGTGGTTCTAAATGAACATGGTGCGGCTCTAGCTTCCAATATGGCCACCACAGTGGCTAATATTTGGGTAACTTGACTCCAGTGAATGAAATCATCTCAGTTTAAACACAGGTCTACATGAGAGACAAGAAGACCATGCTTCCCTTGCTACTGGGTGCTGGTGACTTCCCTCTACTGGGAAGTGCTGAGGATCCCTCCCTGAAGGGAGCTGACAGCTTCCTTCCATGCATCAGTGATCCCAACCTTGTGGAAGTTGGCAATTTCCATAACCTGGAAAGAGCCATGGAAGCAACAGAACCATTACACCCAGTTTAAAACTCCACCAGGGCAAAGGGTGTAATAGTGTGGCTCATTTAAGGTCCTTAGAGATCCCCATCATCCAGTACTTCATTGACCGGTTGATGCATGTCCTCAGACATGCCCTTCTAAAGGATGTCTCTTTGTTGGGGGATGGTGACTCATCTCGGCCTAATCCCCAATCAGGAGACATCAAATCTGATCTCATCTCAAAATATGTGGGATGAATTTTCTCACCATCAAGGGACAAGTATTTGTTCCTTTGACAGAATGTCATAAATACTTCCTTCTCTGCATGCCTGTACCTTTCTCTCCTGATGATTGATTGCTGCAGTGAACTTAGTTCCCCCAAGGAAGACTTCATATGCAGTGTCTCCAATTCTAGGAAACTAGAGACCTCACAAGGACCCCCTGTCCACTCAGATCCCCATAGGATCCAAATTTCATCACCATCTGAGTTGGTGGAAAAATAAAGACAGGTTTCTGACTGGAGTTCCAGTGCATGCATCAGAACCTCTCTCTTTCCTTTACACATATGCCTCAGATTCAGGCTGATGTGCTCATCTAGAACATCAGGGAGTAGTCATGCAGTGCCTGTGATCTTCAGAAGAATCTTCCTTCTCATCAACAATCTTGAAATGCAGGCTGTTTTTCTAGCAAGGGTGTGTCAACCACATAAGACATCGCTGCATCATGGTCCCTACAGTCATATCGTACTTCAGACATCAAGGGTGTACTCATGCCTTTTCTCTTTGCTTGGAAGTCTGGAACCTCCTCCATTGGACAGCGTCAGAGGAGATCACTGTTAGAATATGCCACATTCTGGGCAAGATAAATATTCGGGCAGACAGCATATCCAGACAGAAGTGAGCAGTCCTCATGGAATAGTCTCTGCACCAGTTGGTAGCAGAGACTTCTTGTCATCTGCAGGGAAAGCCAGTAGTAGATTTGTTTGCAACAAGGTGTTATAAATGATGTCACCAAACTTTTCCATCTGAAAGATGATCTGATATTGGATGTTGCAAAGAGAATTGAGGCTTTAACATAAAAGCTGATCAAAATGAAATCCAAACATAGAACAATGCTGCAGTAATTCTTAGATGAAAGCAAAAATGGCAAATTCAGGGTTTTAAAGATAACTTGGGGACAAAGAGAAAGAGAAAGAAATATTGAAAGAGACGTTAATGCTGTCCTGACTAGTGCAGTCTTTTTCTTGGAAAACACGTTCGTTGGGCAACCTCATTCACAGTTTAATTTATTTGACTTTTTACCTGTGGTATAATAACACTTGGAATCCAGAAGAATTAAGAAATTATGGAGACACGCACCTATGTACCAAAAAGAGAGAAAAGCAATTTTTTTCTGGATCCCTCATTATATATTTGAATACATGATTATATGAGCGTATGAAATGAAATTTATATAGAATGACATAAAAATATAATCAAACAGGTTTGAGAGTTATAATTCGTTTCAAGCAGGAATATAAACTGTGCTGCAAGTAATGGCATCTATCACCTTGCTCTCATGCACCACAGCTTTAACCCACATGACCATGCACTCATTCCCACAAAAATGATGGAACAAGGTTAAAGATAAGGACTTGGGTGCATGAGAACTTGCTCACTAGGCAATTTAATTCTTGGATAAATGCACAAACCCACTGGATTTCTAGTTAGAAATGCAAGGTATATGCATGAAATTATAATTATAAATTAGTTGCTGAAACATTGACATACACACTTTGAAATCAAATTAGTGCCATGAACTCATGTATATTGATTTCCAACAGTCAGAAGATATTTAAACTGTTGAGAATGGTGAAATTTAGAATTTGTTGCTCTTGGACTCAAACATTTTCATATATTCATCACAATCAATGGACCAGCTAGAGCCCCAATTTAGCATAATCGTCACAATTCACCAGACCAGCTAGAGCCTTATCGAAGCTCTGTTTGTCCTCTTGAATGCACAGTTCAAACTCTTGTCTATAGAAAATGGTTAAGAAACATCCGAGTTCAGAATTTTTGTCAAGACAGGCTGAGCAGTACTTTGGTTATGGTGCCAGAGTCTAAATAAATGAGCATCATCCAATAAAACTTGAAGAACTAGACCATCCACATGTGCCCTATTCACACTATAGCAGTGTTCAAAGAGTGAAGACAACGTTAAAGAAACAACTATACAATTTTAGTTTGTTAGCATTAATCAGAAGTTTCAAATAAATTTAAAGCTACGCAACATGTGACAAATTTGTGTGTAAAAGGGTATTATTTTTCAGTACTGCATTCATAATCCCCAAAAAATATCTTCTCAACAGATTTTTACTTTATGCTGTTCAAGGCATCACTGCACAGATTGGTTTCCTTATACATGTCCTTCATTTTTCTACAATTTTGATGAAATGCAATGCATTAGTTACAAGTTCAGATGCACCAAGACTATCTTACTTGTTTTAGACATTAACTTGGGCACAACATATAAAAAAATCAGCATAGATTTATGTTGCATTGTCTGGAAATAGTTGCATTTGGATGAAATGACTGGAATTTTTAGTGCAAGTGACCTTTCTGGAACTAGCTGAATCACACTGGTTTGCTTTGTCATCCTATGTAAAATGACAAGAGGCTGAACTCAATAAACATTTTATTTTCTGTTTAGGTTTAATGCAGCTTTCTATTGAATACAAGTAACATTCTTCACTGGTAAGTAGTGTTGCACATAGGAGACACTGTGTCCCCCACCCTCCAAATTTGGGGGAAACACAGCATTTTAAATGGACAAAGGAAAATAATAGTACATAACATACTAATAGTGCTATAAAAATATAGATAATCTTACTCGCTTTGATAGTCTTGTCACCTTAACTTTGTTGTCTGCACTGTAATATCATATTTTTCTTGGACTCTTACATTATTGCAATAAAAGTTTTATCATTAGTGCTCAAAGAATTTTTATTTCAAACACAAACCCAGAGCTGGTGACTTAAAATAAATCACAAGCCCTAACTCCATTTTCCACAAGCCCTGACTCCAATTCCATGTGCCCAAAAGAGCCCTATTTTTTTTACTCTTATTTATCACACAACATTGCAATTGCCGTACTATGAAAATAAATAAATAAAATCTTACTCATTGGATCAGCAGTGTTGATGTTCATTAGCATCTAAGTGTGTCTTGCTTTATACAGTTTCTCTTTACACTTTTGATGTTGTTCATAGATGCCGCTTAATATGTTTAACCATTGTTGTATTACTTGAGTGTTTCTGCCTAAATCATTTTGGGGTCAGTCTTTCCTTTTAATCTCAGCTCTGCCAAAGGATGGCCGATTTAAAACCCATCATGGACCAGCTTTGATCCCTTTATTACTTATAACACCTCAAAAAACATTATGCATTTGGCCTAAACTCTCCAGATTGCAACAGTAAGGTAATCGATTAATACACACACACACACATACATACACACATATTGGTTTATTCTAGCTTTGATACCTAAGGTCCATCAATGTTTGAAGCTTTATTTCACTGCCTTTTTTTAGATCTTAAAATATTTAAAATAAAACCTGATGAAATTCTCTTTTCTTTTTGATATCTTTTTTACTCTCTCATTGCACCAACATGTCATGAACATATGCAAGGCTGCATATCTTGAGCTGAGATGCATCAGCTCCATTCGCAATTATCTTTCAGTTGATGGCACCAAAACACTTGTGTGTTCCTTTGTACTTTCAAGACTGGACTAGTGTAACTCAGTTCTATCTGGTTCGTCTCAGTATCTACTCCAGAAACTTCAAAAAGTTCAAAACACAGCTGCTCAGATCATTCTTAGAGTACCACGAACAGAGCACACCTCCCCCCTGCTCTGTACCCTACACTGGCTACCGATTAGATCCAGAATCAAACACAAAATTTGTTCTCTGTGCTACATTTCATTGACTGGCTCCAGTCCAACATACCTATCTCACCTCACCCATGTGTACACACCAGCAAGATACTTACGCTCCTCTTCTGACACTCGTATTCTCATTATTCCCACTATCAAAATGAAGTCATACGGACAACGTTCTTTTGCATACCAGGGCCCAGCAAAGTGGAATGAATTGCCCACTGAACTTAGACACAAAGACACAGTGATCTCATTCAAGAGTGCTCTTAAAACTCACCTATTTTGACTGCAAGAATAGACCTGAAGACTTAATAATGTTTCCTTACCTTAACTATTTTCAGCATGTTTTTGTTTTCTAATTTCATGGTGTTTGTTTTTCGTAATCATATCATTATATATGTTTTAGGTGTTATCTAATGTTGTAAAGCGCTTAGAGCTTCTAAAGATTAGGCGCTATACAAAGTCTGCATTATTATTATTAATATTATTATTATTATTATTATTATTATTATTATTATTATTATTATATGACTCATTAAAATTGATAAATCTGGTGGGAGGTTATGAATTTTGGAAAAAAAATTCCTAGTGGCACCTTTGTTGGACTTGGATTGTATTTGGCAGTAGATCTTGGACTTGAGACTGTATTTTGCAGTAAACTTTGGACTTGAGACTATTTTGCAGTAAACTGTGGATTTGAGACTGTATTTGCAGTAAATTGTTAGTCAGAAAATGACAATGTCCATGAACTTACAGTTCACCTCAACTGATAAAGGCTTATACCACTTATATGATGCTTGTAAGTGAAATGTAGGTGAAGCATGGATCAGTGTTGCTTTTACATATACTGTACTTACACAGACTAATATTTCACTTACTTCATCACATATGCAAAGTATAAATAACTTATAAGTGACCCATAAATCCCCTATAAGTCCAGCATATATCACTTATAAGTCAGAATAAGTTATTTCCATAAGGGACAATTTGTTTTCATTATAAAGTGAAAATGTTCTACCCCATCATGGACACAACAATAGCAATTCAATTCTACATCATTTTTGACATAATTGAATAGTGGAATCCCATTTATTTTTCAGCTGTGCTAGTTTGCTCTTTATCATTTGCCCTTTATCATTTGCTTAAAATGAATTATTACTCTAAATCACTCTTTGAATATAAAATTTTAAAATTTTGTGTTTAAAGGTGAAGTACGGTGAATTCAGTTATTTTCATGGGTATCCAATTTCTTAGTTTTCAGAAAAATGACGTTTTTGTCTGTTGATGTACTTAAATTAATGGATTGAGAAAGTGGTCATATTGCTTGCACAGAAAGATAAGTGTTTGTTGTGGTCCTATTGTTTGCACAGAAAAATAAGTGTTTGTTGAGTATTTATATTGTTTGCACAGAAAGATAAGTGTTTGTTGAATATTTCTATTGTTTGCACAGAAAAATAAGCTTTCGTTGAATATTTATATTGTTTGCAGAGAAAGATAAATGTTTGTTGAATATTTAAATTGTTGGTTTATAACAACCATGAAGTCCATGAAAAATGTATACCCCACAAATAATAAATTCACAATATATGAAATGACTTACGTTACCATATGTACTCATTGTTACAAGTCAGATACAGATCCACACTGCATAGATCCAGATCTGCCATTACATAATGCACCAGCAGATCTGGGTCTATGCAGTTTGTTAGGATTGATCAGTAGAGCAAGCAACATAGACCCTGATCTGCTGGCACATTATGCAATGGCAGATTAGGGTCTATGTTGTTTTCAGTTGGACCTGACTTATAGGCAAGTATATATAGCACTACTTCAAAAAGACAATTATACTGTATTTCTAGGATTTAACACTTGTTATGAAGGTTATGATGTTATCAAGGTTAGCAGAAATAGATGCAGCTTTATCAATGTAGGTCCTTAGATATACATGTAGATAGAGTTGGTTGAAAACTATTCCTATTCAAGTATTGAATCTGTGCACATTCATCTGCCTAAATTCTTCACTAAGTCATAGATCACCACTGTGACTTGGAAAGTTTATTTAATTTGCATTTTCCCCCATCCTGGTAATACAGGGAGAAAGTGTGTGACTTTGTATATTCCTAGATTACTGTAAAGCATCACTTTCCCTCAGAAAAGGCATTTGGTACATTTTTTCTACTCACCTGATCATATTCATATTGATATTATTGTGCTTAGTCCAGCTGATGAGAAGATTTTCATGAATGCATGCAGAGTCTATATGGAGGTTTTCCAGCCTCTGCAGTAGAGTACAAGAATGGCACATGTTTGATATGTGAGGTTGCTGATGTGCCTCTGCAGTAGAGTACAGCAGAGGTTCTCAAACTGGTCTGCAGACCACTGGTGGTCCGCGAGCTTGATTCAGGTGGTCCGCAGAAAGGTTGCGGAACAACAGCTAATTGTACAGTCAACATTAAGAAAGATCATTAAGTCATCCACTGAGACCCTCAGCAATTTTCAAGTGGTCCAAGAACAAAAAATGTTTGAGAACCACTGGAGTACTGGAATGGCACATGTTTGATATGTGTGGTTGCTGATGTGCCTCTGCAGTAGAATATAGGAATGGCACATGTTTGATATGTGAGGTCACTGATGTAGCTTTCAGCTGGTTCACAAGATATTTCTTTGGTTTTACAATTAAACTAATCATGTGCAACAAGATTTGTTTGGTGTGGCAAGATTGACCATGTTCTTGCTGTGACAATGAGGTTGAAGCTTTGATTGTGAGTTCAGTCTCAATTAAGCTAGAGATTGTCCAGTGGTTTCTTGGAGAACTTTATGCTTTTTTTCTTCACCAGATCCCTCCATACAAGCATCTTGGTTTTCTGCAGTATTCTGCTCAGATTTTCAGAATATTATTGCACAAGTGATGAAGGTGACAAAAAAAAAAAAAAGAAATTGGTAATTTTTAGAGACTGAGATTGCTGCAGTCAAATCAATGGGTGTACTGTGAATTCATTTATTTTCTTGGTTTGTGAAAAATGACATTTTAATTGTTTTTTTAATTCATTGATTAGGGAAGGGATTCCCATTGTTTCCACAGAAGTAACATTGTTCATAATGGTCAATAGATTGGTTGATAAAGAAATCCATGAAAATTGGCATCCCATATGTACTCACTTATAAGTCAAGTCCAACTGCAAACTGCACAGACCCAGATCTGCCGGTGCATTATGTGCCAGCAGACAGGGTAGTTGTTGTTTGCAGTTGGACTTATAAATGAGTATATATGGTAGTTATGACTGTTATTAGGGCCTGAGCTGGGAGTGTCCCTAGTGCCCTATAGCAACCTGTCCCCAGTCACCTTTTGACCTGCACTTGTTAGATAAGCTCTGAAAGATCATATAATAATGTTAAAAAGATAGTTTCAAGGGCAGAAAGAAATGAACAAACAGATTCATGCTTTTCCTTTAAGAATGTCTATTCAGGTGTGTGCAGATTAACTGAGTTTAATACCACTGGTGTAGGTAATATTGACAATGAATAAATGTTAAGTTATGGAGTATTGACAAGTGTGACTTTTCCACTATGAAGAGCAAGATAACAATCCTTCCACATAGTTGATTCGTCTAATTGAGCTGTGATGGGTGCAAAACAAATTAATTATCAAACATGTTTAGAATATTTTGTCAAAAATTTATCACAACTGTCATGGGGAAGCACTTGAGACTATTTTGAATGAGTAAATTTGAGGTAAGAGAGGGTATAACTTGTACCCTTTTAGCCAATTTAACCTTTTCTATAATATATTTGGGCTGAGAATGAATTTATTTGAGTTCTGGTTTATTTCGTTGTATGGGGCCAGGTTTATTGGGTTGTATGGTGCACATTAGTTTTTATTTCACCGACTTAAAAGAACAAAGTTTTGAGCAGAGTTTCTACAATCCCGTAACAATGATCTGTGTCCAGTGCAGTTGAAAGTAGATTCAAAATTGATCATGTCTTCCCCATTACCCAAAATTTGAAAGTAAATCTCCTGATTGGCCGGACATTGGTTGGGGATTGGACACTCCTGACTGCCAGGACATTGGTAGGGGATTGGATATATTTAGTAATAAGTGAACAAATAAAATTAAAGTTTTGAAAATTACGAAGTTGATTGCATTGTCCCTGCACATTTATCGTATATACTCACCTAAAAGTCGGGTTCAACTACAAACTTCGTAGGTTCAGATCTTCCGTCAATTTATATGGTGGCAGATCTGAGCCTATGCTGTTTGTTAGGAGTAATCAGTAGAACAAACAATATGGACCTTATCCGCCAGTGCATTATGCGATGGCAGATCAGGGTCTATGTTGTTTGCAGTTGAACCCAACTTATAAGCTCTAATATATCATACACAAGGTGAATGTAGCATGTCTGATTTGTTGACAGAACATTTAATTTGCATATTTGATACTGCTGTGCTCATATGTGATATATGTAATTAGACTGCAGCAATCCGATTGTCCGAGCCTATTCATTAGGTATTCATATATCATTGGGCCACAGTTGGTTTCATGTGATTGTGTGATTTTGTAATGTCAGGTATACTTCAAGCATTGGCATTGCATGTGCGACTAAGTGCAAGTTTTTCTGTGTGTAAGAATTACTTTTTGTAGATTTTTGGGGCATAATTGATCTATTTAGTGATTGATCATGTAAGAACAATGATTGTACTGTACATGTAGATTATGTCATCCGGAGTTTAACTTGGGAAAGAATTAGAGACCTCATATTCTTTCCACATGCCCTGCCAAGCATTAGCACACATAAACTGTATTGAAACTTCTATCCCAGGTGTCTTCTATATCAAAATTACTTGAGTGTATTGGCATTTGTTTAAGTACTGTTAGTTTCCCACCCTATTATGAAGGATTTTCTGAAGAATAAAAAAACAACAGATTTTATAGTTGTATTGTAACAGGTGACCATTTTGGACATCACTGACTGCTTGGGGATTTTTTCTACACCACATGAGATGCTTTGTATCTCATCAGGATTGTCACTATAGTATATAAGATAGGCAAACCATGAGGTCTGCATCAACATGTACCGTCAATACTCGCATATAATCCAGGTCTAAATGCAAACAACATAGACCCTGATCTGGCTGTTGCATAATGTGCCTGCAGATTATGTTGTTTGTTCTACTGATTAGTCCTTACAAACTGCATAGACCCAGATCTGCCAGCGCATTATGCAACGGCAGATCTGGGTCAATACAGTTTGCAGTTGGTATCAGCTTTTACGCGAGTATATACAGTAGTATGTTACTTCTCTGTAGATAATAAATAGCTAAAACAGCATATCCTTTTTAGCTCAACTGATCATAGAATAGAATAGCTTATGCAAAGACCTGTTGTTCATCGTTCATCATCCATTTGTCCATTAGCACAAGTTTGTTATCACCACTCCTCCTAAAGGATTGCCATGAAACTTTACACACACATTCATACTAAGGTCATGTTGTTCGTAAATGATAATGGTGCTACTCAGACATCCAATATTGCCACTATCTTGAAAATCTTGTTGTCGCTACTCCTCCTTAACAAAAGGTCATATCAGTTTTCACAAGAAGATATTATGATCTCTAGTTGATCCTAAGCGATATGGTGCTGGTCTGACATCCAGTATGACCACCATGGCAGCCATCTTGGAAATCTTGTTATTGCTACTTGTAAAAAACAGAAGGTCATATTGACATCGGGTTTGCAACAGACGACTTCTTATGATATTTAGTTGGTCCTAAACGAAAATGGTGCTGATCTGACATCCAGTAGTGACCATCTTGAAACTCTTGTTATTGCTACTCATCCTGAACGAATGGCCATATCGACATCGGGTTTTTGACAAAAAAACTTCTTATGATCTCTAGTTGGTCCTAAGTGAAAATGATAATAATCTTACATCCAATATGGCTGCCATAACAGCAATTATAAAAATCCTGTTATGGTTACTTTTTGTGAATGGATGATTATATTGACATGGGGTTTTCACCAAAAGACTTCTAATGATGCCTGGTTGGTCCTAAATGAAATCTTACATCCAGTATGGCCACCACAGTGGCCAGTTTGAATGTCTTATTATTGCTAAAGGATATCAGATATGGTTTCAACATTCAGCATTTAAAAAGATTAATGATCTTATCTTTGATTCCTGGAAATTCTTTTCATCCAGTAGCATACGTGCCATATCACGACGTGTCATGAGAAAAACACAAGTTTTTACTTCCAAACCCGCCGACACGGTTGTGTTTCGAAAAACATGATTTTCAATAATCTTAGTAGAATAAAAGATACATTTTTTTTCCACTTCTATACATGTCCGAAGCATGTAGTCTTTTTCCACTTCTATACATGTCCGAAGCATGTAGTCTGTATAAACAGTAAACAGTCCTGCATAGAGTCCACGTAAAACTATCCTAAACGGTCCAGCTTAGAGTCCATGTAAAACTATCCTCAGGGGAGGTTATTCAGCTTATTATCATGGAGATAAACAACTACTATTTCACAGATTACTTAACTGGTTGAGAATAGCTAGGATGATACTGTGTCAAATCCTTTCAACACTGGTGTGGGAGAGCCCATTGGGCTAATTTGTGTAGGTAAAGTACACTAAGTGGAACAACCATATTGGTTTTAGTTAGGTATAGTCAAAGAGATGTGTGTTGAAGAACACATTGCCTTGAATGAGAATGTTTAAGCCATCATTATTAAACATTATTGGCAAGACTGTGACCAGTGGCAACGCTTCTTTGAAGTCAGATTTTACTCCATATATAAAATGCAAAACATGGTTATTTCAATAGTCAAAATGGTGTACAAGTGTGGTTCATTTTTTTACAGCAACATGTCGAAATGCAGCTTTAATTTAGGAAAATATAAGCCATCTGCAAATTGAGCAGAGCACAGCAAAACTAAATTTCAGAACTCCTGGATGGAGTTTGACTTTGTGAAGCACAGCAGCAAGGGGTAGCATTTAATTTTTTGCACACACTGCAAACACCATATCAACATTAGTCATTCTGGAGTGTATGACCTCTGTCGACATATCAACACCACCTAGCATGTTTGCCACTCCCTCACAGCAATGCAGATGTGGAAAGATCATTTTCTATGCTGAGAAAAATTCAAAAAGATTTAAGTGAAGTTTGAACAAGAGTACCATCCAGTCTCAAATGAGTGCCAAGATGAACACAAATGACATGTATTGCCTTCAGGCCCCCGCCCCCTCCACAAACTATTGAGAGCAGCAAAGACTGCATCTAATTAAGAAAATATTCCACTGTCCAATGGATTTTAAAGATTGAAACTTGGTATATTGTTTTATTTAATGCCTGTGTGGTTGTTTTTATGTGAGTGTGGGCACATGTGTGTGATGATGATATTGGACAATGCTATAATAAGTCTACCAAATATTTTTGGGTTATAAGTTTATTAAATGCTTCAAAGAAAACATTTATTATTATTTATTTTTTTATTTTTTTTTTATCAAATTTGAATTTCCAGTAATTTTGTATAGGCTTATATGAATAGGTAACTTATTCCCAATTGGACGTTGTTCTCTTAGGTCATGCACACACCCCTTTGGATCTCAAAACACGCTTTTTGAGTCCCCAAAACCCCCCAATACTGTCTGAGAATATGGCAGGTATGCAGTAGAGTGTCAGCCCCTTCAAAGGACTCTTGTTCTTCTGTACTTCTCTATGAGGTCACAGTTGCTGGGCAGTATGCTTGAAAGACAAAGAAACAAACAAGAATAATCAAACTGTTTCAGTACATGACAAAATTGAAGATCTATTTTGAAAACTCCTGCTGTAATTGGTAGGTCTGTCTTCAGTCATAAATCCATATATATTTCCACTCCTTACGTTTTCCTCCCCCCGCCCACCGCCTTTGAGAATAAAAACAACAACATTCTGATATATTTTAGAGCACAGATCTGGCTTGCTTCAGTAATACTATATGCTTGCTTCAGTAACACTATATGCTTGCTTCAGTAACACTATATGCTTGCTTCAGTAACACTATATGCTTGCTTCAGTAATACTATATTCTTGCTTCAGTAACACTATATGCTTGCTTCAGTAATACTATATTCTTGCTTCAGTAACACTATATGCTTGCTTCAGTAACACTATATGCTTGCTTCAGTAATACTATATTCTTGCTTCAGTAACACTATATGCTTGCTTCAGTAATACTATATGCTTGCTTCAGTAACACTATATGCTTGCTTCAGTAACACTATATGCTTGCTTCAGTAACACTATATGCTTGCTTCTGTTCTATCTGCTTGCTTCAGTAACACTATATGCTTGCTTCAGTAATACTATATTCTTGCTTCAGTAACACTATATGCTTGCTTCAGTAATACTATATTCTTGCTTCAGTAACACTATATGCTTGCTTCAGTAACACTATATGCTTGCTTCAGTAATACTATATTCTTGCTTCAGTAACACTATATGCTTGCTTCAGTAACACTATGCTTGCTTCAGTAACACTATATTCTTGCGTCAGTAACACTATATGCTTGCTTCAGTAACACTATATGCTTGCTTCAGTATCACTATATGCTTGCTTCAGTATCACTATATTCTTGCTTCAGTAACACTATATGCTTGCTTCAGTAATTCTATATGCTTGCTTCTGTTCTATCTGCTTGCTTCAGTAATACTATATTCTTGCTTCAGTAACACAATATGCTTGCTTCAGAAACACTATATGCTTGCTTCAGTAATACTATATTCTTGCTTCAGTAACACTATATGCTTGCTTCAGTAACACTATATGCTTGCTTCAGTAATACTATATTCTTGCTTCAGTAACACTATATGCTTGCTTCAGTAATACTATATGCTTGCTTCAGTAATACTATATTCTTGCTTCAGTAACACTATATGCTTGCTTCAGTAATACTATATGCTTGCTTCAGTAACACTATATGCTTGCTTAAGTAACACTATATGCTTGCTTCATTAATACTATATTCTTGCTTCAGTAACACTATATGCTTGCTTCAGTAATACTATATTCTTACTTCAGTAACACTATATGCTTGCTTCAGTAATACTATATGCTTGCTTCAGTAACACTATATGCTTGCTTCAGTAATACTATATTCTTGCTTCAGTAACACTATATGCTTGCTTCAGTAACACTATATGCTTGCTTCAGTAACACTATATGCTTGCTTCAGTAATACTATATTCTTGCTTCAGTAACACTATATGCTTGCTTCAGTAACACTATATGCTTGCTTCAGTAAAACTATATGCTTGCTTCAGTAATACTATATGCTTGCTTCAGTAACACTATATACTTGCTTCAGTAATACTATATGCTTGCTTCAGTAACACTATATGCTTGCTTCAGTAACACTATATGCTTGCTTCAGTAACACTATATGCTTGCTTCAGTAACACTATATGCTTGCTTCAGTAACACTATATGCTTGCTTCAGTAACACTATATGCTTGCTTCTGTGCAAAAGGTGTCAAACTGCTGGATGAATCATTTAAATTTAAATTGAAAGTACTGTATCAATATAGCCAGAAATCATTATTTGAGTCGAAGGAATGGATATCAAGACTCAATACAGCTTGCCAATTATATTCATGATTAAGTTCAGACATTTTTAGCCTTAGACCAGTGTTTGTACAAGGTGAAAATATCAGTATGAACATTGTTTTAACCTTAGACCATTGTGTGTACAAGGTGAAAATATCTGGATGAACTTTGTTTTAGTCTTAGACCATTGTGTGTACAAGGTGAAAAGTATCAGGATGAACATTGTTTTAGCCCTAGACAGTGTGTGTACAAGGTGAAAAATATAAGGATAATTATTGTTTCGCCAAAATTGTTGTCTTATTTTTCTTTGAATTGCGGGTTATGACAAAAATTCAAAGCTTGTCCCCTATGATAGAGGAGGATATTATACACAAAGTTTATAGCTTGAGGGGAAAAAGTCCACAAAGTCAATGGACTTTTGAAGATGATTGATTGAGATGGAGGTATTATTACATTGGCAAGACAACTAGAACCGTACTTTGTATTTTTCAGGATTTAAATCCGGATTTGTTCAGAAGCAAATGTATATGGAACTCAGGATTAACTTCCTGTGACCCTTCTAAATAGCTTTAGAAAGCCTTTTATTAAACCTGTAGAGCATGGGTTCCTTAGTTTCTAAAGCAATATTGCCACAAGAGAACACTATATTTCTAATGCATTTGTTATAATAACTGAAAAAAGTGAGGCAAAAGTAAAAAACTAACCTAATGTTAATAACATGAGGCCAACCTTGCCCCAGTGTGAATTATGAAGTACCTAACACCTGGAAAAGACATTTAGACCATCCACTTCCCACTCGTTTGTGTTAATCAGATAAGAATATTTTATTCAACAAAATTTTTATGAATGATTTTGGTAAACAGCTTTTGGGGGAAAAAAAAGATGTTTGAATGAAGTACTGTCTTACTTGGACATGAGCCAGACAAGTTATTTGGTACAATTGGAGTAGGTTATTATTGGTAATTGGCTAAAATTATAGTAATGTTAAAGGTTATCATGCAATCTGAATTCCATGGAATTTATTTCTTTTGCTTGAATGATTTCACAAATTAATACTGAATTGAATAGGAAGATAATTGTATGTAAATAGCCATATATTACAACCAGATGTGCATGATAAGATTGTATATTTACCCATTTTACAGAAAATTATATTTTGCCCTTTTCAAAAGATCTGGGTGCTAATTTCCAAAACAGTACTGATTGGACTGGAGTAATTGGTGGTAATTTTTTCAAAATCTAAATTCCATTCAACATGATCAGGTGTGATGATCATCAAGGAGATCATATATCCAAATGGTTGTTTGGTTTATTTTCCAAGCAGAATGGTTGCATATTTTACAACACTTGACATAACAATTCAGAATGATCACATTTGGGAGTAGATAGTGTATTTTTGCTTGCCGATGTCGTTTGTTTTTAGAACCATTTGATGTAGTGATTGAAAATTCTTTTATGTTTTTTTTTATAGTATTTTTATGGTTCACCACAGTTGTTGAAGGGGCATTTAAGAGTTTAATGTTATTCTGCATTTATCATGGTATAAACTGTAATTTGACAAATCTCACAGCAATTAATGCCCTAACAGTTTGTCAAGATTTTGGTTAAAAGTTTTCATTTGCATATATTTCTTAAACTCCTTGATAGAGTCTCATCACACTTGGTATGTATCATGATGAAGGTAAGACATTTCATTGTATGCATGCTTGTTTGCCCCTTTTACTTTGGTGTCAAGGTCATGGTCTTAGAAAATTTGCATTATGGTTTTGAATTAAAAAAATTTATTTGCTTATTTTCCATACAACCCATGATAGATTCTCATCATACTTGGATTGAAACATTATGAAGTTAAGACAATTCATTCTACAACACATTCGCTTGCCCCTGTTACCTTGGAGTCAAGGTCACAGTCATACAAAATTTGAGTTATGGTTTTACAGGTAGTCTAGATGGATTTTCTTCATACTTTGGATAAATCATTATCAAGCTATGACAATTCATTCTGTAACATGCTAGCTTACCCTTTTAAACTTGGTCTGAAGGTCACATGTTTAACAGCAATGCTTGATTGTGGGCTTAACATCCAGGTCCAGGCCTTTTTATGTGATATACATGTACCCATGAAAATAATGCTCGGCTTGTAATCCAGGAGTTTATGCACTATATATACTCACTTATAAGTCAAGTACAACTGCAAATAACATAGACCCTGATCTGCTGTCACATAATGTGCTGGCAGATCAGGGTTTATGTTTGTTCTACTGATTACTCCCAGTAAACTGCATAGAC
This sequence comes from Margaritifera margaritifera, assembly GCA_029931535.1. NCBI lineage: Eukaryota > Metazoa > Mollusca > Bivalvia > Unionida > Margaritiferidae > Margaritifera > Margaritifera margaritifera. The sequence continues at coordinate 234,811 of JAQPZY010001058.1, read as the reverse complement.
CTAGATCTGCCTTTGCATTATGTGATGGCAGATCAGGGTTAATTTGATTTGCGGTTGGACTCAACTTATACATGAGGATATACAATAAATAATGGATGTTGCCTAAGGTTATAAAAGAGACATATGCTATGAAGGATGTTTATTGACACAACTGAACCTTAACATAACCAGCATTAACTTTGATCCATATAATGACAGGATGTACCCAATAAAATCTAATTGTTTGCACTTGGTTGACTAATAAAACACATTAAGGCAGTTTGCACAATGTGGTATAATATGATATAGTACAAAAATGATTTTGTCTTTAATACATGAATGGAGTTATGTTAATTATTACTGTAAATAATAACAATTCAATGAGAATTAATATTAGCAAATTTAGTGAGGAAATGAAATATAAACAAAAGCTAATTGCTGATTTTGCTTGATGTATTAATATGCAAGATTCTGTTATTTCTATCTATAAAATGGCTTTGTCTTATCAAAGACAATATTGTTCCGTTCATGCACACTTCTAATAAACATTGGTTTGCATAGATATGATTATCCATTCACTGATTTTTTACTTCTTGTGTGTGATTATAAAGTCCAGTGTGTATGTAATTTGTCGAGTCCTTGTGTGTAATTGTCCAGTCCATGTTAGTGGGAAGCGAGACATAGCAGTCACTTCTCTGCATCTTCCGGCGTCAGCATCAACATTTTGTTAAGGTTTTGGTTCAAGGTTTTCATTTTCATATATTTCCTGAATCTCTTTATATATTCTCAGCATACTCAAGCTAAGTCAATTTATTCCACAACATGTTCTTTTACCTTGGAGTCAAGGTCTTAATCATATAAAATTTGCATCAAGGTTTTGATTATAGTTTTTTCATTGCTTATATTCACTAAACTCCTTGATAGATTCTCATCATATTTGGCATGAATCATTATGAAGCTAAAACAATTCATTCTGTGACACTCTTGCTCACCATTTTTACCTTACTGCCAAGGTCACAGTCATAAAATTGGTACTTAGGTGTTGAATTTTTTTTAATTTGCTTATATTTCCTGAACTTCTTTTTTGATTTTCTCCATTCTCTAGATAAATCATTATGAAGATAAGACAATGCATTATTTATGAGACATGCATGTTTTCCCCTTTGCCTTTGGGGTCAAGGTCACACATTTTACAGCAGTGCCTTGATCATGGGTTGAACATGCAGGCCCTGGTGTTCTTGTTTTTTTTATATTTTATTAAATCTTGGACCCTCCAATCATCAGTAGTTTGTTATGGGTATACTTTGATTGCACAAGATTGACTTGCATATATTTGTGTTTACATTGTTGTTAAAGAAAACAGGTCATTTCATGGCATCTGCTCTAGAAGGACTGACCTTTTGTACCTCTGGTAGAGACATGGATGTTAACATGTTATGTGATAGCCATCTTTTCCAAAAGCAGTTTTAGATAATGCCAGTCTTGGATAAAGTGTTCAATAATATATCAGCAAGTGTACCTCTCCTTATTTTTTAGGAACTTGAAACTTTTATTTTAAAGTTATTCATTTACATAGAAAGGCAAATTGAGGAGGTCATAAAATGAATTGACTATTTGGTAAAATTCCTATCCATTACTCCTACTCCATTATACATACTCTGTAACGTATATACATGTACTTATAAGTTGAATCCAACTGCAAACGACATAGACCCTGAGCTACTATTGCATAATGTGCCAGCATATCAGGGTCTATGTTGTTTGTTCTACTGATTACTCCAAACAAACTGCATAGACCCAGATCTGCCAGCGCATTATGTTATGACAGATTTGGGACTGTGTAGTTTGAGTTGACTTATATGTGAGTTTTATATGGTATCAGCTGTAGTCAAAGTTTAGTACATTCCTGTACATCTTCATATTTTTTTCAGAAGTTTACTGAAGAATAATTTATTGAAATACATTTATATGATAAATGTTTCAGTTGATTATAACAAAATTCATAATTTCTGTAGTGGTTTCAGAAGTATCAAGTAGAGCAGAAGCCTGGGACTGTTTGAGGAAGGAATTTACTTATGATCATGTACTAACTATAAAAGTGGGCATATTGCCTTTATAGCCACAGACAGTCAGTACAGGTACATGTTGGTACCAGTACCAGTATATTAATTCATTATGTCCAGATCAGTTTGCAAATAATTTTGTATATTGTGTCTTAAAATAAAGAGAACATAATGAACTTTTGTTTAAGAAATTGCCATAATGAGATTTTGTCAGTTTTCACTTCTATTAAGCTAAATTGTCCACTTCTATTAAGCTGCACAAGGTAGTAGAGGAATTGTAAAAAATTATGATGGTCTCATTAAATCAACTTTATTTTGAAAATGTTCAATGGGTTTATGTCTCAATTATAAAATAAATTGATAAAATCTGTTTACAGAATTAAACCCACCTTTTATCAAAACGAGGAGGGTGATTTTTTTTTATATTTAAAGTATATCAAAATCTCCTTACTAAGCATAAAATGATTACTTACTGTCATAAGGGACAACACTGAAATCGGTAAGCAAGGTACAAGAGTGATTATTAATATTGTACCTGAAAAAACACATCTTTCATCATTGACTATTTGATGTCAGTGGAGTGTTATGTTATTGCTTGGTACTGACAGTTTTTCATAGTTCATTGGATCAAGATTTAGGATATAACAAAAAAGTTTTAATCTGCTGGATTATGATAATAATTTAATTGATGTTTAATGTTCTCAGTAATTGTGGGTGTGACCCATAATGTACGGTTATTTTAACAATCCTGATAATTATCAGGCTTGATGTGATGATAGCTGCAAACTGAATGACAGAACCATTTTATATCTTTTAGAAATTCAAAGCTTAATTAGATATTAATTTAATGCAGTTTAAAAGTACACAACAGTGACTTTCAGGAAAGGTGTACTCACTTTAACCTTTTAGAGGCTGCCTAGTGCAGGATCATTATCCTGAAACACCATGCTCAGTACAACTATTTAAAACTCAAAGTGCTGCAGGCCCAAAATGTGTGCTACAATTTTGGTATGTTTAAGTTAATTTTGAGGTTGCAGACATCTTTTTTGACACAGTACCTAGTTAAGAAGACCAGTACACATATTTTTTACTCTACTGGTCATAGACCAGGAGAGCTCATGGGACGGCCAGTTGTCACTCATCCGTTCATCCGTTAGCACAGGTTTGTTATCACTACTTCTCCTAAACTACTTGAAGGACTGGCATGAAACTTTATACACACATTCATCCCAAGCTCTAGTTGGTCCTAAATGAACATGGTGCTGCTCAGACAAATAATATGGCTGCCACTACAGCCATCTTGAAAATCTTATCACCACTCCTTCTGAATGGATGGTCATATGAACATGGGGGTTCACTTAAAGACTTCTTATGAATCCTAGTTGGTACTAAATGAAAATGGTGCCAATCTGACATCCAATATGACTGCCACAGCAGTGATCTTGAAAATCTTGTTATTTCTACACCTCCTAAATAGAAAGGCATACCAACATGGTGTTTTTGCCAAAAGTTTTCTAATGATGTCCAGTTTGTCCTGAATGAAAATGGTGCCAATCTTACATCCAATATGGCTGCCACAGTGGCTAATTTGAAAATCTTATCGCTCAAAACTATCAGAAATGGTTGCGACGCTTGGCAGGTAAAAAGAAGAAGTGGAAATTCTTTTTGGCCAGTAGAGCATCAGTCACTTCAAAAGAGTCTTGTTGTTTGTTACTCTTTTACAAAACAATGTGGTGCAAAATTCCTATATCCGTGACGATGGAGATTCATATCCATTTCACTATAATTGTATAGTGATGGTATTAAATGAGAAGGTCATGTATTCAACAAGTTAAAAATGTTTTGTTATGGAGGATCTTTGTTTTGCTACTAACTTTTTCTTCATTTTTTTAATTTAAAAATTGCACAAGTGCAATTTCAGAATATAGTAATGGCTACACTGTGAAAGTTCATTTCTGTATTTCAGGGACGGGCAGAGTTAGTGTACTTTGAGCTATTTCAGGTACCTTTCCCCAGCACACAGAAGCAGTAATTGTCATCAGCTTTCTGCTCCAGACTGCACATGGTTTTTCTAATAATGATCAGAACTATAGCACATAGTTTTCCTAATGGTGACCAGAACTAAATGTCAATCCAAGTATCATATATACTCGCGTATAAGCTGAGTCCAAATTGCAAACAACATAGACCCCGATCTGCCGTCGCATAATGCAATGGCAGATCTGGGTCTATACAGTTTGCAGTTGGTATCAGCTTATACGCGAGTATATACGGTATGTGAAAGACGTGTAAATGTATGTTAACTTTCTCTAAATTGTTTGAGTTGTAGAGCAGCCTAGATTGCCCTGTGCCTTGCCTTCTTTCAATGGTGCATCAAAAACCATAGAGCAGAACCATAATGACCAAACAGATGTTATTATTGTATGATTTAATTTTGGTTGTATAGCTGAAAAATTTAATTCACAAGCAGCTAACCAGTCCTTCTGAATAATTTTCATGCATTTTTTCCACAGAATAGTATTCGTTAGTACCAAAGTCTTGCACAAGCCTCTCCTTTGAGTACCATACAGTGGTCAAAATTGAGCTATTGTTTCAAAATGTACATTGCATTTTCTAACATAGCAACCAATACTATGCTGAAAGATAGGAACATGGAACTTGCCACAATTATTCTTGAGATGTCAAAGATAAATTCTAAAGTTTGAACAGTATTGGAACAAATCAGATTCCCAGGGGGTCAAAGGGTGAAAAGTTTACTAATTCTTCTGACACCAATACATGTATATGGAAGTATGTGACTTTGCTTTGTTGCCATTTTTCCTTCATTTTATTACAGATGAATTGAAAGCAAAAATCTTGGCTATTTCTTTCATGTAATCCAGCAGTTTTAAATATAAGTTGATTTTTAGCTCTGCTGGTCATAGACCAGAAGAGGTTATGGGATGGCATCCTGTCCATCTTCCATCCCCTCCATTCATCTGTTAAAGCAAGTTTTGTTAGCACTACTCGTCCTAAACTACATGGAGGATTGTCATGAAACTACATACACACATTCATCCCAAGATCTAGTTGGTCACAAATGAAAATGGTGTCACTTGGACATGCAGTATGAAAATCTTGTTATTGCTATGCTACTCCTCCTGAAAAATCTAGTTGGTCCTAAATGAAAATGTTGCCGATTTAGCATGCAATATCTTGTCATCACTACTCCATCTACTCAATTTAGCATGCAATATCTTGTCATCACTACTCCATCTACTCAATTTAGCATGCAATATCTTGTCATCACTACTCCATCTGAATGGATGGTCCTATTGATATGAGGTTTCACCAAAAGACTTTGTATAATATCTAGTTACTCCTAAATGAAAATGTTGCTGATCTACTTCCAATATGGCCACCACAACAGCCATATTGAAAGTCTTTTTATTGCTACTCCTTCTCAGTGGATTATCATATCAACATGGGATTTTCATGAAAAGACTTTATGATGTCTAGTTGCTCCTAAATGAAAATGGTGTAGATCTTACATCCAATATGACAACCGCTACGGCCATTTTGAAAATCTTGTTTATTGTTCAAGAATATCAGAGATGGCTTCAGCACTAAAAAGAAGAATTGGTCTTATCTTGGATTCCTGGAATATAATTCTGGCAAATAGAGCATCAGTATCTTCAAGGGACTCTTGTATTTCTGTTTCCTATAACTTTTAATTTCCCTATAAGTACACACTGTAGGTTCATTTCACACACATTGTGTAAGGAAGAACAAAATTGGGATAATTAGCTTATTTTCATATGTAGCATTAATATTAGTGTACTGTTTTATTCAGAAAAACATGCAAGATGATATGTGAAAGAGAAATGCAATTGCACAAATGTTCAAATTTATCTTAAGGTTCCACTCCCATGTTTCACATTTTTGCACAGGGTTAAAAATTTAAAGAAAATGTATCCCCCAAATTTTCCCACTGGTAATCAATGTTATGAAAAGAGAAATGGGTATATCCTTGGGTAGGTTTAAAAAAACAACAATTTTCTTTATATTCATATCTGAATGATGGGGTTGATTAATGTTTGAGAGTATACGGCTAGGCCTTCCTTTTGAGGTGCATCTCATGGAAGATTGCTAGCTCTTCATAGTTAGTTTCACGTCCTGAACATAAGAGGTAAATTTAAAACAAATGAGCCAATAACTTTTTTTGTTTTTCTTTTAATATTTAAAAATTTCATAAGTGAATCTTCAGAAAATAGTTATGTCTACACTGTGAAAATTTGTTTCTGTATTGCAGGGACAGGCAAAGTTAGTGTAATTTGTGCTATTTCAAGTACATTTCCCAAGCACACAGAAGCTGTCATTTTCATTACCTGTCTGCTTCAGACAAGGCATATTTTTCGAAATAGTGATTAAATCTAAACATCAGTCCAAGTAGGTAAAAGTCATGTAAATGTGTTAACTTTCTCTGCATTGTTAGAGTTGTAGAGCAAACAAGTTTGCCCTGCACCTTTGAAAATCTTGCAACTGTGTTCCAAAAACCCCAGACTGGAAACATATAAACATCGGTTTTGCACCAGAAGACTTTTTTATGTCTAGTTGGTCCTAAATCAAAATGGTGCTGATCTGACCTCCAATATGGATGCCATGGCAGCCATCTTAAAAATCTTATTGCTATTCCTGCTAGATGGATGGTCATTTTGACATGGGGTTTTCACCAAAAGACTTCTTATGATGTCTAGTTGGTCCTATGACCACCTTGGCAGCCATCTTCAAAATTATGTTTCTGCTACTCCTAAACAGAAAATCATATTAAAATGAAGTTTTCACCAAAAAATGTCTTACAGTGTCTAATTGGTCCTAAATGAAAATGATGCTATTCTGACATCTAGTATGGCAACCATGGTGACCATCTTAAAAATCTTGCTATTACTACTCCTCCACATGGAGTTTTCACCAAAGACTTTTTATGATATCTAGTTGGTCCTAAATGAAAATGGTACTGATCTTCAATCCAATATGGCCATCCTGAAAGTCTTCTTGTCACTACTTTTCCTGAATGGATGATCTTATCGATGTATAGTTTTCACCAAAAGACTTTTTATGATGTCTAGTTGGTCCTGAAGGAAAATGGTGCAAGTCTTACATCTAATATGGCTACCATGGTGGCCATCTTGAAAATCTCAAGAATATCAGAGGTGATTTCAGCACGCAGCAGTTAACAAGAAAAAATGGTCTTATCTTGGATTCCTGAAAATTCTTTTAGGCCAGTAGAGTGTCGGTCCTTTTGAATGATTCTTGTTTAAGAGAAGGAATTCTGGATGAAATGAAAAAAAAAAAGAAGAAGACAAAATATCAGATGATAAAGTCAGTAAAATAGTCACATACTTGTCAGGATATAGCGATGGAAATTCTGGTTATAATGATGGACAGGTTTATTGTAACTTTTAGAGTAAAATGAACAAATTATGTGCTATATCACCATGAACAACACCAATCTTTTTAATTCTGACATTATTTTTATTCATACATTTAATTTATAAAGAGATTCAAAGAAAAAGACAAATTTATTTAAATAAAGACAAAAGCACTCTATATTGTCCATGTAGAGTTCAGATAGTATTGGTAAATTAAATGGAATAGTTTAAACATTTTTCAGTAAATTTAATATATCAGCAATTTAAACAGAAATATCCAAAGGCAGAATTCAGTTATAAACATCTCAGCATTTTTGTTTTCTTCAGATATTTAGCCCAACACATCTACCTTCTCATTGCTGGTGCTACTCCAGATGTGATTGTTTTGTTTGTAATATATGTTATGAAATGTGTAACTGGCTTGAGGTTTTGTTTGTAATATATGTTATGAAATGTGTAACTGGCTTGAGGTTTTGTTTGTAATATATGTTATGAAATGTGTAACTGGCTTGAGGTTTTGTTTGTAATATATGTTATGAAATGTGTAACTGGCTTGAGGTTAATTACTCTGTTCTGTAGATACTTGATAGCAGGTTTGTGGAGTGGTGTGTCAGCTGACTTCGGTTACAGTTTGCAGCATTGAAATGAAGGATAAAATCATATTTAATAGTTAAATTCAATAATTTAAAAAATATTAAAATACAAAGAGGAATGTGTGATAGTAGATGCTTATTGGTGAAAAGCTGTATCAATGATTTTAAACTTTGCAATGCAGTATATGAGTAGATCTACTCCTAAGTTTCATTCTTTGTTTTTCATTCTATTTTTTATCTGTTTCTGTCTTTCTTTTCATTTCCTATTATCTCACAGAAGGTTAAAGAAAATTAAATGTACTCTGCCATGCAGAAACAGTGGGCATCATTCAATTTGCCCAGTTGAACATCCAGGTTGATGAAACATGGTTTCTCACTTTTTCTCTGATTCCTATGGCATTTGGCCAATAGCTGAATCACATTTCCATCGCACTTAAAAAGTTTCACATTTTCAATGTAGCCTTCACTAAAATATTGGTATCAATACTGTCCGGATTTAAGCATGATTTAAATGCCTTTCAATTAATTTTCTGATAAATTAGATGACAAATCATTTAGTGTCATAGTGCATGCATAGTGCATGTCACCATATCTGGAGGTAGTAACAGTTCTTACAGCTTCTGACGTAGGCATGGCTATGCCTCACTTGGTGATTCATCAGTTTGGATGCTTATTTAAAACATTTATGACAACACACACTCTCTTTCATAATTAACCTTTTTATCATATATATATAACAAAGTCTTTCTGAGTTTCCATACATTTTAGCTAATTTGCCTTCATCAGCGGTCATCAGTGGATTCTGAATGTAAACAACTGGAAGGCAATGTTACATAAATAATCTAACATCAAAACATGAATGTATACTACATATCACTTTTGCTGGAAATTTCAATACAATTCACATCAAGAATTTATTCCTTTTTGGACACAGAGTGTTTAACTTTTTGATCCAGAATGACTCTTTTACCAACCTCTACATATATATGTTCTTTCTCTGTTTCAGTATCTGGTAAATCAAGTGACAGCAGGCTTCGGGTTCAAGTGACCAGACTTAAAAGTGGAGGCCGCCAGCCAGAAGGAGACAAAACTGCTGATTCAGTCGACTCTGGTAGCAATATTGCAACTGACAAACTTCAGGAGAAGCTGGAAGAGGGGCTGAGAGAGGCTGGGGTTAATGGCAAGTACCTATTTTCTGTTTAAAGATTCTATTTTAATTAAATTGATTAATTTTGTAGTATTTAATTAATATACACAGATATGGTTATCATATGAAACTTTATATCCTGTTGCTGTAATGAAGGGGATACAATTATTATTATTATTATTTGCGTAATTTTGTAGATTGGTAGGTCAGTAGATGGCTGGGTAGATTTGTTTGTATGAATTTTACAGTAGTCTCTCAGTAGATTTTGGTATTAAGACTTATAGATCATACATGACCACAGATTTTGGATCAAAAATGATGTGCATTTTGAAAGAATGTTTTTTTTCTGAAATAAATACCACATTGTGATGAATAGTTTCCTATACAAGGGACTATCACATCTGTGTGTGTTTTTTCTGTAGGTAGGTTGTTGTATGTAAACCCTTTAATAGATTCTGTAGGTATGTTGTTGTATGTAAACCCCTTGATAGATTCTGTAGGTAGGTTGTAGTCTGTAAACCCCTTGATAGATTCTGTAGGTAGGTTTTTGTATGTAAACCCTTTAATAGATTCTGTAGGTATGTTGTAGTCTGTAAACCCCTTGATAGATTCTGTAGGTATGTTGTTGTATGTAAACCCCTTGATAGATTCTGTAGGTATGTTGTTGTATGTAAACCCCTTGATAGATTCTGTAGGTAGGTTGTTGTATGTAAACCCCTTGATAGATTCTGTAGGTAGGTTGTTGTATGTAAACCCCTTGATAGATTCTGTAGGTATGTTGTAGTCTGTAAACCCCTTGATAGATTCTGTAGGTATGTTGTTGTATGTAAACCCCTTGATAGATTCTGTAGGTATGTTGTTGTATGTAAACCCCTTGATAGATTCTGTAGGTAGGTTGTAGTCTGTAAACCCCTTGATAGATTCTGTAGGTATGTTGTAGTATGTAAACCCCTTGATAGATTCTGTAGGTATGTTGTAGTATGTAAACCCCTTGATAGATTCTGTAGGTAGGTTGTAGTCTGTAAACCCCTTGATAGATTCTGTAGGTATGTTGTTGTATGTAAACCCCTTGATAGATTCTGTAGGTATGTTGTAGTCTGTAAACCCCTTGATAGATTCTGTAGGTAGGTTGTAGTATGTAAACCCTTTAATAGATTCTGTAGGTATGTTGTAGTCTGTAAACCCCTTGAAAGATTCTGTAGGTAGGTTGTTGTATGTAAACCCTTTAATAGATTCTGTAGGTATGTTGTAGTATGTAAACCCCTTGATAGATTCTGTAGGTATGTTGCAGTCTGTAAACCCCTTGATAGATTCTGTAGGTAGGTTGTTGTATGTAAACCCTTTAATAGATTCTGTAGGTATGTTGTAGTATGTAAACCCCTTGATAGATTCTGTAGGTATGTTGTAGTCTGTAAACCCCTTGAAAGATTCTGTAGGTAGGTTGTTGTATGTAAACCCCTTGATAGATTCTATAGGTATGTTGTAGTCTGTAAACCCTTTAATAGATTATGTAGGTAGGTTGTTGTATGTAAACCCTTTAATAGATTATGTAGGTAGGTTGTAGTCTGTAAACCCCTTGATAGATTTTGTAGGTTGGTTATAGTGTGTAAACCCCTTGATAGATTCTGTAGGTATGTTGTAGTTTGTAAACCCTTGATAGATTCTGTACTTGGTTTTTATAGTTATTAAACCACTTGATTGATTTTGTAGGTTGGTTATAGTGTATAAACCACTTGATAGATTCTGTAGGTCGGTGATAATGTATAAGTTATAGTGTATAAACCCTCTGATAGATTCTGTAGGTAGGTTATAGTGTACAAACCCTCTGATAGATTCTGTAGGTAGGTTATAGTGTATAAACCCTTTGATAGATTCTGTAGGTTGGTTATAGTGTATAAAAATCCGGATTCTGTAGGTAGGTTATAGTGTATAAACCCTTTGATAGATTCTGTAGGTAGGTTATAGTGTATAAACCCTCTGATAGATTCTATAGGTAGGTTATAGTTTATAAACCCTTTGATAGATTCTGTAGGTAGGTTATAGTGTATAAACCCTTTGATAGATTTTGTAGGTAGGTTATAGTGTATAAAACTCTTGATAGATTCTGTAACTAGATTATAGTGTGTAAACCCTTTGATAGATTCTGTAGGTAGGTTATAGTGCATAAACCCCCGGATTCTGTAGGTAGGTTATAGTGTATAAACCCCCGGATTCTGTAGGTAGGTTATAGTGTATAAACCCCCGGATTCTGTAGGTAGGTTATAGTGTATAAACCCCCGGATTCTGTAGGTAGGTTATAGTGTATAAAACCCTTGATAGATTCTGTAACTAGGTTATAGTGTGTAAACCCTTTGATAGATTCTGTAAGTAGGTTATAGTGTATTAACCCCTTGATAGATTCTGTAACTAGGTTATAGTGTGTAAACCCTTTGATAGATTCTGTAGGTAGGTTATAGTGTATAAACCACTTGATAGATTCTGTAGGTAGGTTATAGTGTATAAACCCTCTGATAGATTCTGTAGGTAGGTTATAGTGTATAAACCCTTTTGATAGATTCTGTAGGTAGGTTATAGTGTATAAAACCCTTCATAGATTCTGTAACTAGGTTATAGTGTGTAAACCCTTTGATAGATTCTGTAGGTAGGTTATAGTGTATAAACCCCTTGATAGATTCTGTAGGTAGGTTATATTGTATAGGTTATAGTGTATAAACCCCCGGATTCTGTAGGTAGGTTATAGTGTATAGGTTATAGTGTATAAAACCCTTCATAGATTCTGTTGGTAGCCTATAATATATAAACCGGGGTGACTTGGAACTGGCACAACTTGCTGGTGACCTGGAATGGGCACATCTCGCTGGTGACTTGGAACTGGCACATCTCACTGGTTGATATTTACACAGTTTTATATGAGTCATCTACATTCTTCACATTTCTTCTATAGTTTTGTATTTATAACATTTTTGCACACTTAATTATTTAAGACTGATTTTAAAAAATTAAATGTAGATAAGTTCATTTATATATGACAAATTATTGCTATGTTTCTTTTATTTTATTTTATAAATTAGTGTGAATATGTCTTTGACCTAAGATGTTGAATCATATTTCACAAACCCAGTCAACAGATTGATCAAGGATAGAACATGTTATTTGACATGTTTAACTGTCTTGTCATACATCTTTACAACACATGATAACTTTATTTTATGATCATAGGCACAATAAATTATATGAAATTTGGGATAACAGTTGCTCATTCTTGACATCATGTCTGTTATTTTATAAAACCACGTATTCAATAATTTGGGACTAAAAATGCAGTAACGAGCCCACTTACTGTCACTCACAGTACACTAGTATAGACACATGATTTCTTTCTCTCCCACACACACATGACGAAAGGGTCGAGTTACACACACATGATGATTGGGTTAAGTTCAGCGCATCTGACATTGCTGAAACATCATTAACCAGAAGTGCCATTTACACATCACAAATGCAGTGCTCTCATGAGAAAATAGCAAACCTCCTGTGTCAACAAAATAGAGAATTTAAAGGCTGATTTCTCATAAACTGGTGGACCAATATTTGCTCAAATGTTTCCAAAATAAATGAATTCTGTCAATTGAGAACCTATTATACCTTAGACCATATTTTCCCTTGAACCCATTGATTGAATTTCTCAATACTCAAGTCTCATTATGGAGCAAAGGCAATAAACATATTGATATATGTCACTTAAACCCTAATTCATGCTGATACCCATGGATCACCAACCAATTCTGTAGCTGGCAAAGATGTGATCATCACATGATTTACAACCATATTGGCAGCTTGATGGACTTTTAGGCCTGATCTCCATCACCTATCTGACTGCCATTATATATAATGTACAAAATAATTCAAATCGTTATAACTTAAACATTTTTCAACCATTTTTCATGAAATTTTCAGTAGGCAATAAAGTATTAACACTAATTCACACTCGGTAAGTGTCAGCCTAAAATACTTTGATTTTATATAATGTACTATGCTAAAGAGTAGGGCATAGTTATGTCTGCTCTGGCGATAGCTTGGTTAATTTATGTGACAGACACTCTCACCCCTTTAACCTTGTGATTAAGGCCACAACGTTTACCAGCAATGCCTTGTGAATGGGTTCATAATGCAGGCCCGGGCTTTCTTGTTTCATAATGGTAGACTTTGCCTTGATTTTATTCTGAACTATAATACCTGGAATAAGATATATTTGGTAGCATCATATAGCAAGCATAGTTGTGTTCTGTATCACATGTACCTGACTTGTTTCTTACAGCTGGGAAAATCCAGGTCAAGATCATTACAGCAGGTTACTATGATGATAAGGAGGACAAGATCCACCTACTGTCTGAAGAGGACTCTGAAGCCTTCAAGAACATCATTGTCTCCATCATTGTAAGTCACAAAATTGCATGTTCCTCCAATGGACACAGTTAGGGAACAGAATACATTTTGATGATGGATGTATGTATATGTAGGGTTTAGCTGCATATCAACAAAGTTCTGGCTACATACTGGTAGTGCCAAATAAGTTTATTAACCCACCCCCCACCCCCACCCCCCAAAAAAGGCATACAATGAAAGATAAAGGCAAAATAAAGTTAAAATCTATAAACTACAAAGTTATTTTTGAAAAAATATAAACCACATGCTTTAAAAATTTCAAAGACCTTCTCAGCTGGAACATCATTATGAGATAGATCCCCAGGCGAAAAAGTTGCCTCTAGTAGTCACCTATTATGACATACAGGAGGGTGCCTCAGGCCTATTCTATTAAATGGAACAAAAAGGAAATAAAATATATATGCTGAATTGAAAGAATGATTAACTGAACAGTCTACCTACACATTACTCAAGCAAGCAGGAAAAAGATTTCCCTTCAACAGAGTTTATGTATGTCACATGGATGACCACTGGCAAGAAGACAATGTTAACATGCAAGCCTATGAACAATACAATAATGGATACAAATTCATTTTGACAGTGATTCATATTTTCTCAAAATATGCAGGGCCTGAAAAGGTGCAAACAGAAAAGAGAGATGACATACATGATTTTAAAGAAATCTTCCAAGAGCAAAAACTTTAAAAGATACAGCTTAATTAGAGAAAAGAGTTTTACAACAGGAAAGTTAAGGATTTGCTGGAAATGGAAAACACTTAATATTTTTCAACTTTCTTAGACAAAAAAAGCATCTGTAGTTGAAAGGTTTAAGAGAATCTTCAAGATTAGAATATGGGAAGGACATGTATTTCACTCAAAATGAAACCAGAAAATGGGTTGATGTTATCAAAACTAATTGAGAGATACAATAACACTCATCACAAGTCAAGAGACACAACTCCAGCTGAAACAATGAAAACCACAGATGAAAAGCATGGATTGATCTGTTTGGTTGCTTGTGAACTTATTCATTTGGAGCCTAAATTTAAAATTGGAAAACAGAAAGAATTTCAAAATAAAAAAGCGTTTTTGAAAAGATCTACCTTCTAAATTTTATGGGGGAAATGTTTAAAATCATATAAATAACTGGACTGGACATAGACCACATGAGCTCCTGTGGTCCTTCACCTGTCTTTTAGCACAAGTTTGTAATTGCTACTCCAAAGAAAATACTGAGAAGATAGCCATGACACTTTACATACACATTCATCCCAAGGTCTAACTGGTCCTGGATGAAAATGGTTCCCCTTGTACACCCAATAAGGCCACCATGGTAGCCATCTTGAAAGTCTTGTTATCACTACTCCTCCTGAATGAATGCTCATATCAGCATGAGGCTTTCACGAGAAGACTTATTATGTCTATTTGATCCTAAGATGAAAATGTTGCCCCTTAGACATCCAATATGGTAGCCATGATGGCCATCTTGAAATTTTTTTTATCACTACTCCTGAATAAATGGTCATATTGACATGTGGTTTTCACTAAAAGAATTCTTATGATGTCTGTTGGTCCTGAATTAAAATAGTGCTCTCATACATCCAATATGGCCACAACAGTGGCCATCTTAATATCATGTTATGGTTTATTCTTAAGAGTGAATGGTCATATCAACATGGAGTTTCATGGGAAGACTTTTTATGTCTAGTGGTTCTAAATGATGATGGTGCCCCATGTACATTATCTTCAAATTCTTGTTCTTACTACTCCATTATATGGTCATATTGACATGAAGTTTTCACTAAAAGACCACTGATGTTGTCTAGTTGATCCTAAATTAAAATGGTGCCAACCTGGCATCTAATATGACTGCCAAGGTGACCATCTGTAAGATTTTGTTATCACTACTTCTCCTGAGCAGATGGTCATATCAACATTGAGTCTGTACTAAAAGACTTCTTATGATGTCTAGTTATTTTTAAATGAAAATGGTGCCGATCTCACATGCAATATGTCTTCCATGGTGGCCACTTTAAAATTTTCTAAATGCTACTCCTCCTTAATAGGTGGTCATATCAACATGGGGTTTTCACCAAATGACTTCTTATGCAGTCTAGTTGGTCCTTTGGACATCCAGTATGGCCATCATATTGATATGGGGATTTTCACTAAAAGACTTAATATGATGTCTCGTTGGTCATAACTCAAAATGGTTCTAATTTTACATCCAGTATGACATTCATGATATCCATCTTTAAATTTGTTTCATTAGTACTCCTCTTGAATGGATGGTTGTATCGATTGGGGTTTTTACTGAAAGATTTCTTATGATGTCTAGTTGGTCCTGAATAAAAATGATGCTAATCAGACCTCCAATTTGATGGTCAAGGTGGTCATCTTGAAACTCTTATCACTATTTCTCCATAATTGATAATTATAATGACATGTGGTGTTCACTTTAAGACTTGAGATGATCTATAGTTGGTCCTAAATGAAGATGGTGCTGATTGGACCTCTAATATGGCCATTATTGTAGCCATCTTGAAAAAATTTGTGTAGCAACTTCTCCTCAACAGATGGTCCTACAGACGTAGTGTTTTTACTGAAAGACTTATTGTGGTATCTTGTTAGTCCTAAATAAAAAATGGTGCTGATCAGTGGTGGCCATCTTGAAAATCTTGCTATTACTACTTCTCTTAAGGAGATGGTCACATCATTATGGGGTTTCCACTAAAACACTTCTTACTGTACGTAATTGTTCCTAAATGGAAATGATGCAAATATGTAGAAAAATCTTAAAACAGCTCATTGTTGTAAATGGATGGCCATACTGACATAAAAAAAAAATCTTCTTACTTGCAATATGTACTTGTTTCAATGTTAAATGATACAGATAAAACCTTCAAAAGTGGTCTTCTTCATGGCCATCATTAAAATGTTTATATGGCTACTTATGATGAACAGATATTCATATTGACATGGGGTTTTCACTAAAACACTATACCAATATGTAACTGGTGCATGATAAAAATGATTCTCTTCTGACTTCCTAAATGGCAACATAGTGGCCATCTCGAAAATCTTACTATTACTACTCATCTTGCATGAATGGTGTCACTAAAACACTTCTTGCAGTATTTAATTGGATCTGAATGACACCATTGCAAATCTGACCACCAACCTGTCTGAATTCTTTTCAAGAAGTTTTGAAAACCAGACCTTACTGACCTTGAGATAATGTCAAAGGTCATTGCTAACATACCTTATGAACACAGTGACATGTATGTATACAAATGAATTTTTACTAGACTGTGTATTCCATTCCATATCTCAAAAAGCTAAAAATCAAATACAGTGTAGAAGACTACAAGCTAGTCTATGAGATTTTAAACAAATACAGTATAAATGACTTCAAGCTAGTCTATGAGATTTTAAACAAATACAGTATAAATGACTACAGGCAAGTCTATGAGATTTTAAACAAATACAGTGTAAATCACTACAAGCTAGTCTATGAGATTTTAAGCAAATAGTGTAAAAGATTACAAGCTAGTCTATAAAATTTTAAGTACAGTGTAAAAGACTACAAGCTAGTCTATAAAATTTTAAATACAGTGTAAAAGACTACAAGCTAGTCTATAAGATTTTAAACAAATAGTGTTAAAGACCACAAGTATGTCTATGAGATTTTAAACAAATACAGTGTAAAAGACCACAAGTATATCTATGAGATTTTAAACAAATATAGTGTCAAAGACTACAAGCTAGTCTATAAAATTTTAAATACAGTGTAAAAGACTACAAGCTGGTCTATAAGATTTTAAACAAATAGTGTAAAAGATTACAAGTATATATCTATGAGATTTTAAACAAATATAGTGTCAAAGACTACAAGTATATCTATGAGATTTTAAACAAATATAGTGTCAAAGACTACAAACTAGTCTATGAGATTTTAAATAGTGTAAAAGATTACAAGCTAGTCTATAAAATTTTAAATACAGTGTAAAAGACTACAAGCTAGTCTATAAGATTTTAAACAAATAGTGTAAAAGACTACAAGTATATCTATGAGATTTTAAACAAATATAGTGTCAAAGACTACAAGTATATATATGAGATTTTAAACAAATATAGTGTCAAAGACTACAAGCTAGTCTATAAGATTTTAAACAAATAGTTTAAAAGACCACAAGTATGTCTATGAGATTTTAAACAAATACAGTGTAAAAGACCACAAGTATATCTATGAGATTTTAAACAAATATAGTGTCAAAGACTACAAGCTAGTCTATGAGATTTTAAATAGTGTAAAAGATTACAAGCTAGTCTATAAAATTTTAAATACAGTGTAAAAGACAACAAGCTAGTCAATAAGATTTTAAATACAGTGTAAAAGACTACAAGCTAGTCTATAAGATTTTAAACAAATAGTGTAAAAGACTACAAGTATATCTATGAGATTTTAAACAAATATAGTGTCAAAGACTACAAGTATATATATGAGATTTTAAACAAATATAGTGTCAAAGACTACTAGCTAGTCTATAAGATTTTAAACAAATAGTTTAAAAGACCACAAGTATGTCTATGAGAGTTTAAACAAATACAGTGTAAAAGACCACAAGTATATCTATGAGATTTTAAACAAATATAGTGTCAAAGACTACAAGCTAGTCTATGAGATTTTAAATAGTGTAAAAGACTACAAGCTAGTCAAGTTAAATGCAGTGTAAAAGACTACAAGCTAGTCTATGAGATTTTAAATGCAGTGTAAAAGACTACAAGCTAGTCAATAAGATTTTAAATGCAGTGTAAAAGACAACAAGCTAGTCTATGAGATTTTAAATGCAGTGTAAAAGACTACAAGCTAGTCTATGAGATTTTAAATGTAGTGTAAAAGACTACAAGCTAGTCAATAAGATTTTAAATGCAGTGTAAAAGACAAGCTAGTCTATGAGATTTTAAATGCAGTGTAAAAGATTACAAGCTAGTCTATGAGATTTTAAATGCAGTGTAAAAGACTACAAGCTAGTCTATGAGATTTTAAATGCAGTGTAAAAGACAAGCTAGTCTATGAGATTTTAAATGCAGTGTAAAAGACTGAAGCTAGTCTATGAGATTTTAAATGCAGTGTAAAAGACTACAAGCTAGTCTATGAGATTTTAAATGCAGTGTAAAAGACTACAAGCTAGTCAATAAGATTTTAAGCAAAATAAAGGGTAATGAACATAACATAAATCTTGATTAAATCATGAGAGTATTTAAGCTTCTTTCAAATTTCATTCAAAGAAGGTATAGCAGCACTTTGCACAATTACACAATCAACTATGCATTTTCCTAGACAATTTTTACCATGTCAAAGTTTAATGAATTCTTAAAACCTTCTGTTGCAAAGAATTACCATAAATTAAGTAAAATCATTTTATATGGGAAGAGATTATATGCCACATAGTTGAAATAAAATCTAGTACACCTTTCACAGTATGAAGATTTAGAAGATGCAATTTATTAGGTCACCGCTACAAAGTAGAGGTGAACTATTGTACTACCCCCTGTGTTGCCGCCAATGTCTGCACAGATAAAAGCATATACATAATGTGCACCTTCACTGAATGTCAGCCATTCTTTCTTCCTAGATCCTAGATGACAGTTTGGAGTGGGTTTTGTAACATCAACCCCAAGGGAAGGGGGCTAACTTTCTACGTACATGTACATTTTTGGTTAAGTTTTGTGTTTAGCTCAGGTTTTTTGCACACTGTATAAATACTGTTATACCTGGAATGATGATAATTGATGAGGGAGGATGCAGCTTGATGAGCAATATGCCATCATCACAATGTTGGTCACTGTGATCTATATTTAATGCTTAACTGACTTGGGTTAAATTGTGTGGTTTATTTCTCAAGCTCTGTTCATGCAAGAATAATCAAACTATATGATAGTATGCATCTCCAGGGGTAGAAAAATCCATTGCTTGGGAGTCCAGGACAACAAAACATTAAGCCAGGCAACCATTTTTCCAAATATGAAACCCCAGTCGGGCAACCAAGAAAATTTGATTAAAAAATGATCATATTAACAATTGTAATGGAACTTAATGTTTTTTCCAGTGTCAGACATTTGACCATTAAATTGTCCCTCAGGGTACCTTTAGCAGAGTGCCCAAATTATCTCCATATAATTCCCTAGTTCAGTGTTTGGTGATTTCTGTCGGTAAGAAGCCACACTAAGCCACATATGTCAGCTACTCATTATCTGGTTAAGTAATCGCAGTCAATGCTATTAGCCCCTCAGAACGAACCTTTAAAGAAACAAGACTAGTGAATGCTACTCTTTATTTCAACACACCAACATATGGTAGTGGTATCTCTTATCTGTGACTTGACACACTGAATTCCTATGCTCTAGTAGTACACTTTCCCATTGGTAAGTCGAAGAAATGGGCACTCACTGTTGAGCATGTGACAGCTCTTACTGTTGGCTAACATAGCTAAAGGAATATGGCTAATATAAAGAATAAAACCAATCGCAACTATTGTTGGATATTATATTGGTTTGTACGGTAATGACTAAACAAAAATTCCACGTGGAAAGTTTACATTTACCTTACAGTTTAGACACAGGAATAATAGTATTGGATTAATGATAACATGAACTGTGTAATGATGTAAACTCAGATAAACATAAAATAAAAATAAGTTTCTGGTCAGGGGTGGCCACCTACTAGAAAGCTAATAGACAACAAGACACTAAGTCTGGTTACCCATCAATAGCATTATAGATTTGTGGGCTGATTTATCCGACTACAAAACACCAATTATCTTTTATTTGCTGATCTCAAACAGATTAAATATGTGTGTCAATATGTGTGACACTTTCCATTAACAGGACTGATGATGAGTTACAAGTATTATATATATATATATATATATATATATATATATATATATATATATATATATATATAGTGAAATTATAATGTAGAGACAAACAGTCATACATACAACTACATATTTCTATAACTAATATATATATATATATATATATATATATATATATATATACACACACATACATATATATATATACATATATATATACATATGTGTATATATATATATATATATATATATATATATAGATATATACACACATACATACATACACACACATACATTTACACATACACATGTATATGACATATGAAATTCCTCCACTAAAAATTTTATACAATTTTATATAATGCCTTAGTATTAAGGCCATTGGGATACAAAGTATCTAACCTATTAATCCAGTAACTTTCTTTAATGAGTCTGTTCATTTCTCCGTGCACAATATCGATTGGCATGAAAGAAAAATCACGTAAAGAGTGATTATTTTTATTAAAATGTATTTAAACATTAGAGGAGAACTGAGGATCCATACAATTTTTTATATGAAAGCGGTGATTATTCATTCTCTTAGAAACTTGTTGAAGTGTTTGTCCAACATATTGCATGTTACATTTTTTACAGGTTATCAAATAAATTGCATCAGTTGATATGCAGTCAGTGTTATAACGTAGAGAAAACAATTCTTTAGTATTAGAGCTACTAATATAGGTACTTTACCTATTTTACCTATTTTAGTAGCTCCAATACTAAAGAATTACCTATTTTAGTAGCTCCAATACTAAAGAATTACCTATTTTAGTAGCTCCAATACTAAAGAATTACCTATTTTAGTAGCTCCAATACTAAAGAATTGTTTTCTCTTAAGAACCTCCTCTCATGAATATGTAACAGAATTATAATTTTACAATGAACATTATATGTACTTCAGTTGTTTTGTTCCTTTGTCATGTATTGTCAAGGTTCTCTACCCTTGTAAGGTTACATTTCAGCAGAAATCAAAGTAATTTTAGAAAGTGATGAACAAGTACTGCTTATATGTATGGCAGTGTCCCAATAGACATAAATGTCTCAATGAGATGATTTAAAATCCCAGCATACTTTAGTGGTTTTGGATTTTTTAATTATAACTGTAAAGTTATCAAATATAGTCCCAGTTGTATCAATATGCTATAGTCCAGGCTGTATAATTACACTATAGTTTAGGCTGTATCAACATGCTTTAGTCCAAGCTGTATCAAAATGCTATATTCTGGGCTTAATCAATTTGTTATTGTTCAGATAGTGTCAATATGCTTTAGTTCAGGCTGTATCAATATGCTATTATCTGGGCTGTATCAGTATGCTATAGACCAGGCTGTGTCAGTATGTTATAATCTGGGCTGTATCATCATGCTATAATCCATGCATCAATGTGCTATAGTCCAGTCTGTATTAATGTTCTATAGTCTGGGCTGTATCAATATGCTGTAGATCAGGCTGCGTCATTATGTTATAGTCTGTGCTGTATCAATATGCTATAGTCCAGGCTGTATCACTATGCTGTAGTCCAGGCTGTGTCAGTATGTTATAGTCTGGGCTGTATCAATATGCTGTGGTCCAGGCTGTATCAATATGCTATAGTGTGGGTTGTTACAATATGCTACCATGAGATGATTTCCTACCCGTCAGATTAATGTCACAAGAATTTGTTTTAAAAACAGAAACACAAATATACCCTTGTTGGATGGTACACCTATGTGCTGAACAGTATTGTAATGTACTGTCAGATAGTTTGTGTCATATAATGCCATACAATGAAATATTGTCCTAGTTATTGCAGTGTTGTGGTTTGTGATTTCAGGGTGGATCAGCTGAGGCAGACAACGAGGAATATAAACACACACGTATGCAGGACAACTATGACTTCACATGGAACAAGGAAAACAAGCAGCAAGTGGCTGCATCTGGAAATGGTGAAGATGATTCCAACACAGCAAAAGAGATCAGAAAATAAACTTTTTGGCAGTAAATGTGAGCTCTTGAACGAATTTAAAGACCAAGGGGTTTCTCTGTGATATAATTATTGGCAAATTTCCATATTGTTGGAATACTTCTTTATACAACCACCGTAATTGTATAATGTTAGGATGCTGTCCATTTGTCTGCCCATCTGCCCATCAGTCTGTCTGTTACAAATTTAATTTCTGCACAAAAACTCAAGTCCACTGTCTACAGTTACCAAACTTTGTGAATGCCATATACTTGGGCTAAGGAAGAACCCTATCAATTTTAAAAGAAAAAAATGGTTTCTGACCAGTAACTCAAGTTCTCCACCATCTGTAGTTACCAAACATTGTAGATAGCTTGTACTTGCAGTAAGAAAGAATCCTATTGCTTTTAGGGTCAAATGGTCAAAGGTCAAGGTCATTGTGACTAAAGAAAAATGGTTTCTGCACAATGACTCGAATTCTCCACTATATACAGCTACCAAACTTTGTGGATGGGGCAAGGGAGAATCCAATCAATTTCAGGGTAAAAAGGCCTAAAGATCAAGGTCACTGACTGAAAGAAGAAAAATGGTTTCCACACAATAAATTGAGTTCTCAATCATCATTGGTTACCAAACTTTGTTGATGGCTTGCACTTGGGGCAAGGAAGAACCCAATTAATTTCAGGGTCAAAAGTTCCAAGGCCTAGGTCACTGACTGAAGGAAGAACTATGGTTCTTTCACAATAACTTGAGTTCTCAATCATCTGTGGTTACCAAACTTTGTTGATGACTTACACTTGGGATAAGGAAGAATCTGAAGGTCAAAGGTCAAGGTCATTGAGACTCTAAGAAGAAAAATGATTTCTACAAAATTACATTAATTCTTCATCACAGATCTGCACCAAATTTTGTGGATGGCTTGTACTTTGGGTAATGAAGAAGCCTATTTTTTTATGTCAAAAGGCCAGAGGTCATGGTCACTGTGACTGAGAGAAGAAAATGGTTTCCACACAATATCATTAGTTCTAGATCACCTGGATGAAACTTTGTGTGTGGCTTACACTTAAGGTCAGGAAGAAGCCTTTTGATTTTGGAGTTCAATGTCACTGTGACTGAAGGAAGAAAAGTTTCTGCACACAAACTCCAGTTGTCTACATAGAGGAACATTTCAACATGTGGTGGGCATATAATGTGTCACTTATGGTACTCTTGTTCTTACTTTTTTTAATGTTATAGTTGCTAAGTGAAAGGTTTTCATTAGTTCTAGTCATTGGTTACAAAACAGCTTGGAACCATGAATCTAATAACAGTAATACAATACCTGCTATTATTGCATTATGTTATCTTTTCCTGTTGCTAGTCCCCAATCCAAGGACATTATTCCCTCTTCCAATTAGTAGTTGGAGGTCTAGAATAAAAAACAATATGATCTCAGCCTGATGCCTTAGTCCACTTCTGACAATTGGAATATCTTCCTTTTTTTTCGCATGGACTCCTCGCAATAATATATATGTCTCTTGGGCACTAAATACTGTCAATTTAGTCATCTTTTGGCATTATTACTGTCAGTCATATCCTCTTTTGTGTAGTATTTGTTAATTTCTACATGCTTTATTTTCATGTATTTGTGCCGATTTTTGTCAATTTTTATGGTTTTGAGTACATCGCTAGCAAAACGGTATTTCTTGTGTTTCAACCCTCAAAATAGTACCTGGTGTCAGAGTAAGTATTCCCTACCCTTTTGTTGTTCTGGTTTATTGATGTATTTATATATTTTTCTTTCAGCCTTCATCATGCCTCAAGCTGTTGGCAAATGTGATTATCAAAATGCAGTGTGGAACACTCATACAACCTGTCTTGCATGCACAGCATGTGTACAGATGGACGGTTGCGTCATTTGTTGTTTGTGACACAGCAAGGTTTGGAACTTGGCAGAAAGTTGCCTGGCCTATAGAACCAGGAAGAAAGGTCCTGCCTCTTCCTGTTGTTCTCAGAAAAACTATCTCTTTTCCCAGGAGGGGGCTATGGTACTACACAGTGTATGGAAATTGCTTGTGGCTAAAGCACTTCCCGATGTACAGAAGTCGCCTACCTCAATGAGAGGGGTGTCAGCACTTCCTGTTGAACAGAAGTCACCTGCTCCAAAATTTTGCTCGACCACATTTAAAGCAGACTGTCCCTCTAAATGCAGAGATGTCATTCAGAGGGCTAATCCCAAGAGTTGTCTCTCAGGATTTAAGGGATTGGTAACACCAGTCTCTGGTTGCAGTACCGGGCCCTGCTAAACCTGTGAAGAAACAGCCAATTCTGGAAGGTCCACGACTCCCCCTCCTAAGGAGTTTAAACAGGGAAACAGAATCAAAATCAATCCCAATTTAAAACACCTTTCTGCCCATCATGACAAGGTGGCAGAAGGGACCAGTGGAGGAAGTCTATGGATCCCTCCCCCTTACCTAAGAAGGGAGGCAGTTGCCCCGAGGCATGCACACCCTCCTGCAAAGTCCCCTATTCCCAAAAGTCCCAGTAGGTGCAAGATTAAGCCTATTTTAAGCAGTTTGGTTGGACCTCTTGGATGATGTGTAAGTTCATTCCATAATAAGAGAAGGTTACTGGCTTTGCTTCAGGGACCCTCCATCTCTTTCAAGGACCCCCATTCTGTTCCACCAGTCTCAACTGGTATTTCTGCAGGAAGAGGTGTACTCCCTTCAAAGAAGAGTGGGGTGCAGTAGAGAGGGTTAAGAACATAACAAGTCTGGGATTTTATTCCTGGACTTTCTTAGTATCAAAGAGAAGGGGAAAGTTTCGAATCATCATCAACCTTTTCCCTTGAACAGATTCCTTCTGGAGGAGACAACCACCTCCGTCAGGAATGCCATCAGGCCGAATGACTGAGTGGTCTCCATAGATCTCCAGGATGCTTATCTTCACATCCGATCTTCGCAGCCCACAGGAAATTTCTGCAGTTTCATCTGGGACATGAGATCTTTTAATTTCGGGCTCTTCCTTTCTGCATAGTTTCCATTCCCAGAACCTTCACCAGGCTGTAATAGCAGCTCATTTGAGGTCCTTAGGGATTCCCATCCTCCAGTAATTCAACAGGTGGTTGATGATGCACAGTGTCCTCAGATCTTCCCTTCTGAGGGATTTGTCTCTCTCTTGGAAGACAGTGACTTGACTAGGCCTAATCCCCAATCATATGAAATCAGATCTTATCCCTTCTCAGAATTTTATTTATGTGGGGATGAATTTTCTCACCTGTCAAGAAATGGCCACACTAGTTTAATAGGATCTCAAATGCTGATATTTCTGATGGTAGATAACATTGTCCTTGTCGATATGGTGTTTGCAGTATGTGCAAAGAATAAAATACTCCCTCTTCCTACTGTGCTTTACAAAGTCAGACTCTGTCAATCAGGAGTTCTGAAAATTAATTTTGCTGGATTTTGCTTCTTTCAAAGATGGCTCATCCTTTCCTGATTCACGGATGCATTTCAACATTTTGCTTTAAAAAATTAACAGACTTCCCTCCTATTCCAATTACCAAAATAATCATGTTTTGCATTTTAAATATGGAGTAAAATCCAACTTCAAAGAAATTTTGCCTCTGAACACAAACTTGCCAGTAATCTTCAGATGACTTAAACATTCTCATTTAAAGCAACAAAGTGTAATAACTTTTGTTTCTTCAACATGCTTCTCTTTGATTTACCTAATGAACTGGGTTTTTCCACTCTATGTACTATACCTACTCAAATTAGCCTAATGGGCACCCCCACAGCAGTGCTTAAAGGACTAACAACACAAAATCATCCTAGGTATTGTCAATCAGTTATGTTATTGACCATTTTATTAGTGGTGGAGGGTGTGTGCAGGGATTACAGTCAAACCAGGATGTATTTTTTTTTCTTTGATTTGAAGGATGTATTTTTTGTTCTTTTATCTGAAATTTTTTTTTCAACTAAGTATTGAAGTATTGTTTTGAAGCTATCTGCAAGGTGGACATTCTTTTTAAAAAATCCCAAGTTCCCCACCTTGCACCCTTCCCCAAATTAAATTGTTGGTCCCAAAGTAATCTGTGAAGTGGTTGTTGTTCATATCTTTACTTTTTAATCACCTCTATGGCAATTAACAGTAGAGGACAAACTGCCCGATGGCAATAGTTTTCCAAGAGCATTCGGCACAGCTGTTCAGGGTCCTACACTTTATTTTTCTTTTATCTACTACAGGCTACTAGGTTGCAGGCATATATTGTGGTGTCAACAAAGGTCTCTCTCTTTTCAAAGGTAATCATGTTTTTATAAACACGACTGTATCAGGGGGGTTGGGAGTCGAACAATCATGCTTTTTGCATGACACATCATATTCTGGCAGGCAGTGGATAACACAGTCTATGTTGACAAGGAGAATACAAATTTGTATTGCTACCACATCTGTCTTCTGTGAGTATTTTATTTTGTTGTTGATGAGTTTCTTGCTTTAGTTTTCATTGCTTCATTATGCTCACTGAAACAAAAACAAATATAGATATATAAAAACAGTTGAAATACCATATATACTCATTGATAAGTCCAGTTGCAAACAACATAGGCACTGATCTGCTGTTGCATAATGTGCTGGCAGATCAGGGTCTGTGCAGTTTGTTGAGCTGATTAATCCTAACAAACTGTATAGACCCAGATCTGCCAGTGCGTTATGCAATGTCAGACTGGGTCTGTACAATTCGCAGTTGGACTCAACATATAAGCAAGTATCGACAGTACATCCAAAACTGAAAGTCATGACAATGTGACATTTTATAATGTATCATTGTGTAAATATGAACCACTTCATTTGCAAAAATTTTATTCACATCATTTGCAATATGTGTTACAGAGAGCAAGTCACCAAAAATGTAATATCTCAAATATGGTGAATGTACCAGATTTACACAAATTTAGTTATACTAAAATATGTACAATTGATGTAGATCTGCCATCAAATATGACCACTGTTACTTAAACAGAAGAATCTTTAAATTACTTCTTTTAAAAACAGTTCAAACAGAATTTAACCAATTTAACAAAAAGCATCCTGGTTTGAAGGCCTTTAAGTTTTTGCTAGGCAGAAACTCTCCATAGCAATCATTTTGGTGTCCATGTGTGCATGTCCATCCATCCATGTCTGTCCACACCTCAGTTAAAGGCTTTTATGCTTCAGTAATGATGTCAGTTTCTCAAGTACAGGTGACAATAAGTCATGAAACTTGGTATGTGGATACATCTCGATGAGTACAATAGCAATTTACCAAAATATTGGGGATGGGCTAAACAATGCAGGCCATGTCCAGCTTCTTGTATGCAAATTACCATATATACTCGCATATAAGCTGATACCAACTGCAAACTGCATAGTCCCACATCTGCCATCGCATAATGCACCGGCAGATCTGTGTCTATGCAGTTTGTAAGGACTAATCAGTAGAACAAACAACATAGACCCTGATCTGCCAGCGCATTATGCGTTTGCAGATCAGGGTCTATGTTGTTTGCATTTGGACCCAGCTTATATGTGAGTATATACAGTATGCTAATTTGCCATTATATATAGCTGACAACAGTAAAAATGAAAAAAAACTTCCAACAATTTTTTTTTATACCTAATGAACAGAATTTAAAGAAACTTTTATATAAAGCATGCTTTGGCCAACTGCTATCGCATTTGGCTCTTAGGCAAATGTCAGCTAGGTGGACAGTCTCAGGCCCACTTGGGCCTCTTGTTCAGTCACATTGTTGTTTGGTCTCATATTGTTGTATAATACAAGTTGAACATTAGTAGGTCATGCTTTGGGTTATTTCTGAGATAGAGGGGTTAGAGGACAAATCTAAATCTTGGTAAGCACGTGGATGTGATATAGAATATTCTTGCTTCCCCTACAGCACATCCAATTATTTTATCGTCATGTCATTGTCATCATTTTCAAGGTGAAATTTAAAATCTTTGTCCAAATTGATCAGTATGGCAAGTGTTGAGAATCAGATATAATTTCATAATGGATCATTGATTAATAATAAATTAATGTGCACATAATGTCTTGGAAAAATATGGGCTAATTTTCAAATAGCCCGAAGACTGAAACAGTGGAAATGGTGCAGAATCAAATTTCAACCAAAATTGATCTCATAAATTGTAACCAGTTAATTGTTGATTTCACTAATAATGACCTATGTATGACCAGATTGATTAATCACAGCAGTACTAAGAGAGGCTGTCTGTTTTCTTGAGAAAGTTGCAATAATTCAGGTGGTTATATTGTTACCATCTATAATCATTTATAAGTGAGCTCCAACTGCAAACTGCAGATCTTCTGTTGCATAATGCACTGGCAGATCTGGATCTATGCAGTTTGTTAAACTTAATCAGTAAAACTAACAACATAGACCCTGATCTTCCTGCACCTTATGCAATGGCAGATCAGGGTCTATGTTGTTTGCAGTTCGACCTGACTTATAAGCGAGTATATATGGTAATTACTGTGTACATAAAGTCAGTCTTGTATTTTACCATATTGTTTTATTCATACATGACATTTATGTTAATACTGCAGTTGGTATTTGTAATTGTTAGTCATTTCATGTGCAATGCCTATTCAAGAAAATATTCATCTAAAATATTGTACCAGTGTATAGTAAGGTTATTGAATCTCCATATTTTGGAATGCATAGTCTGAAAATCTTTTTTCACATATCTTGAAAAAATAGAGTTCTAACATTTAAAATATTTTCATTGGGATAGGTAATCCTAAATATAATTTTTTTTAAAGATATACAAAGATATGGATTTTCTGCATGGATTCAATTATTATGTGTATATTTGTACAGTTATATATTATAGTGTTCACTGCTAACATTTGGAAAGGTAAAAATTGACAAATGTATAGATCTTTGTGTGGTGATGATGGGTGAAGAGAGAAGTCATTTGGACTTTCTCCAAGTACACATTTGTACTTGTGTTGTGGTTCTTACTAGCATTCATTGCAGGGCTCAGGAAAACATTTCCCAAGCACTTGTCCCTGGGACGAGTGAGCTGCAAGAGTTACTGGTCCCTGTCTTCATTATACTCAACACAATACACTTCTCCACTACACTGCTTATGCTTTTACTTAAGAGCCATAGGCACCTGATGCAATTTTGATACTAAAATGGGTCAAAATCGTGAAAATATTATGTTCTAATACATGGCTCCTTAGATAAACATATAATGAGAGACTACGTTTGTAACTGGAGAAATTGCAGCTGCATACATATCCCTTGATTAAATAGTGGTATTCACATTCACAGTGCAACATTTAAGTAATCTAGGTGTCATAATTTTCCTTTTCAATGAGCTATATGGTAGAAGTTAAGAGAAGGAGAATATCAACATTTGATGATTTTCATCTGGTCAGACATCGTTATGCTTGCCCCAGATTACCCGTATTTTCAAGGCTATGCAGCTTTATTAATACATTGTCACGCCAAAGTAAAGATGCCAACAGATATTTATATAAGCATGTAATTCATTTTCACAAGACAAATGTCATTAACTTGCATTTAGAAGAAGAATTCCAACATCCCAATTTTCACCAACTTTAATACTAAATGATCCATTTTGGTCTAACCTGCATTCTACAGAGCTACACACTGGAGCCATAAAAAGGAAGATTGCTGATTGGCCAAAAGAATTGGAACATTTTTAGGTCATTACCCCAACTAGATTTCGACCAGTCAGCTGTTTTGATACTCTCAGCTTTATAAATAGATTACAACAGCAGCATTGTGTGAAAGTTGGTGGGAATCTGCTGAGACACTTGAAATACTCATTTCGAATGTAAGTTGGCAACATTTTTCTTGTGAAAAGTAATTATGTACTTACAGAAATATCTGCTGACATCTTTCGTTTGGCATGACAATGTAATAATAAAGCTTGTCTTGAAAATAATGATGTCCTGGGGCAGCTGTAACATTGCCTGACCCAGATGAAAACATTTTGACATTCTCTGTCTCTTAACGTCTGACTCATAAAGATGTATGATCACTTCTTGAAATCAAAATGATGCCTAAATTACTGAAAAGTGTCACTGTACATGCAAAAACCATTAGGAAATCAAGCGCCAAGTGTGAAACTGCAACATTATATGTTCATAATTATTTACCCATTTTAGTATGAAGTTTATATTGAATATCTGTGTAAAAAAAAATGGCTTTTCCTTTGCAACATGTTCTAGACTGACAGCTAGTAGGCAGATTATGCATAGGTTATTTATAAATGACATGCCAAATGTTAAGCGATGTTAAACTTTTGTCCTTGTTAAGGGTATAAATGCACTCGGATTTATTCTCAAGGTGTGAATCTGCATCTTCTCGGCCCAGGGACAAGTACGTAGTAAAGTTTTACTGAGCAGAGCCAATTTTTACCCGGTCAGGATGAGAGGACGAGTGGATTTCCTGAGCCATGCATTGCCTTTTATTTCATTCTATTTAATCAGATATGAAATTATTATATTATAATGATAATTGATATATGTTCTTTTATTTTGCTTACACAAATAAAATAAATTATTGTTGAATAATTAATTGTCTATCCAGAAAGAGCGCAGTAGTTATTATTCTGTATTATGTATCTTCCATACCCTACCACAGTATTGACTTCTCAGGATGTGCCAAAACAGTGGTAAATTACAGCAGCTTGTCAGCATATTAACAGTGTCCACAAAATTACCATATATACTCTTGTATAAGCCAATACCAACTGAAAACTGCATAGACCCAGATCTGCCATCGCATAATGCACCAGCAGATCGTGTTGATGCAGTTTGTAAGGACTAATCAGTAAAACAAACAACATAGACCCTGATCTGCCGGCACATTATGTCTATGTTGTTTGCGTTTTGGATCTGGCTTATATGCGAGTATATACGGTAAGAATATTCTTTACAAGATCACAGATAAATAAGGGTCTCACAGGGTGTCAAGACTATACACTAGAATCTATATTATAAAAAAATAGGATTCTATTTCATTAACTTTACCTTGATCAGTTTCTATTTCATTAGGTTCACCTTTACCCATATTTTGGCAGACCCAGGAATGGATGATTGACCAGTCCATTTTAAATTAAGGATTTATGATGTATAGTCCTTTACCAACTTACTGAAGGGCATGCAAAATTGAATCTATTTAAACTATTAAAATAGGAAAAAGTGACATTTCATGTATGTGTTCATGCAAGGAATGCAAAAACAGATCCAGCTGAATTTTTCACCTCTTGACAAGAAAATTATACCTAAACTTCTAAATGATTGCATTCCACCTATCGAACTGTCTACACAGGTATTTCTCTGACTTTTTGGCATAATGTCTGTTTCAGGCAACCATAGCGTCATAAATACACAAATGCATCAGCGTTTTGTCAACATGGGCCATAATAGCGTTGTCAGACTACACCATAATGTATGAAAAGTAATAATGCTGTCTCTACCTTGACTGTATGAAAGGTACATGAAATATTTTCAGTTAAATTGTACATATGAACTGATGGTTGCTGAAAGAAGAATTCTTCATAGCCTTACTTCCAGGTCTTGGTAATAGATATGGTTTTTATGTTTCTTACCTTAAATTGACTTGATAGAGCACTGTCAGGGACTTGCTAATGAAATTTGCACAAGAAATGTGTAGACACTCACAGTTATGGCGGTAAACTTCGATAGATGAATCAGGTGTAACATTTGACTGAAAAAGAAAGAATGTTCACCAGTCATGAATGTCCACACCCATAACAATACAGATCAAACATTACATACAGTGGTCCCCCTCTTATAAGGCCCTCCTCACCAGCATCCACCTCCTATACACAGCCAGTTTCCTTGGCACAGATGAGTTTGTGTACAAAAGTACCCCTCGTGGGTAGCCACCCCTCTGATGTGGCATGCAGCCAGCATATTAGTCCAAAAATGTCAAATTTACCCCTCGCAAGTGGCCATATTTTATCTAATACGTGTTCAAAACCAATATTTAATTCATACAGTAAGGTAAGTAATCTGATTATATTTTCCAACATCTGTTTCCAATTATCAGGTTTTCATTACTGAGATAATTGCTGACTGAAGTACTTTATAACATGTACCACTTCATTTAATATTATATCATTATCTGCAAATGCCGACGTTTACAGGAAATGGGCTTGACAATGTTGTGATACGGTTTTGGGCTTCACACAGCTGTTGAGTTCTTTTCTTTGATAATTACAACCGGAGGTCATTTTCAAGATCTTAACTTGATCGACATAGGCTAAATATAACTTTTGTGGATTCACACACGAAGAGAAATGAACATTTAACAAAACAGGATACCAGATGAAGACAGAAAAATCATGTGACAGTACATTTATCACTTCCTTTATAAACAAGGCATTTTGCCTACTCTAAAAAAGTTTCGTCTGCATGATTCAATTTCAGTACAATTAGCAACAGAGGAATAAGTCGTTACAAAAGTTTAACATGTCATGATGTTACGGTAATGGAAAATTCTTACTTTAGAAGAAAAAGTAAAAGTTATTCAATTCGACAACAGTGGGTGGAGTTCAGTTGAAATGGGATAAATATTTCCCACTTAAAAATTAAGAACTATTAATGTATGTTCACTTGAAATAAGTCTATTATTAAGACAAGAAGAACCTTTTGATAATTAATGGTACTTTTAAATGAAGATATTAAATGTTTTGAAGTTACATATAGCTTTCTTACTTCATATACATACATATACTTCTCACAAATATAGTCCCCCACCGGAAAGGCCACCCCTTTTATATAGCCATGTTCCTGGTACAGAAGAGACAAGAAGTACAGGTGACCTAGCGTGATAATGATATTGCTTTAGTAGGTTACAGATCCTCAAAATCCATGCCCAAAGAGGCACAATACATTTGGGCTGACATTACTAGTGTTACATGTTTGATTTGGTTTTTATGGGCTTAACGGCATTTTTCAGCACATGATAGGCTATACATGGCGGCCAGTATATCTGGTGGAGGAAGAACCCGGGAAGAACCACCGACCCACGGGAAGCTACTGGCAAGCATTCTCACATAACCACATTGGCCGAGCCCAAGACTCGAACCCACGCGGACAGAGGTGAGATGGCAGTGATCGGTAAAGGCGAGCGCCTTAGACCACTCGGCCATGCAGGGCCCCCTCTAGTGTTACATGTACCAAGCTGTATACATGGCTCTTTTTATTTAAGTTAACTGCGATGCTTCAACTTAAATAATGCATGACTAACACCCCATATTAAACAAATGGGAGCAATATAGCAATTTAAAACAAATCACAGCAAACTTAAGTATATGTTAGTTACATTGCATTAAAGCACTTTAAAATATCACCACTAAGGTAGACATTAGCTCCATCAATCAGATGCCCCATCTCTCCATTAATATACACAAATTTTGCTAAAATGCAAATGTGTCCAAGATCTTAATGATATAAGCTCAAATACCAGTTTTTGTAAAGATTTGTGGTAGGTTGGCAACAGGCACAGCCAATCAAACATCATTGAGAAACTAATAACATGCTTTATATTAAACAATGCAGCTTCAGAGCATGAAACTCATTTTGTGGACTTTGTTCATGAAGTAGACACAAATAATAACTGCCACATCATGGACTTTGCAAAAGCAATTGTCAAGGTACCTCATACAAGACTATTTTATAAACTCAAATCCTGTGGTGTACACAATATTTTTAACTGGATTTTGGATTTTCTACATAACAAAACACAGTATGGAGTGATTTTTGGAAGGATACTTCTCCAGAACGAAATGTAATATTGCCATGGAGTTTTCACCAGAAGACCTCTTATGATGTCTAGCTGGTTCTAAATGAAAATGGTGCCGATATGATGTCCAATATGACCACCACAGTACACATCTTGAAAATCTTGGTATAGCTACTTCTGAGTAAAATGTAATATTGCCAAGAGGTTTTAACCATAAGACTTTTTACGATGTATATAGTTGGTCATAAATGAAAATGGTGCTGATATGATGGCCAATGAGCAGCCATCTTGAAAATCTTGTACTCGCTACTCCTGAATGGATGATCATATCAACATGGAGTTTTCACTCAAACACTTCTTATGATGTCTAGTTGGTCCTAAATGAAAATGGTGCCAATATGATGTCCAATATGGTCACCACGGTGATCATCTTGAAAATCATGTTCTTACTACTTCTCGTGAACGAAATGTAATATTGACATGGGGTTTTCATCAAACGACTTATTATGATGTCTAGTTGGTCCTAAATGGCCACCATAGTTAAAAGAAAGAAATGGTCTTATATTGAATTCCTGGAAATTGTTTTCAGTCACTAGAGCATTCGTCCCTTCGAGGGACTTTTGTTTAAATGTATTCATGCTGAGCTGCTGCCAATCATAGACATCCCAGAAATTTTTTAAAAAGGCTTTGGCATGTGTAATGTTTGACCAATTATAAAAATGATTTAGAGAGCAGACGGATAAGTTGGTGGCATGCGCTACTTTTCGGGCCAATTCTTTATAAGTAATATATATTTTATTTTTGTAGCATTCATTTAAATTTTCAATAAAGAAATTATTAAAATTTTCATAATATTTAAACATATACCCCCAAATTTAAACTTTTTTTATCATCTATTAACTTAAATAGCTACTTTATAAGATGTGGAAGTTTCCCCACATTTTACTTCTTTCTTTGTGGCCAGTAATTGGATTTTTAGAAATTTGTAACTGTATTTTAAAAAAAAGTATTCATGCCATAATACTACCAGTCATCAACAACCCAGACAATTTTTGAAGAGACTCTGACATGTTAGATGTTTTACCAAAAAAAAATAATAACTTAAATAGCTGTTACGTCGAAGGTCACCACATTTAACTCCCTTCTTTGTGGCCAGTAATTGTATGGTGAATTCATGCCAAGATGCTGTATGTCATAGACAGCCCAGAGAATTTTGAAAAGGCACTGGCATAGTCGCAAATGCCGTACTGCCGCATGCGACTTTAATTCCATCTCTTCATCATGTTAAATGTTTAACAAGAAAAAATTACTTGGAAAGCAAAATGATTGATCTCTGTAGTGTGTGCTATTTTTTGGACAAATTGTTTTATAAATGATATTTATTTTAGATTTTATTTTTAAATTTTTTAAAATTTTCAATAGAAGAAATACTAATTGTAAATTTAAACTTATTTGAATGTATACCCCCAATTTGTAATTTTTAAAATATATTTTTATGTATGTGTTAACTGAAATAGTTGTTTAATGACATCTGGAAGTTTTCACACATTTACTTCTTTCTTTGTGGCCAAATTTTTTTTTTTTTTAAATAACTTATTTTTAAAAAATGTATACATGCAGAATTTCCGCAAATCATAAATGGCCTAGTGAATTTTGCAAAAGACTGGCGCATTTAAGGTTTGAAAAAAAAAATGATTTAGACAGGACAAGGATATGTCTGGTGTGTTCCACATAGTTTGTCCAATTCTTGATAAACATTTCGTTTATTTATTTAAAATTGACTAAAATTTTGATCAAAGAACTAATTATAGTTTTCTTAATTTATATACATATATACACAGAGTTCTACTTTGTTTTTTCATGTATTAACTTAAATGGCTACCTTACAGCTGGAAGATTCTTCACATTTACTCTTTTCATTGTTTACAGTAAATATAACTTTATACCAATTATATTAAAAATATATTTATGTCAAGCGGCAAGTCACCTACAACCCAGAACATGTTGTAAAGGGATTTTGCATGTTTATTGTTAGACCAATAAATAAAAATGACATCTAAAAATCTTATGGTACAAATTGAAGATGAATACACACTTTTTCTCCTTTCTCTGTTGCCAGTGATTGGATTATTGACATCTTAAATCGTTTAAAAAATACAATCAAAGCAAGTTTTAGCAAATCATGCATTTGACCAAGGTATTATAAAAACGCCTAGGGGAGGTTTAATGTGTGACGTGTTAAAAACTGATTTATAAAATGGAGGGATGGATCTATGGCTTGTGCTAATTTAAATGCTTTTTATTCGAGAATAATGTTTATTGTACTCATTTTAATGTTAGTACACTATTTAAAATCACAATTCCTTATTCAAGTGAATATAAAACGTACCTCTACAAGAGAGAGAGAGAGAGGGGGGGGGGGTAAGTGCGGAGAGATCAGGCACGTACTCGCTAGTGGCATTTACACCCAGTTGTGAAAGTTCGCACCTCATCGAAACAAATATATTTCTTTTGATCTCGAATTGTTTTCATTCCCAGTTTTTTAGTTCTCTGCGCTCGCATGATATTTTATACAAAGTTTTATATCACTGTGTTGCTATCTATCTGCCAAAGGATTTGAGTCTCAAAAGCTCTACAATCACAATGCTGCCTTTTCATTCTATTCAAACCGCAGGGTGCACGTATAAAGAAACTCTCTCCTCGAACTCTAATTCTGTGGATTTATCTCCTTATGGAGGCGACCACTGCTAACACAGTGGAGGAGTTGAAAGCACAAACATCAATATATGTGCTACAAACTACTTTAGAATCTAACATATACAGAATAGCTAAATTAAAGTTTTGTTGTTTTTGTATTTGTATTATATTTATTATTAATATTATTAATATTATTATCTTGTCATTTACCTATACACAAAACGAACACAAAACATCACATGATATTCGTGCGGGTAAAACCTCACCTCGTCTTTTCTTTATTTTGATAATGTTCTCACATGCAATCTTACAACCAGTAATTTACTATAATTAAAAAGAACGCTTTACATTAATTTAATCCATTTGACCTAGGTGTTTGGCATAGTTGATGAGCATTTCTGCGAATATGCCAAAATGTGCAAAGTTAACGTCACATTCTATTGAGGGGAACCTCTCTGACAAGTTGCCGGTAGTCCAGAACAATCGTTGTCGTTTGCACTTTTTTATCAGATTATAAATATAAAATACCGTTAAAAAAAAACGTACAAAATGTGTTTTGGACAGAGTTTGACTGTATGAATATGTTTAAGCAGCAATGTATATACGAATCCTATTCTTTATACTAACCTGATCTTCACCTTGGGTCACTGGTCCACACATTTTTATTAATAAACCTTGGACACTGGCCTTAAAAGTTTTATGAAAAACCAGGACCACCTACGCCACCGGCCTTCAAAATCTTGTGTAAAAAAAACAACTCAGCCAATGGTCTTCAGTATTTTATGAAAACAAATATGGGTCACCAGCGACACCGACCTTCAAAATTGTATGAGAAAAACTTGGGCCATTGGTCGTTTCAAACTTGTACTAAAAAAGAAACAATCTGGGTCTGTGGTCTTCAAAATTGTATTGAACAAAATCCCGGGTCAGTCGTCTTTAACATTTTATGAAAAGTACCTAGGTCAGTGGTCGCCAATTTTTGTTATGAACAAACTTAGGCCTTAATTTCCTACTGATGATACACTGGATAGATATTAAGCACGGTTTGAAATGAAATATTCGCAAAATCAACTAAACTGGGCAGCATGGTTGGCAACATCAGGATGTGGAATATATTTTTGGCATTTATCAGACAAAAGTATACTAGAGTTAGCAAAATCAATATATAGGTTTCACATATACATTCAGATAAGAAAACTTGTCGTAATGATAAATACCATTACCATATGATCAAGCATTTAATTCAGGAAACAATATAAATCTAAAAGTATATGGCAGAAATTGTAATAACTTTATTATTCCTCCTCGTCATGATTGGAGATGCCTACAAAAGAAGAATTTAACTGCTATTTCTGGTCTAAGCATAATTGCCTATTACAAAGATGTTGGTGTGACTGATGCTGAAATACTAGTAAATAGATTTGTACAATCTAAAATGAACGAATGGTGGGATAGAGGCTGGTTTGAGCGACACAATTCTGAGTTTTGTAACACTCAGTTAACACCAAAAGAAGAAATAGGATGGACTTATTTCTTTTTTCCTGATAGCAATGGACTAATATATGGAAGAACAGAGCGCCTTAATCAGAATAACGAGTCGTATATGATATCTAATTTAGGTGCTCATGTAGAAAAAGAACAAAAAATAGTATAGAATATGATTCTACTGTTAAAGACGGTGTAAACAAATTATTTGAAAAATTACTTTTAGGCGCACAAGGTTATGACACAGATGAAAACATTACAACAAGACTTCAGGATTATATTTCACGTTCAGAAGTTAGACTAAACTATTGTCTATTGAGCATTACTGGTTATAAACCAGAAGAGCTTACGGGATGGCCTGTGGTTGGTCGTCTGTCCGTCCATTAGCAAAAGGTTGTCATCGCTACTCGGACGAAACTGCTTGGAGGATTGCCATGAACCTTACACGCACATTCATCTCATGGTCTAGTTAGTCTCAAATGAAAATAGTGTTGTTGGGAAATCCAATATG
Organism: Margaritifera margaritifera; assembly: GCA_029931535.1. Classification (NCBI taxonomy): domain Eukaryota; kingdom Metazoa; phylum Mollusca; class Bivalvia; order Unionida; family Margaritiferidae; genus Margaritifera; species Margaritifera margaritifera. The sequence goes on along the minus strand of JAQPZY010001058.1, from coordinate 195,846 downwards.
GCAGCCACAACGGCCATTTTGACAATTTGTTATCTCTACTCCTCCTGAATGGATGATCTTGTCAATATGGGGTTTTCACTAAAAGACTTCTTATGATGTCTAGTTAGTTTCTAAATGAAAATGGTGCCGATCTGATGTCCAATATGGCCACCACGACAGCCATCTTGAAAACTGTGTTATCGCTATTCTTCCTGAACTGAAAGATATATCGACTATGGAGTTTTCACCGAAAGACTTTTTATGATGTCTAACTAAAAATGGTACCGATCTGACATCAAATATAGAAACAACGACAGCCATCATGAAAATCTCGTTATCGTTACTGTTCCTAAACGGAAAGTCATATCGACGTGGGGATTTCATCTAAAGACTTCTTATAATATTTAGTTTGTCCTAAATTAAAATGGTGCTGAGCTGCCCTCCAATGTGACCGCCGCAGCGGCCATCTTTAAGCATTGTTTTCTCTACTCGTAAATGAATGGCCATATCGACATAGGATTTTTATGAAAAAAAAACTTCTTGTGATATCTAGTTGGTTCAAATTAAAATGGTGCCGACTTTACCTCCAATATGGCCGCCATGGTGGCAATTTTGAAAATCTTGTTATTACTTCTCTAAGATGGATGGTCATCTCGACATGTGGTTTTCACCAAAAGATTTAATATCGTGTTGACTTGGTTCTAAATGAAAATGGTGCTCATCTGACATCCAATATTCAATTGGTCAACATGGCAGCGATCTTGAAAATATTAAATACTGTGCTTGCTAGTCCTCCTGAATGGATAGTCATACTTGCATTTTTTTTAAAAATATTTTTTTTAATTTTTTTTTATCGAAAGACTTCTTATGATGTCTAGTTGGGCAATAAGAGTGGCCTGTGAAAATATAATCCGTCATGTTGGTCCTGGAGTTATGGAAGAGTACATTTGTGACACAGGCCTGAGAGGTTATCGTAACTTTCGCGTGTCATAGGTAAACAAACATCGTCTACTTATTAGACAAATAATTTCATAAACAGATATTAAGTTATAAAGCTTATTGAAAATAAGATGATGCAGACGATGTCTGTATACACGTGGCACGCGACGGCTCCTATAACCACTCAGTCCTGTATCAACAATGGACTCTTCCATAACACCAGGACAAATATGGCGGATTACATGTACACAGCTCCCTATTTTTCAGCATGTAGTGAATGAGTGGTGTTGCTGTGTATGTTGATACAAGTAGTGTTGAAATTATTCGTGCGCGAAGCGAGTTAGGTAATTTTAGTATTTTGTATTACGTGCTAGCTAGATAACTTTAAAGCACATTCATTTTAAAAAGGAAGATGAAATTCAGGACTTTGTTAAATTAAAAGTCAATAACTATAAATAGTATTTAAAATATTTGTAGCCTGATAAGTTGGAAATAACTTGAAGGTAACTTGAAAATACCTTGAAGGTAAATTTAATTTGGTTGCAAACTAAATGGAAGATGGTGAAAGTAAGACGGAGAAGGCAATTCACAAAAGATAAAAGATCCAGGTGGATTTGAACTTGTAACAAATTTGGAAAAACTTCACAATAATTTTAAAAACCAAAGCAGACAAATTTAAAAATATTATGGCTAATGAGAGAACTGAAGGCAAAGAGTCATCTAAGCATGACTTACACGGTGTTGCCTTGGTAGACTACAACATTTAATGATTGATAACTGGCGTAGTTGTTTCTATAGGAACATGTGTTATACGTGAAGGGAAAAAAAAACACCTATAAAAGAATCAGTGATGGTGGAGCCTGCTAACATATTTCCCAAAGAGTCAAATAAAGAAAATCCATTTCAAGAATGTAGCAGAGTCATGCAATCGTGAGAAAATTTTATAAAAGTTATATTAATAAATGGCAAGCGAAACGAGACACATAATTAACACTATATACTATACAGCATTCAATTACAGCAAGATACAATATGCGTTTGAAGACGATATTTAATGTTAACATCGATTCCACAACTAGCATGGGTATAGACGAAGGAATAAAATTGGTTACTCGAATTTGGGCCAGTTTATGACTGACTACCTTATAGTATAAGGGATACTACCAGACAAAATAATTAAGTAAACTTATTATTAGCTTGTTAATCTCTTTAAATGATAGATGCATTATCTAACGAATATGGAATAAATTTTAGGCTAATGAAAATTAGGAATGATTTTGTTAAAGAGATAGAACATTACAGAGAGGTAAGAAGAAGAACAAATATCAAACAGCGTACAAGTTTTTATTAATTTTTTTAACTTTGTAGAAGTTGGTATGGCAAGTGTTTCCGGTGGAATGGGCGTTGCGACTGCTAGTTTATGAGCTGGTCGCATTAGAGGACTTATCATTCCTTTAGTTTTACAGGGTTTTGTTCAACTTTATTAGGGTTTGCTGCGAAAGCTCAAGTGAAAAGTTAGTATACAAAAAGTTTAAAAAATACGATTGGATTTTAACCTCTGGGATAAGCAAGTTGAATACTAATAATGAAATGTTAAGTAAAACAATAGGCGATAATTAAATAAGTCACGATGAATTTAATATGATAGTGAATACAACAAATAGTTGCAACGATTTAATACCAGAAGCTGCAAACCGACGGCTTCACGGGACTCTTAATCAGGTTTCTTTTCCCGTTACTTAAATGGTAAGGCCAAGTAAACTAATACACAAATCTAGCTACATTATTTTGTAAGGACAGGCTGGGAAACAAATATATTTTTAAAATCCAATTGAAAACAGAGATGATAAGTTACACATTTCATTACAGAGAATATATTTTGGTTATTACAGTATTTAAAATGATCAAAAATCAATATATTCTACTATATAACCAATAAGAATGAAACCATATATTCTTTCTATAATCTTGAAATTTACATGAAAAAAATCAAAGAAAAAATTACTGCTAATGATAAAATGAAGAAAACATAGATATTACATATCAGAAACATAACTCTAAAGTTTTAATAACTCTGTGCAATAATTACATAATGTATATAACCAACCAACTACAACTCTAAATTACTAGAATTTAATAACGTGAAATCGATAAATACATCTGCCTAGTCAGATACAGTCGGTGGAGTTTTAAGCCTAAAATCTTATTTATTTTCCTTTATCAACTAAACAATACAAACAAATTGACTGTATCAGTTCTTACTATACACTCTATTAGAGTCCATACCTATTAAAATGTATTTCATGGTGATTTCATCTCATATGATGTTGATAGTCCAGATAAACAATTTCAAAGATGTACTATAAACGGATTAAATATCAGAATTGAAGATGAATGCTGAAAAGTAATATATTTTAATGGTATGTCAATTACATATATCATTAGAACATCTACAGCAAAATAGCTCCTGCACAGTATGTAAGCTTAGGCAAAAGCAAATTAATTTTCCCGTGTCATGTTAAATAAATGAGTTTGGTTAAGCGCAATGGATCATTTTCTTAGCTATCCAGCAATAGCTACCGATGTATTTGTATTCTTAATTATGTATACGACGAGCAGTTAGATTAAAAGTAATATAGAATTTGAAATGCAAGATAAAGTTTGTTATACATTCGACAAATATAGAAAATGGTGGAATTTAACTACCAAATAAATGATAGAAATATCTTCAAGAGGTCCAAGTGATTTTAGTTTTAAATACTAAGAGAAAGATGAAAAAGATAACAAAGATGAATCACTAGGTCAAACATACAAAATACTTGAACAACAACTGTATTTAAAATATAACAGATCCTATCTGATGCACTATTAGAGTGTCTGTACAAAGACGTACTGACGATTATATACGCAAGACGTCTGAGGATAATAATTTCGAAAAATATCAAAACACGGCGAGAAGAGATTGATAAAAGATTAAAGATGCAGATAAGAATATCACCAAAAAAATCAACTAAACTCTCAGAACAGAAACAACCACATAGATAATAACAAGAGGAATTTCAGTTGCTCAAAAATGTCTTAACCGGGTGATTAAGAACGATACCAATTGCTTTACAAGCTTAACAAGCAGTTATAGCAGAATCGAACATAGGGCCTGTATAAAGCATACAGGAAGTTTTAGAACCAGTTGAACAAAGTGATAAATGCTGAAATATTACAAAACAAAACTCCTGATTGAATGTGCTCAGCTGCTTTTTTGCTGTCATTGCACTTTGGTTCAAACCTTGCGGTTGTCCCAGAGGGACGGACGACGATACCTTTCATGATGGTGATGACGCTGATGTATGTGCTTCATTTAATTTCATCAGTACTCTTTCAATAAAACCACAAACAACATCATGGACTTTTAATTGATGGTGATAGTTTCTGAATATGACAAATGATTCCTCTTCAGGCATTATGTATGTCGACTTGCCTACGTATTTACAGTAACTTTTTGCGATCCGATAACTTCTCTTCTGAAAAAAACAACAACATGCATTTGCAGAAATATTTCTTCCAATGATGCACACAATGCAGATACCGGCAAATCTAGATGAAATGGCAACAATCCGGTGAAGTATATGCTTTTGTTTGATCTTACAGAGTTATATTTTGGTTCATTTTGATAAGTCTAGAAGTCGATTGGAATAATTTTCCTAATTATTGATGTCAGATTCTAATTTATGATATCAGACATTGATTTGGAAATGTTAGCAGCTCTATAATTTTCAAATATGTCATAATTCTTCTTGATTTGTTTCTCGTCTATTTTTCCAGCTCTTTATCAGTTGAGTTTCAAACGGTTATATCTTTGTACGTTCCATTCTCTATGCTTAATTCATGTTGTTCCTGTTCCACTTTTGTCGAAATATAGTTATTTTTATTTATGTCTTCTATAAATTCCCATTCTTTTTCTAGCTGTGATCGTATCCATTTATTTGTTATTTTAAAAAAAACATAGTTAAGGGTGGTGAAGATTTTGAAGTGAAAGGGTTTGACAATCCGGTAGATGAAGATGAGAACGATACAAGGACAGGAGAATATGAAATTCAAGTTGACGACACCGTAAATCTTGCTAGTAGCTTTCATGATGTAGATACAAGACCAATAGAGTACGATCGCAACAAAATTAAATTAAGAAATTCGGGTTATATTGTAGGCGATACTTATAAGCAACTATTTAAGTGGTAAGTACAGAGATGGTAAGGGTGAATTATACATCTCATCTAAAAAAAAATACTGTCGTGTAATTTATGTTAGAGTCACAGACAATGGCGTAACAAAACTTTATTACCAAGCTCGATAGCGAAAAAGCAGAAAGGTCGAGTTTTATGCGAGTTTCAAATACTGTGGATTTAGGAACATATAAGATATCAGTGATTTTTGGATTAGACTTAAAGACACTGATGACACACAGCCTAAATACCCGCTACAGTTTACTGTTGAACAAAGACATCCAATGCATGATACTAGAGGCACGCCATTACTGGAAGAAACTTTGAATGATGCGAAAGAACTTAACAGGTGAATTAAGACAAGGACATAATTAATTCAGCTAATTAATTAGACGAAGCTTTTAGTAAATTGTCTTCCAGTGATAAAACCCAAGCTAAAGAAGAATAAATTGTTCCAATGATATATACGCCACAAGAAGAACACATTGTCCAAAGGTTATATACGCCACAAGAAGAACACATTGTCCAAAGGTTATTTACGCCACAAGAAGAAAGGGAGATGTCGACATATAAAGAGGATATTAAAACTGTCGCATCATAACAGAAGCTGCTCAAATATAACAAGAATGACCTCAACAGCAGATAAAATGATTTAAGAAGAAATTAAGAATAAAACAAATTCCGTCGAAAAAATTTATTAAAAAATATACTAAACAAAGATAAAATTATCAGGTTAGAATTAATTGAAATTTCGAGAAAAAAAATGAATAGTAGTTACAAGCTTAAAATGGATTTTTCTTTTAAAAGAGTTAAACTAACTCTCGGGGAAAAACTAAACTCTTATTCAAAGAAAAGATTGTGTAACTATTCAACAGCGATTGCAATGATAATACCAATATATCTAGAGAAAATGTTTTAAAATGTGCTGTGACTGGTGATGTTTAGTCTCAACCTACTTTACCTACTCCTACTCCAGGGGAATCATTTTCTGACACAATCAAAAAAGGTTTGAAAAACTCAGCAAATTATGTGTTTGTGTTAGCCAAACAAGTAGCAGTAGCTGGAATTGTTGGTGCTATTATAAGTTGGTTATTTAACAGTGCTGGTCAGATTGTTTCTTACCTTGCTGAACATGTTATATTACCAGTGTTCGCATTGGTTGGTTTGTTATCTGCATTTTTTTTGGGGGGGGGGGGGTGGGGGGGGGTATTTTTTTTTTGTATCCAAGGTGTAAACAAAGAGTCTAGACTCTAGTAAACTATTTCAAAAAAGGAGCGACCGCAAAAAGGAGTATAAAAAATATGATTTATTTCATGGTCGATATCGTTTTTGAACGTTCCTAAATTACCATGTGTCCATTGATCTTCCAGGAATCGGCCAAAATTGGCAGACATGACAGTAGGTATGTCCTTGTTGTCTCGAAGAGACAAGCCTTGTCGCAGAGCGACATCCTTGCCGGAAGCGAGATATTTCGAGGAAAGATCGTCATCATAAACCTTCTTCTCTACATAATTTTTAATCATTTTGTCTTCTTTTTCGTCCACTGCAATTTCCTCTCATACCGTAGCAACTTGTTTATCAGCCTTTGGAATACCACTCTTCATTACATCGCTTTACCATCAAGTCCGTCAACAATTTCTACTACTTTACCACAGGTAGTTGCAATTGCTCCAATTCTGGGTCAATCACATACGCAAGGCATAGCTGACCTTGGAATCTACTGCAAAGCATCGGTATCTGTATGGGCACAACCAGATCAAAAGATTGGCAAGAACTTGGAGGCATGCAGCAACTAGATTAACTGCTTCATAGTTATATTTACGACTGCTTCATAGAAACTTTTGCTGCACAGTTTTATGTTCTACTGGCACATTATCGATCAGGTATTTAGTTCTTCCCTTGAAGTATCTCCATTCATTTTATGGTTGAATTCTAAAATTTATGCAGATCATTTTTTTCAAAGCTATTGCTATTGCATTGCTCTCTGGTAAAGATACTCTGCATTCAGACATCAGTTTTCGAATCTGGAAATAAACATGAAATATGTATACTGATTTCGCTAACTCTGGTCCATTTTTGTTCATCAGATGCCAGTACGAAATTCCAGAACCAGCTGTTGCCTCCACACTGCCCAGTCTCTTTCTTTCTGATAAAATTTCATGTCATAATGTGATCTGTATCATTTCATAGAGTTGTGCCTGTCAAAGTTTGAAGCTTAGTTACCAAAAGTGTTGAATGGATTGAATGGGAAAAATTCAGTTTCAGTAGTTTTTATTTTCTTTTATAAATCTGTAGTTTATTTATCTACGATAGAGGTTATGTTTGCTAACTAAAAGCCATCAATGTTGAATAGTGTTCACCTATGCTTCGTATATAAAATTGACGTTTCTTCTCCAAATATATTGAGCCTCCATTTATTATTTTTCGACATTCACGTGCAATTGTCTGTTGATTTTTTTAAAATCTCTAATCTGTTAATTTCCTCTATAGTGATGCCAGATTAATCTCTTTTCTTTTGCATGATCTTTGCATCTCTGTTATTTTTTACTTTGTTTTTTTCCATTTCCTTTATCTGCTCTTCTCCGTTGCATTTGTAACATTTCACAACTACTGTTGTTCCTTCAGGAAACTTCTCCACTAAATATCATTCTACAATTTAGCTCAGTAGTTTAATTTCAGTTACTATCAAATGAAAGTTCTGTAAAATTCGAAGAATCAAAATCTATATATTTACATACTGCGAAAGGTGCATTTGTTTTAACTTCATCAAGATGGTGTAGATATTCAGCTGATTTCGGTTACGTTTTTCGTGATTATTTCTGATTGAACATTTTACTGGATGAGTTGAAATGGTTCATGGTAAAAGTTTTGTTTAGGAAAAATGCATAGTTGATTTAGAATTTGTATAAATCGCTGCTTTTGCATCTTTGAAGGGAATTTGAAAGACGTTTAAATGTCATCATGATTGCATCATTACATTTTATCGTGTTTAAAACCTCGCAGACCAGCTCGTTTTGTTTTACATTGCATTTGCCTTTCAGATTTCGTAGATTAACCTGGAATCAGCTTCATATTTTAAACTTGTGTCCATTCTCTTTCCTTTTGCTATGTTATTTATTACCATGAGAGAACATTGCCTTCATTGTAGTCAATTTATCATGTTTTTCATGTGCTTTCGTTTTACCGTCTGTTTTTCGTGATCAATATGTATTTAAATGATGTGAATGTGTTTAACTTCTTAATTTCTTAATGTGCTGTTTTTATCTCATCTAATACGTTCTAGAAAAGCGTTACATTGCAGAAACCTACAGTTTTCTTGCTACCTAATACTACTATCAAAGTATTGTGCTGCATTCGTTTCCACTGGAGAAGATGTTGCTGCGCAACTACTCTGATCCTGAAAGGAAAGTGATGGGTACTTTAATTACATCATTTATTTTTAATGCAATAATGTATTCTTCTGGTTTCCAACTGTTAAACGATTCATAATATCCTTTCCATTTCACAAATACATATTTTTAACCGTTCATTTATATTGCGTTCAAAATCTATTCAACTTTGTAAATGTGTAATAGTTTTGACATATGGAGATAACTCTTGCTCGTAAAACATGCCCTCAATATCCTCTCAAATTAAGTTTTCAGGATTGTATACTTCCGGCTCACCTAATATTATTTGCCTGATTTTTAATATTTTCCCAGTAAACTAGGAAGGTAGCTCTATTCAAATACTGTTTTATATTTTTGAAATTCTGACGTGCTGACCAATTTTTAATTTATGAGTTCCAAATGTATCGTTTGTTTAAAAAAAAACCAGATTTATCCATATTTTCAGCTGTGTTCTTGCTCGCTTCAAATGGAATAATGTTTATTGATGTAGGATAAGTGTTATTGTATCCATAAGTTAGATTTGTTAAAACTTCAACCCATTTTCTGGTTTCATTTGAGTGAAATTATTCCACAGTGTAGTATTCAGAGTTCTATTAAACCTTTCCAGTACTGATGTTTTTTGGTGTAAGTAAGTTGAAAAGAACTCAGTGCTTTCATTTTTCATCATAATCCTTAAATTTTTAGCTGCAAAACTTTTTTCCTCATGAAACAGAATATGAAGCGTCGTGTTTACTATCTCATTTATAGATAGATCCATCACTGTTAAAATTTATATGTATCCATCGTTGTAGTTTTCGTATACTTGCATGTCAGCAATGACTGCCTACTACTGGTCATCGGCGTGACTAACATATACTATTCTGAAAGGAAATATTTTATTCGCTTGCTTTGTGTAATGTGTAAGTTGATTGTTCAGCTTTCCAGCTTCATTCTTCCAATACAATTTTTTTTTCTTTTTTTTCTTTTTTTTTTGGGGGGGAGGGGGGGGGGCGTTCTCGTTTAATTTGTTCCCACAATTGATTGATATTTGTGTAAGCAACTGTAATTTCATGATCGTGATACAGTTGTGCTTTGTCTTGCTCTGTAACATATCCGAAGTCAGCCATTTGCAATGGTATAAAACATATAGAGAATATGTTATGCTTGACATATTGTCTTTCGGCGTTATCAATAAGCCAACATGAGACCCATCAACAACGGGAGCTTTTATTTTCAGCAATTTACAACGTTTCTTCAATACTTTCAAACGTATGAATTATTTTAGATTTGTGTCAAATGTTGCCATCCCTATGGTTGATTCAAAAACAGCTACTTCATATACTGAGTCACCATGTACTGTTTTAATCTAACTTTGTTTCCGGTAAAGTTGTAGATTAAACTTATACAGGTTATGAGATCTTCGAGTTGTACTGTAAATTAGCCGAATACAAATGTGTGCATTTACTCACATAAAATACTTCATTTGTTCCTTCTTCATACCGCACTATCTTAACATCCTTGCTATGAGGATGTATGATGCTTGTCTGGATGGTGTCGTCACTGAATGTAATCTGTAAAACTCGATCCTTTCTTAAACATTGCAAGACATATTGTTTTGTTCGAAATTAACAAATCAACATCTTTATTATTTTGTATATTATTTTGTACCACAACTAGCACTGGCCACACTTTTATACCATCCAAACTTGTAAACAAATGCACGTTAACTCCTGATACTGAGATTGTAGCTTTGATGTAAACTCATAAAATATGTATGTCACCTCTCTGAAAAGTATTTAATCTGTCACAATATAGCTTTGTTCAGATTTATTGGTCTTCCCATCCATCGTTATGAAAAGGGAGCAGAGGTATAGTTGCTATCTCGTTTTCCAATACTATAGCCAGTGGCACATACCGATAGTTTGCTACAGGTAGCAAACGTCACAAATGGACATCTGATTCGAAAGACAGTTTGGCTTTTTTACCTATACCAAACAGCTTTCGCATATATGCAAATATCGATTTGTTCACTTTAGACACTAAATCCTAGAACGATAGATAGATTCCTGGTCTTGATCAAGTCAGGAAAATCTCAGCTACCCGCTGTTCTTCGATTTCCGGAAAGCTGAAAAGGACCTTCTCTACTTCGGTGGATGCAACAAGGTCTGTAACATTGTTGATCAGGTGGTTAGAGACAATTTTTAGGTCCAATTTATTCAAATACTGGTATTTGGTAATATTCTTCATTTTGCAACGTCTGCTTCATCTCTGAAGATTTGGAGCTGACTCATTTCTTCGTGCTCATTGGTTTACTCATATTTCCAAACGCTGAAGTGCTTACCTCCAAGCAGAAAGCGAAAAGTAGTCTCTGCACATACATCAGATTTATCTAGATTGACACCCCCCTCATTACCTAATATCTGAACATTGTTTCTATTGAAGCAAAATGGAAACAAATGATATAATGAGGTGCATGCATCCAAGTCCTTGCCAACCAGTTGATCTGGTTGGTGGCATGCCTCCAAGTCCTTGCAAAGCTTTTGCTCTAATTGTGCCCATGCAGATACCGGAGCTTTGCAGTAGATTCCAAGGTCAGGTGTGAATTGATTACGTGACTGACCAAGATTTGGAGCAATTGTAAGTACCCATGGTAAAGTACTAGATCTTTTGACAGACTTGATCGTGAAGCGAGATAAATGGCCAAATACCTAACGACTGCAACAGTGCTGTCCACAACTGATACAAATGAGCTGAAAACAGACCATTTTGAAACAAGTTGGTTGCTTTTGTCATAGTCATATCAAGGGGTTAAACTTGTGACCAGAAGGGTACGAGTTCGATTCCCACTATTGGATCACCCAGGATCCATCTATTTGTTCGTTCAAATATATTATTTAATATTTTCAGGAAAACTAAATCCACTTGTTGTCATTATTAAGAGCCAGCGTGTTTAAGAATGCTAAAACTTTGGTTACGATGGTAACCAGACTGATTAAGCAGTCAGTAACATGAACAAAATTCTACAGCCATCATTTTCTAATTACAGTTATCTTTAAAATAGTATAGGTTATGTAATTTTATAAAGTTGGGAGGGATATCACCTTAACTAAAGGCTTTTAAAAATGTTTGAATATTGCTCTAAATAAACTATGCAGTATTATATGAAACTCAAAAAGTCTTCAAAATTCATGAAGAGTTATATGAAAATAACTGGATGTTTTATTTTTCTTGCAATTGTCTGACGTTTTAAAATTTGAATGATAAAAATAAACTGTCAGGACTCAGCAAGCAGAATATACGATGATACTCGTACAGAGCGTAGTATATATATATATATATATATATATATATATATATATATATATATATATATATATATATATATATATATATATATATATATATATATATATATATATATTGCTATATAAAGTGCTCACAAGGTCAATGTACTCGTGCTAGATAGTGGATGTATAATGCCATCTTCTGTATGTTGACACTAGCAGGTGTCATTAAACTATATCCATATCGTTTCACCTTTCGCTGGCTGCTTAAGAGAAGAAAATTCCGCCGATGTCACGGTGACTATCTCATATCGAAAAATGTCGCTGGACAGAGTGGGACCTTTCTGTTAATCTCTGAGCTAAATATATTATACATGGTATGCAATCTTACTTGCTATGCCTGAATGTCTGCATAAATGTTTCCTTATTATTTGGGAACTCAGTACGTAATTGCCATTTTAAAACTAAGACTTGCCTTAACGTATACTGAGTTTAATCATAGCATTTATGATGTGTGTGTGTGTGTGTGTGTGTGTGTGTGTGTGTGTGTGTGTGTGTGTTGGGCGGGGGTTACGTTTTACGGCACAGTAACACTTGAAGGCTATATCATGCTGAGACAAGTAGCGTAAAGTACCATGGCCAAGGATACACCACGGTAGACGATCCTGGGCGATCCAATAGTGGGAATCGAACTCGTACCCTTCTGGTCACAAGTTTAATGCCTTGCCCTCTGAACAGTAGCGGCTCCGGGGCATGTTTTATAATAGCAAGATTCAGACATTTATTTAATATGCATTCAATCTTTCGTAATTGATCTGGTGTTCAATATAGATGTTCAATCCGTACTTCCGTAGAGCACGTCCAGAAAGAACTCGTTCGATATGATGTATAAATACGTTTCGACCTGGCGGACTCGACGTGTTTTCAAGTCATATCAAACAAGTTCTTTCCGCCGACTCGGAACAAAACACATATGTGGTTTGTATATTTACTGTCTTGTCGTCCAAAACAAAAATGGATATCAATCGCTATGAAAGATACTGGAAAATAAATCAGCACGATGGTAGCTTCTAAGAGTAATTGCACTGTGTCGACATTTCTTAATTTGAAGTCATCCAACTTCCTCTGAGGCGTTGGCTTTGTCTTTCTTGTCATAAGCTAGTTCTTTTGTCAGAATCAATTAATTTGTCAGTATTAACAGACATTTCCAATGTATGCCGTGCAACTTTTGATTGTATTAACAGACATTTCCAATGTATGCCGTGTAGCTTTTGATTGTATTAACAGACATTTCCGATGTATGCCGTGTAGCTTTTCATTGTATTAACAGACATTTCCAATGTATGCCGTGTAGCTTTTGATTGTATTAACAGACATTTCCAATGTATGCCGTGTAGCTTTTGATTGTATTAACAGACATTTCCAATGTATGCCATGTAACTTTTGATTGTATTAACAGAAATTTCAAATGTATGCCGTGCAGCTTTTCATTGTATCTATATGTAGGGTTATGTTTTCAGTTCATCTAATCCCATAAAATGTATATTGTTTAATGAACCTGACCAACTGTTGGGGAATGTTCACATTCTAAAATTAATACCCCTCAGCTAATGACCCAAATATTGCTTATTTGATAGACTTCGTCTACTCGTTTTCCCGTCTCAATTTACCGTTAACAATAAGCTTGTTTTTTTGTCTGGTGACAACCACAAGCTAAATAACAACGTTGATGAAGCTTGAGGCACCTGATTGTATCCATTAACGTGTTTTCCTAAGTGCATCGTCTTCTATCTGGTGGCAGATCCCATTTACTGTGACATGCACTTGTTTTACTTTTTGTTTATGATATCATGTCTTTAACCTCAAATACATTCAGTCTCGCATTTACGACACAGAGGAAATATTGCTTCTTCAGGAAATAGCCTCGGCTTACATTTATAAAAACGGAACCATGTAAACCTTGATTTACTTGTAAGGAACTTTCTCTATTCTTGATTCTATTAATTGCATGTATTTGCACATACGTAAAATTTACACTGTCCATCCAGTATTGATTTTAGAGATTCGTTACAACTATCAGTTTCATTATCAAATACATTAACCGTCAAAGCGGCGGTTCCTTAAGGAGCACAAAGAGCAGTTATATTGATTTTTTAATTGCCCATTATTACACGACAATAATTTCAAACCAGACAATATTATTTCATTGGCAAATTGCATTTAATTGGTTGATTGAACATACAGGCAACGCCTAGAACTTTAATTGAAGATTTGTTAAAAAGCCATTACTTTAAAAAGAGAGGGGAACCCAGATATGGTTTGAATACATTGATTTTGAAGAATTACTTATAATTCGAACTCCAATCCCAAGCTACTTATGGCAGTTGTGTAAAAACGGCAGCTTTTTTAACGTGTTTATGTTTATGGTTCGCTCATTTTAGATTCAGAACCTGTTTTACTTCAATAATATGAAATAATTACAGAAAGTTTGTTGTTTTTTTTTAATTTTTACATTTGAGTTTCATTCTCTACCATTTATACTTGAATCAATAGCCATTTACATATATATTGTTCTAATGCCATTTTAATCAGTCCCCAACAAATATGATCTTGCTTCGGTCAGCTATTTTTCATGCGAAGATGAAACAATTACCTATAATAATAAAATAGAAAACTATTTACGAGTGATGCAAATGTACACGGTTAACATATTGCTTACGAAACCTTTATCCCACAATGCTAGAGATGGCCAATTGCACCTTGACTGATATTATCTCGTCTAAAGCACCCCTCCCTCCTCCCCCTACAAACTATCTCTCTATCTCTATACACTGACTCTCTCGTGCTCGATAAAACGGTGTCTTCATTCAGTAAGAAGAAGAAGCAGAAACTATCAAGTAATACCACAATGCAACGAAATAACTTAATTTACGAAGAAGCGAATATATTTTTTTATTTTTTTATTATTTCATATATTTATTATTATCCTCTTCAATGCGTGTACAAACAGCAGCTACTACTATTGATGATGCTGCTGCTACTGCTATTACAACTAGCAGTACCACAACCACCATATTCACAAATATGCATAAGTAGTATAGGATGGCACTTTGGGGTAAATCGGGAATCCGATGTTAAATTAGGCTTTTGGATTATAGGGACAATATGGGAAATCCTATGCTAAAAATGTCCATAGGTTTAGCATTATGTAACATTGTAACAGTATTTATTTGTCTAGAAATGTAACCTTGTAACATTATAGGTCTGTTTGACATCTAACGGGAAATCCTATGCTAGAAAATGTCCATATATTTACCATTGCGTGTCTCTTTGGCCTCTAACTGGAAACGCAATGTTTAAAAGGTCCATAGGTTTAACACACATGGGTCTATATGGGGCATAAGGGGAATTTAACATGGAGATGACGCCTTGGAGTCTAACAGGAATTTAACATGGAGATGGCCCTCTTTTCCCTAACGCGAATTTAGCATTGAGGCTATAATATTTGGTTTCAAATATGGCACTTTGGACACCAACGGGAATTTAACATGGAGATGGCACTCTGGCCTCTAACGGGAATTTGACGTGGAGATGTTACTTACGGGAAAAAATGTCACCTGGGGATCTGTGGGAAATTAGCAGTATGACACATTAGTGTTCTTTTTATGGAAAAGTATGGGTTCTAACCCAAAATTAGCATTATAACCCCATAGTGTCGCCTTTGGGAATATAGAAAAGTATAGGGTATAACGGGAAATGTAATGTTAAAACTATGCTTATTGACCAATACCCAGTGGACTATTATCCATTACCCCCCCCCACACACACACACACACACACCTCTGCTATTTGACACCGCTAAACCTACTAACCCACACGCCGTTTTGACTGACCAATACGCACAGTTATTCACCAACACAGGGCAGAGGTAGGATGTAAAGAAAACAGGATAAAAATAGAATTTAAATTCCTTATAGACAAAAAATAACTTCCCTATCCCCTTACCTCTCTATTATCCACATACTAACAAAGCAAAACCTCTATCCTTTACCATTCCCTTTTAAATAAAACTAACACACTCATACCACCGCCATAATCACTGCAACCCGTGCCATATTACATATATAGACAAATAATCCCTCAAATAGGAGAGATTTTACCCATCACTTGTTGGAAGTGTATTTTCGAATGACTCTCTGTAAATTTTATGTTGACAGGATGGATAGAAGAACACACACACACACTTAAGAGACACTTTTCATATCCTGCCTAGATCTCTTAAAAAGGAGATACTACTCAAATCATTTCCAAATTAAACAAAAACTAAACTCTCCAATATAAAACTCTCTGTGTGTGTTTGAATATCTTGTCCATACTTAAAAATAAACAAACCAAGACAAAGAGACACTTTTTTTGTGGTATGTTCTCGTGAATAATAATCACAATATCATTTCAAAACACATCACAAAAGTAAATTTTTCTTCTTTTTTAACTATGTTTCTTTTTTAGAATTTCTCCACTTGAATGGATTTTTTTTTTGCGTCAGTATATGTTCTTATAGGATCCCAAAACTGCGTTGATGAAGAAAATACACACAATATTGTCAACACACTATTGGGAATCCGATCATTGTAATCGTACATTATTGAACAGCGTGGATACAGCTGTAATGCTGTAATACTGTATTCCTTCTAGTTTCCAGTCAGAGATGTAATGCTCTCACTAAAACGGCTGCCAGTGTCAGCAAGCTCAATTTGTAAAAATATTTAGTGTTAAGTCAGGCAAATTTTTCATTCATCATCTTTTTTTTAATAATTATTTTATACAGATTTACGATTTTTGTTCCTCGCTACCTTATGTCGCTTGATAAATACACTGACCAGACCTTGGATTTTCCCAATGTTACAAAAAGTGTGGTGTTTTTTTATACTTACATTTAAGATTTTTTTTTCTGTTTCTGTTTCTTTTTTAAACAGCAAAGCTAGGATTTTCTTATGAGGTGACATTTTTTCTGCTCAGGTTTCAAAACGGCAGACCCCAAAGTCAGTTCGTTTGAAAATTTCGATAGAATTTTGTGACAAACCAAAATATTAAGAGAGAGAGAGAGAGAGAGAGCGAGAGAAAGTACAATTCTCTGTTTGAGCTTGAAAATGGTAATATTTTTTGCATCTTATAGGAAATATTTGTACTTGTTAAGAAACGAATGTTAAGAAACTTTTTTAGCTCTTTCTCTCACAGTGGGAAGCGGTGACAACTATCACCACCACTACAGAAACTTATAGCTGATGTTGTCAGGCACATAATTTGTTTCAAAACACAAAGACGCTTTTTACAGTCCACCTAGATCTCTTGGAAAAGATATACTACTCAAAGGATTGCAAAATGAAGTAAAAAAAATAAATCCCTCCATTATAAAATGTGTGTGTGCGTGTGCGTTTAAATATCTTATCCATACTTATAAAAAGATCAAGACATAGAGACACTTATGTTTGCTTGTTTGTTTGTTTGTTTGTTTATTTGTTTGTTTGTTTGTTTATATATTCACTGGCATGTGTCCTTCTGGTGTTTCTTCTGCTTGTCTTGTTTTGCGTTTCTTCGCTGAAATGGGTTCTTCTTCTGCTTCTGAAATTTCCTCTTTTATCTTTTATTTTTCTTCACTTTCTTGGAACTCTCTGTGGACCAGAGTCCTTTTTCTTGAGGATGATAACAGGTATCTTTATTTTGTCTCTCTTTTCTCCCGTCTTAAAGTGTTTTTTTGTTTCTTTGACGTTGTAGACATTCTGGAGTCCAATGTCCTTTCTCTTGACAGACATTGCAAGTATCTTGACTTTTATTTTGAGAGGACTAGTCTGGAGTTCCTCCAGAAGTCGTGCTAGAAGTGTATTTTCGAATGACTGTTTGTAAATCTCTGACCAGAAGTGTCATCTGTTGTGGCTCATCCATCGTCACAGATTGAAACTGCTTGAATGTATTCTCTCAAGTAGTGTGGGTCTCTATGGTGACAGAATTCGTTTCATAGCAAATCGTATAACGTGTTTGCACAAAACAGAGCAGAAATACCTTCTGTCTGCAGGCTTGTTAAATCTCTGTCTTTTAGAGCGTTCAGAGACCTTTCCTTCATAATTATGTCCGAGAGTAAACAGTTAAATGGTTCGTTGCGTTTTACTGGAACCTGTACAAAGTCTCTGTGCCCTGGGATGCGTCGCTAGTAGTGGATGTACTGTGAGTAATGGACCATACAGAAATTTCAGTATAGTCCTATATTTGTTCCCCTGGGCTTCGACTAGGCGTAATTAAATAAATCAATCGAGAAATGTCGAGAAATTCAAATTCCAGATCTGTCATTATATCCAGTATTCTGAATACTAGACCAGTCAAATTCAATGCACATATAAAAACTCAATTGTCTACTATCCAACACGCCGTTTGGAGTGCAATTCCCTTGACTCCCGATTCCCAAAAGTGACCCTATAGACCCCCAAGTGACATTTGTGTCTCCAAGTGGCATCTCCACATTAAATTCCTGTTACAAACCAGAGTGCCATCTCCATGTTAAATTCCCGTTAGAGTCCAGATGGCCATCGCTATATTAAATTCCTGATAGAATCCAGAGTGTGATCTCCATGATAAAGTCCCCATATAGACCCATATGAGTTAAACCTATGGACTTTTTAACATAACATTTTCCGTTAGAAACCAAACAGATCCACAATGTTAAACCTATGGACATTTTTAACATAAGATTTCCCGTTAGAGGCCAAACAGACCCAATAAAGTTACAATGTTATATTTACCGCCAGACAGAACCACTGGACATTTTTAACATGGGATTTTCCGTCTTGTCTCTATAATCCAAAAACCTGATTTAACAAATATTTCTCGTTTTACTCCAACGTACCATCCTATACTAATGGCCTACTACCGCCATGGTAAAATTACCATCTTGGTGGTAATATCTGCTGCCAGAGGAAAACAAATAATCGCCACAACTATTGCAATCAAAATTAGTAGTCAATAGTCATGTTACCTCACATATTGTTGAAAGTAAATGACTGGAATGTGATTGTGGACGGTCTGTCGATGTGCACAATCTGTTTTAAAATTTCAGTCTGCCTTCTGGAGTGGGGCTTGGTGGTTTGAACACACAATCAAAACAACCGATGTCAGATGGGTTTTGAACAAGACCCCCTGGGTCATAACCTTGAAGCATGCAAGTGTGGCACCCGAGTCATGAAGTGGAAAACATTGAGATCCTCACCGTAAATATAGAATATAGAAATCATACATGTCTTTCTTCTTTATTTCACGTATCAGCGTTCGGTGAATCACTAGAGGGTCTCTGAAGCCCGAGAGCGAATGGCGAGGTTTTCAACACACTCAGTCGATTTGCTAAACGTTGATACCAGAAAACAAAAGAAGAAAAAATGCATAAATCACCATTCTTACATTAAAACAAAATTGGAAATTTCCAGCTGAAATTTAAAGTTTTCGTAGTGAAAGCGTCGATCCAGTACGTTGGCTTTATTTAATCCTTTCCAGTGGCGGCGCGCACTCTCAATCAGCTTATACATAAGCGTGTCGTAGGAGAGCCAACTTCGAAGATCTATTGAGAAAGAACCACTTTAGTGAATCATTAAGCATAAACATGTCATTTATGAAAAATAAAACAACTACAAGATATATGACAATTAAATACGTCAAATTGTACAGGTTCCTAAACTTATTTTGACTGAAGCACAAATCAGAATACAGACCGGTTACTGTGGAGCAGGGATCAGACTAGGATAAAATGCTCCCTTGTCAGTATCTAGCTAAGTTGGTGATATCTAAATTTGTAAGATTTTGTTTGGCTGTGCCTTGCATTTGAACTATTCATGCTAGGAACTGATTTCTACCATGGAATAACTGAGAAATAATCATTCTTTATTTTGAGATGCACTTCATTGTAGTTGTGAAAGTAGTATGGCCGAAGTGCACATGTAAATTTAGTGTGTGATATGGTCACAAACTAAGTTTTGATTGACCCTGAAACCCAATTTTGACCCTGTAGCTTTTGACCAGCTATTAAACGTAATTATGCTGGACAATCTCTGTCAATTCACGGTGTGTGTAATGGTCTAAAATGGCTATGGCACCCCTAGGAATCCTAGTATGAGTGAGACGTTGTTCGAGTTGAGCTAGGATAAATGTATCTATGTAATACATAGGAAAAGTAAGGGTGGTCTGACCCCTTGTCAGGAATGTTTAAAAGAGTGGCCACATGGCATCTTAAAACTCTCATTTTGAGCACACTACTGTAGAATCAAAACCTGAAATTTCTCACACTACTTGCTGGTGTCATTAAAATAAAATAGTATCTATAATTGGATGCTTTCAAAATATTTAATTCAAAATATAAAAGATTTTAATTGAAAAATTAAAATATTTTAAGCATTGAAATATTTATAGCTTGGGATCATTTAAATTGTCTCATGATGTCTCATGATGAAGTTAAGTGAGCTTATTGATTTTCTATTCACTTCTCACAACATTATTTTTAATATCTTTTCATTTAACTCTAAGAGGGGAGGGACTTTATTAAAAACACATGAAGACATCATTCTAGTTGGTTTTGTGTCGGTAGATAATTGACCCTGTTTAACATTTTTATTATGGATTTAAGCAGTTGAAATCTGTGCTTATGATGGTGTGATATACTAGTAACAGGTGTCTGCTTACAGTTAATGAGATAAAAGAGATGAAGAATATAAAGTACAGTCAAAACCCTCTGTGTACTAAGAAATTTGAAACTGTCAGAGAATGATCTGTATGAATATAAATATGTGTAATAGGTATGAAATGTATTCTTCTATATCCCAAATCAACTTGGATGTAGAAAAGAATGAAAATAACGTACGTCTAAAATAAAATGCAATGCTTTTGTTTCTTTTTTTTTTTTTTTTTTTTTTTTTTAGTTAATCTATCATCTAATTGCCAAGGTGTGGCATTGTTTCAGAAGGTGATATCCCATTATCATGAATTATTTTACCTAATAATTGTTGATTGACACTACTAATTATACACCAGAAATGTTTAAATACATCAAACTGAATTAGCATCGTGCAAATATTCTTTAAAAAAAAAGTACACAGTTACATGTCCCACATAAAGTTATGTTCTATTTGAATTTACAATTATTGTGAGCAGAACTGTATCTATCTTCACATTTGCTTGAAAATATAGGATCTAACTATATTTACATATGACCTAACAGGTACTGATTAGGCTAAACATCCATAAAGTTATTTCCATGTTGCATTAGCTTCCATTTAGTAATATTTTTTAATTTTGATACTTTGCCACCCAACCTTCCTGTATACTCTAATGTACTAAATGTTGTGCAAAATAATTAAACCTTCCCTCTCCCATACCATCTTATACCTCATGATAGCTGGTGTTCGTCATTAGTTATTTGACCTATGAATGGTCAAGATACTCTAGCTAATATGCTCTTGGAAACGTTATATGTGTTAATGATGAATAGTCAGTTTAAATCATGTTCATTGCTTCACATTTCTGAGTGTCACTACGTAAAGTTTACCGTCTATACTCGCGTAAATTCAAGTCCAAAATGCCTACAACATAGACCCTGATCTGCCGTCGCATTCTGCGACGGCAGATCAGGATCTATGTTGTTTGTTCTAATGATTAGTCCTTACAAACTGCATAGACCCAGATCACCCGGCGCATTATGCGACGGCAGATCTGGGTCTATGCAGTTTGTAGTGGGTATTGGGTTATACGCGAGTATATACGGTAATATGTTTCATGTCTTTGCACAGTAAATATCATTTTGAAATCTCTATCTCTACTACAATGTCACTTCATTTCCTTGCAACATACATTATCTCTTTTCATGTCTGGCCCAGTATTGGAAACAAAGCACGAGAGCTGGAGGACCTCAGATGCTCCGCAGCTGTCAGGTGATGATACAAAGGCCTCATCGAGACATGTCCAACTTTCCCGATAAAAGTCATCAAGAATATTTCATACTACAACTGTAGGACATATTACCTTAAAGATATCACTTTGGTCTTCGCCAGAGAGATCAACACCACAGCTGAAAGAGGTACAACCTTTCTCAAACTGCTGTTTTCTATTACAAGGCAACATTTAATGTTTTTTTACATTGTAAAGTTTTGCATATTTGCTATAAAACATGGCGATGGTCCCATCCCTATGTGTGATTTGGGTGTGCTATTATCTTTCCTAACAACTGGCCGAATATCTGACACAATAAAACAGGTATATAGCTCTTGTCAGTCTTTCTTTAATGTTGTTACGACTAGGGGTAAATGTAACAAGAGAAAAGACTCAAACAAGTTTTCAAGATTTAAAATACAAATATTTAATTTCTTTAAAATATTAAAATATTTCAACAAACAATCAAAGTGAAAGAATTAAAAATAACTTACAGTATAGGATATCCTTAAAAGTCCTAACTTGTTCTATTGTTCACTGATCCGGAAGTTAATCCTAATTATTCCGAATGAAGAACGTTCCGAATGAAACCTCCAATGTGCTGGAGTGCCAACAATAATCAGTTATATCCAAATATTATTAGTTCCAAATAATCCTTGCGAATATGGAATATCACACAAGTTCTAGAAATGTTTCCGCTAATTCCAACGGAGCTGAATAATTCTTAAAGTTGAAGTACCAGTAATAAATCCAAAATGTACTTTATATCTCTGAAGCAGAATACCACACAAAATGAACCAGTCTCGTGTATGACCTCTCAAGCTGACGAACTATGTAAGAATGACGAAAGCTCCGATTACATCTTTTTATATAGTTTCCAATATCTGCCTCATTGAAATACAAATAAAAACCATTTCTTAATTCCGTCTTAAATCAACAACTCGGTATTGCGATCTTATTCTAACTTCTGGTCAACGAAATGAATCATTCACTGAATTACGAAATCCAGGTCAGAACATTGAATGCAGGTCAAAATAACAAATCTCGCGCGCTGAATCATGTGATATGACTCATGCTTCAACCGACAATATTGATTCTACCGTATATGTGCACTATGCAAAACGACACCTATTAGACTGTTATACACAAGTCATAAACAAATAAAACTATACCATTATTTAAAGAAATGATTCATAATTTCGTAACAACGTGTACACCGATACACATTTGAACAAGTATATGGCATTTTGCCTTGAAAATCACTGCCCCGGGATCAAATGCTATAAGTTGCACAGACCAAAACCACCAATTGTTATAAATGTCATTGACTGGTTAATTTTCCTATGAAAAATTTGATAGTTTTGCATTGGGGGAGGTGGTCTTATATAAAATTAGTATTTTTATGTTTGAAACATTTTTTAAATTTTAAATTTTATTTAAAATCCTATACAATTTAAATTTATCAACGTTTTCAATTTCAGACTGATTTCCATGTATTAATCATCTATTAGGATATTTTTTCTGCTTTGAAAAATTAGTTTCATTAAGGAATATATATGAAATTAAGTTTTGGGGTCCTTAAATCATCTGGTCCCAAAATACTCTGTACTGAACACTAACACCATACAATTTTCTAACAACTGTAAAACTCCTAATCTGCCATGAAAATTGTCAGATTTTCTGAGTAAGGTTGGAATATGTGTTGCATGCATATGTAAGTGTGTGATTTAAAACTGCCACAATATGACAGTTTTGTTTGGATGTGCCATGAATTGTGAAATGTTCATGACAGGAGATGGTTGTTACCATGGAATAATTAAGAAATAATCATTCTCTATCTTGAGACGAATTTCATTGTGTTTCTGAAATTAGTGTTGCGGAAAATCAGTGTGTGATATGGTCAGAAACTATGTTATGATGGACCCGGAAATGGAATGGTCACCCCGTCGCTTTTGATCAGCTATTAAACGTCATTATGCTGGACAAATGCTGTCAATTCTCGGTGTGTGTAATGGTCTATAATGGCATTGTCATCCTGGAAATCCTAGCGTGATTGGCACCGTTGCTTTTAGTTCAGTCTGGAGAAATATATGAATGTAATATATAGGACAATTAATGGTGACCTGACCCCAGCAGGCTAGTTGAAAATGCACTTTGCGTACATCGTTATTTATATCGCCCTGAGTGAATACAATATGTTAGGGCAATAAAACACGTCTTATTTCTCTACCCAGAAAATTTCTTTCTTCTGTGCAACTGGAGACGTAACTCAGCCAATACACAAACGATGTGAACTACACGTACATTTGTTTAGGATCAGGCCCGGAAAAGTTAAAAGTATAACAACACACATCAATGTCACGCGAAATTCTATTTTGATACATGGATATGGCCACATTCATATACCTCGTCCAACAATGCTGCGCACGTATTTTTATGTAAGAATAACGATCAACACCGGACTCTGGGTCTATCCCAAACACCAAAATCGCAAGGGACTTGACCCGGGGTCATATATTGGAAATTATTCCTACATACAAATGAGTACACTCAGAAAAGAAATTTACTGAGTGATATGATTTACTCCTATCCAGTAAACTAAACTACTAAGAATTATTTATGATTTAGCTGTTTTACTAAGTAATTTATAATTACTTTAATAAGTTTTACTAAATATTTCTTTTTTATTTATCAACAGTAATGAATATTTTAAGTATTTCATAATTGCTCAGTAAGTTCTATTAAGTAAATTCATTTCACTTGATGATGTTAAATACGTTACTTAATAATGAACATTCAGTTGGCACTAGCTGTGATCATATAAATTAAGAGGCTAGCCCAA
Source organism: Margaritifera margaritifera (assembly GCA_029931535.1). Taxonomy (NCBI): domain Eukaryota; kingdom Metazoa; phylum Mollusca; class Bivalvia; order Unionida; family Margaritiferidae; genus Margaritifera; species Margaritifera margaritifera. The sequence goes on along the minus strand of JAQPZY010001058.1, from coordinate 171,257 downwards.
AATTGTAATTTGAAATCCAAGTAACCACCATAACCAATATATATGCTGCATGATGCATGGCCCAATCTGTTTTTATGATAAAGCAGTGCTTGCATGAAATCATGCTACTTATAATATAGCTAAATATACCAATATGTAAGTTACAATATTTGATCTTCTGGGGTGAAAGAAAGTGTGTGTGTGTTTGTGTGTGTGTGTGTGTGTGTGTGTGTGTGTGTGTGTGTGCCTAAATGGCAAATTTCTTGCAGGTTGGATATCTTGCAAGTTCAGTATCCTAGAAAAATATAATTAAACTCTTTCGTTTGCTGGGTGAAACAAAGCATATGCACGTGACGAGCAATTTCTTGCAGGCTCACAAACCTTATTTCAACTACAGTGACCATAAAGATTATTCCTTACATATTTTGCAAACATTTGACAAATTTCACAATAAAATTTCACAAATATAAAAATGAAAAAGTATATATATATATATATATATATATATATATATATATATATATATATATATATATATATATGTGTGTGTGTGTGTGTGTGTGTGTGTGTGTGTGTGTGTGTGATCTATCAAGCTGACAAGTTTATATTATAACTTTATAATATTTTCAGTCAGAATTTGTGACACTTTTGTGCTAATTGATACACCGAACAAAATCGTAATTTCTTACCCTACAGATAATGTTCTTCTAAAATTAGATTATGGTATCTTATCACAGTTAAAGTGCGAAATTCAATCAACCTATAAAAATATTTGTGTGTGTATATATATGTATATATATATATATAGAGAGAGAGAGAGAGAGAGAGACAGAGAGAGAGAGAGAGACAGAGACAGGGACAGAGAATTACAAATATACACCAAACAGAACATAAAGTGCTATCCCTGGATCCTACAGGGGAATGCTTAATAACATTAACAGAATTTTTAAATACGAAAAAATAATATTATCATACAGGTAAGATCATTTTAATTCGTACTCTACGGAGATTCGAACCCAGGTCCGCGGGTAGAGAAAGAATTAAAATTTATGTATATGCAAAATTACAAAACAGAGGCAATTATACAAACAACAAATTTGAATTTACTAAACTTTACATCCTTATGTATCTAATAGAACTATTATTTCAAACCTGAGGATATCGCGCTTTATTGGCACCACAGATTATCTCATCAAAAGCAAAGCAAGTAAACCATTATTGTCAGATGCAACGCTAGTGTCCTTAAACACCCTATCACTGTATACTAATATACCGCACAGTGAAGGGATACAGGCGTGTAAAGATGCATGAGAAACAAGTGCTGTACAAGAGCCGTCCATTCATTTCCTGTGTAAACTTCTGGAGTTAGTCTTTGAACTGAGCAACTTTGTGGTCAATGAGAAGAATGACCTCCAAATCAATGTAACAGACATGGGTACAAAGATGGCCCCACATATGCTAGTATTTTTTTATGGGAAGGCTGGAGGGGCAACTTTTAGCATTGGTGAGACTAACACCATACTAGTGGATACTCTTTATCGATGATATAGAAATGAAATGGCATCATTAAAGAGAAAATCTCAATGACTTTATGTAAGAAAAAAAAGCAACGTTCATCCTTCAATACAATTCACGGCAGAATCTCTAACTCAAACCACGTATTTATAGACACAACAAACAGATCTGTTGAAAACAAACTTCACACAGATATCTATTCGAAGTCAATTGATAAACACCAGTATCTGCTCCCATCCAGCTGTCATCCAAAGCATTGCATTTGGAACATCCCGTACAGCCAAGCACTGAGAATACGCAGAATTTGCTCCGATGATGAAACATTCCTAAAAAGGTTCGAAGAGTTATCGGAACATTTGAAGAACCGCGGTTATAAGAAAGACCTGAACAAGGAAGGCCGAACGAAAACCGGCAATGACCTCTTAAAATATAAAGAAAAGGAATAAGTTGATCGGATACAATTAATCCTAACATACCATCCAGACAACCCAAAAGTAGGTCAAAACGTGCAGAAACACTGGCCCATCGTGGAATCTTGTGATACACTGAAGTTAATCCTTCCAAAAAACCAGTAGTAGCCTACCGCAGACCTAAAAAATAAAAGGAGTACACTAGTGTGCAGTTAAAATTTTCTGAGCACTCTATGTCATTTTTCCTTCGAATTTTTATACTGCTTTACGCCGATGACACTGTAAAATTTGGTACTGATGAAAAATGTTTCCAACATAATTTAAATGTATTTTACGAATATTCAGAGCTATGGAAATTGAGTATGAATTTAACAAAGACAAAGATTTTGATTTTTGGTACAAGAAAAAATGATAAATATAGATTTACAACTGGTGAGAATCTAATAGACATTTCTGCTAAATTTAAATATTACGGTGTTATTTTTTCTAAAAATCGAAGGTTTGTTAAGTCAGTTAAATACAACGTTGATCAAGCTAGAAAGGCCCTGCATCTACTTTACCGAAATATCAGATACTTCAATCTTCCCATAGACATGCAATTGCATCTTTTCAATCATACTGTATTACCCATTTTACTGTATGGGTGTGAAGTTTGGGGATTTGAAAGTATCACAATTATTGAAAATTTGCATATCGAATTTTAAAGAAACATTTTAAAACGGATGAAAAGTACTCCCATTTACGTACTTTATTTAGAACTAGGAAGGAAACCTATTAATATCATTATCAGATCCCGAATGATAGGATTTTGGATCTCTATCATCAACGGTAAATGGGCTAAACTATCCAGACTTCTCTATCAAATACTTTTTTACGAGACCAATGCTAACGCTAAAACTTATAAATGGGTGAATAGCATAAGGAACTCTTTGATAACTGTTGGGAGACCAGACCTAGTATATCATGAATTTATTAATAATCCGAAAGGAATAAAACGTATGATAACAGAAACTTTAAAATACCTTTATATAAAGAAATAGCAATCGTCGGTAACTCTATCATCTAAGGGAAAATTTTACCATTGTTTAAAAGAAGATTTTAATATGGAAAAAACTACTTATTGCTGTTACCTAGAAATCTGTATTTACCATTGATAAAGTTTAGGACTTCCAATCACAGACTCCCCGTTGAAACAGGTCATTGGGACAATTCACTGTTTGAAGAATGAAGATGTAATAGGGGACAATTACAATTATTTATTCATTTTTCCCAAATTTCACAAAGAAAGACGTAAGTTTCTAAAACCGTTCTATTACTCCAAACCCTCTATTGCAAAATTACAAACCTTATTTGCCACCAATAATCGCAAAATTCTCCAAAACCTTGCCAAATTTGTTACCCTTGTTCCGATATAATAAACTTTGTGCTATTTGTGGAATTGGAAATTTTTCTTACTTCATAATGATATACTATTTTTTTCTCTTTTACAACTTTTGTACACTCCAGAATAGTCATTGTATTCTGCCATAACAATGTTATTTTTATGTACCCAAATGTTATTTTTATGTACCCAATTGTTATATTCATGTATCCAAATGTTCTCATATTTCCTTCGAATGTTTAATATTCTTGCTCTGATTGTAAACGTTGACCAGTGATGTGATGCGTACCTTCATAGGTTAGTGACGTCACCTTATAAAACTGTAGCAGTTGTGGTATTCTCATATGCCACCTATGTGTGGCCTGAAATTTACTTTCATTAATAAAAGTTTTGTTCTGTACAAGCCAAGACCATATTGGCATATCTGGGCCCTGTGGTAATAAAAGGTTCAAAACATGCCAAGATATGATAGATACAAAACACATACTCTAGCAAAGTTATAACCGAGTAACTGAACATACATGGTCCAAACAAAACATGCAAACAGACAATGTAATTTATCTTATCACGTGTAAGATTTGTGGCCTTTAGTATGTCGGAGAAATCGCAAAACTACACAAAAGCATCAATTTTCAAAGCTCTGACTGGGTGACAAAAAAGTTGGACAGAAGTCCATTAGCAGAGCACTTCTCTTCCCCTCGCCAGCCATACATTCAGTGACATTATATTAACTGCAATTGGCCACAACCGCAACTGGAGTTCCGAAACGAGGAAAGTAGAGGACGCCGCCTAAGAGCATTGAATCCAAGCGGATAAAAAAACTAAAATAGCATAAAATCATTATCTGTTTAGAACCCATATTTTTCAAACAAAATATTAGTTCATTTAATCCAGTATTCATTCACTTACCTATAATTAATACTTTGTTGTAGTTCTTGTTGCTATTAGTATTATTTTTGTTGTTATTGTTAATAAAGAGACAATGCATTATATGGGAAATAATCTATGGCTACATCAATTTATATCAAGAAACAGATGGAGCTTTTTCTCCTCTTTTTGTAGGTCAAAATCAACTAGATTGCTGTTTTATCATCGGAGTCAAACCAATATTTTTCGATATACACAATTCTTAAATCATATTTATATTAGATCCATAAGCATGTTTTGTAAATTCAACGTTTTCTTTTGTGTTTATTGTTTGTAACCGTTTTGTAAATTTGCTTTTGACAAAGACTCAAAGGGAGTCGCAATAGCCTAGTCAAAAAGCTAGTTTTGCACTGTTCCTTGACAGCTTTTTTACAATTATCTTAGTAAATCCCTGACACACATGATCCATTCAATGCACATGAAAGGACTGTTATTTGCCATAAGATTTTTCTTCTTTATATATATATATATATATATATATATATATATATATATATATATATATATATATATGTATGTATAGATAGATATATAGATAGATATATATGTCTTATATAAAAGAAAGTTATCTGAGACATACGCACACACACACACACACAAATGAGACCTTGTTAATCAGGACATGTTTGTCCCCATACTATAGTTTTCTTCCACATAGAGAGTTTGATACCTGCTTTTTAATCAGCTTTAGTAAAGCAACAAGTTAGCCTGGTTCCCTATTAGTACAAACAACGACAGGGAACCAGTCTAAGCAGGAAGTGAAATTTGGTTCAACTTCTGATTTTACTCCTCTGTGATATATGCAACCTATCTAGACTAGGTACACGATTATTGTTCCTCTATATTCTCTGCATTACTGAACTTTCCAGTGTGTCCAGGTCCAAATAAATCATATATTGATTAAAGTATCTTTCTAGAAAAACTTACAGTTAAGCTATTGTCATAGATTATCTTGCATGTTTTGGAGCTGGATTCATTACACAATTAATTTCCCTATATATATACTCTACATTTGCTTTCCAGTGTGTCCAAATCCAAATAAATCATATGTTAGTCAAAAGTATCTTCCTATACAAACTTACAGTTAGGTTCTTGTCACCGGTTATCCGGCATGTTGTGGAGAGTCTAAACTGTCAACACAGCAACGTGCGATGGGTCACATATTTCATTTCTATGACAGTACCAATGCCTGATTACTTGCTGTGCCCTATACAGAACTGATCAGATACCATAGCCCGACGCTCCGGACTATTCATTTTCGGTGTCTGACAAGTAAACTTGTCCAAGGCGCTGATCCAATATAAGTGCCTTGTGTTCCTTTTACGACAAGTCAGGCAGGCGCTATGTTTCATGTTTTAATCACTTTATCTGGCTACTCATGTCCTCGGGGTGTACTGAATCCTTGAATCTACCTCTCCATTTATTCATTCACATCCTGTGATATATCACCCTTACAGTAAGTGGTCATTAATAACTGTCGCACGTGCGCGTGTTCTATTACCGCTTGATTGCATATTGGGCTAAGCGACCGAATTGTATCGACCAATCGAAACACTTAAAGCAAATAAATTTGGTATAATTAATTAGCAGTGTTTTAATAGCCTTGTTATATTTTGTTTCCAACCCAGATGCAAACCATTGGATCACTGTTTGATTTAAATCCACCGAGTCAATGCAATTAAATGAATGAAAGACACTCTACCGACATTAGTGTCGGTTTCCTTTATGAACTGATTGAATGTCAGATTTGATTTTTTAATTTTTAATTGACCATACAGAGAATCAGCTTTCACGTGTGATATTGCCCTTGAAGCGACGCAATTACGCTAATGAAGAAGCTATCGTTATTTATATTAAACAACAAAATGTAAGCGATGATCCCTTTGGAAGTAGTTGTAAAGCAAGGTTATCTTTACTATGTGGATAAAATGAGTTTACTAAATTATTTTCGCATAAAAGGTAATAAGAAAGATTGAGAGAATAAAAATTCACGTGAAAGGTAATTCTGCCACTCTGTCTGAGGTAACTGTTTCTACAACGAGACATAAGCAAGACTATGTGGCAGTACAAAGTGTCAAATATGATACAACTATGAGATAACGAAATTTTCAGCCATATTGGGTTCATAATTATCTATGGCTGGAATTCATTGACTCTGAAGGAAAGATTTTTTCGCAGTTATTGCAAACATTATCCCAAACTGGCAAATGTTGGACCTTTAAACAGTGTATTTGTTAATGGAACTGACCAATTCGGGACTGAACCAATCAAGTCTCATAACAGTTCTGGACCTAATAAGGCCTATGCAACACAGTATATGCTTGACACTAGCCAGCATATGCATAAAATCCATGAAGTCAGAGTTGCTGACACTCCACTAGGAAAGGCCATTGTAAAACTAAATGAGAATGAATTTTTTTTTTTTTAAATGTGAGCTGTCTTTAACACAGCCTACACCAGTGGTTCCCAAACTTTTTTTTATCGCGACGCTAAATACCATCTTTTGCGACCCAAAATGCAGTACCAGTATAGGGTCGCGAGGGACCCGGAGTTTAGGAACCACTGGCCTACACACTAACCCGTAATGGAAAACCATTTTCTGATATTGTTTTGTCAATTGATCAGGTCCTTAGGGAAGAAGTTAGGACAGTCTGATTTCCAGTAAATTCCTTTCCAATCTCGCTGATACGGAAGTAATAACTGATATCAGTCCTGTCAGGACAACTTACTTATGGTCAGTTTTAGCCAGATTTTCATATTTGCATGTCTCACATATTTCAGCTTTACTCACCAAATATTACTGATTTTTATGGCAAATATTGAGTGTAACAACTGTCAGAAAGTGTGTAGCGTTGGTATTAAACATGGTGCAAATATTGGACCAGATGCGTTTAAAACCCCAAAACTAAATTTGCCATATCTTCCCTAATTACAGGCACTTTTCAATGCATTAAAATCTTATTTCTAATACAAGACACTTTCTATCCAAAAATGTGTTTGAAATGAAAATAATATTGTGTTAATCTTAACAGAGTTTTAAATAAAGACTGAAATATTAAAATATTTTTAAACAAATAAATTAAATTTTCTTACAAATTCAAAACATGAAACGGCCAAAATTTAGACAGCAAAGTTGACCATTGAATGATATTTAAAACAAATAGTAGTTTGTGTCTGTGCAATTCATAACATTTTGTCCATGGTTCGAGAAGCACTATAGCTCACAATGATTTTTAAGGCAAATTGCAATATGCCAGTTCAAATGTGTATAGATGCAGACATTAAAGAAACAATGACAAGTGCTATATTCCAGATTTATTGTGTCATGTACACAGCCAGCTGTTACAATAGGTAACAGTACAATAAAATATCGCATAATGTGGGAGCAGTACCATGTTTTATAGCAAAACAAAGTATTTTAATGTCAATAATAATAAACGTTGGCTCTGTAATTGGAAAATGTAGATCCAGGGAGGCTGTACCTCACGGAGCAGTGGGGGAGGGTGTACCTCACGGAGCAGTGGTTTTAATCTCTGACCAAGAAGACCAAAGCCATGTCTTTGAAGAGCTATATCCCTGTGTGGTGGTACGAAATAATCCTGGTGACTTTCGCCGGGTACATTGGATATATCCTAATCAGGTCATAGTATCACCTTCTGACTGCTGGGGAGCATCCGTCTAATTAAGCTCTTCTGTCTTGTTCCAGATGATAACAGAGATAAAAGAGATAACACTTGTTTTTTAATATCATAGATCAATAAGATGAAGGTAAATGAAGTGAAAATTTGCTAGATATGAAGATTTTAAAATGGCATCAAGTGTGCAAGCACAGGAAAAATATTAAACTTTGCATAGCGACTCTCAACAATATGAAGGAATGGAAATGTATTAAAGGGACTATTCATCGCCAAAATATATGCAGTTTCCAGAAATATGTTTATCAGAGTATGCAGAGTCATGTACAGGCTAAGTAACTAATGAGAAACACCAGCTATCATAAAATTTAAGGCAATGTGGATGAGGTTTGATCATTTGTGCAATAATTGGTACATAACAGGCTGCAGAGAGGATGAGTGGCAAAGTTCTAAATTTAAAAATACAACCACCGTAAGTAAGCTGATTCTATCTTGAAATAACATTTTTGGATTTTTGGGATATTTCAAGTGCTTTCAGTTTATTATGCTACAATTCCACACTCTATCAATCAATGTCTCAGCCTAAAATAACAATAGAAAAGAAATTTACTTTTGTGTTAGACTTACTTTTTCCTACATCCAAGTTAATTAGAGCAGGGGAAAGTAAGTACATTTTATCCCTTTGACATATATATTTCTGTTCACATTTCTCATTCTCTGACAGTTAAAAATGGCAAAGTAGACAGTTTGAAAGGGCTGTACAAGTTTTAAAATTTAAATATAATTCTTCTAAAATGTAAAAGTATCAAAAGTATCGACATGCACCGAATCGTACAACGAACTACTCTGGATTCGGCACTTTTGATACCAGAAATAATATGTATGACCCCTATATTTAAATCTCTACCTTATGACCATATGTCTACTGAGCTGACACGAAAAATCAGATTCCGATATGAAATCCAACAGACATTTCTCCGTGTTTATCTTAATCATCTGGGGACTAAGCCCTGGTTAACAGCTCAGAAATTAAATTAATAGCACCACAATAGATACACTTACTGAAAAGACATATTCAGATATGCAATCAATATTGGTACCTGGGTCCATCTCCGCCCTCAGTGACCTAGGCCTAGGGGTGGCACTGGTTGAGAGCAGGAATGTGTATTTTGCAACACCCTCTTATTTATGCTGCGTCTTACAATTTGGACCACTAGAAATACCATCTAGAGATGATGTCTTTTGGTAAGTAACGATATCCTTTCCAGTATGGAGTCTTGTACTTCATAGTGATGTGTTTTTCTGTGGGATGCCGTCATTTTATTTGCAATGACATGAGGGGTATTTAAAAATTCTAAATATTAGTGCACTGTAGAACAAGTTCTTTATAGATGAACAGTACGTCAGTGCATCCTCTCAAAATACTTTCCATGAATCTCTGCACACTTTCTAAGTCTGGTGGTTCAACTATTAAATATCATTGTGTATCAACTTTTTTGGTATGTTGTCCATATACTGGAAAACTGAACTTGGAACCATTTGACGGCCTTTAAATCGTCTGCCCCTCAACAAATCTTTGATAACGAAATTCAGCCAAAACTCACTTGGAGCTAAATCAAGGCTGTAGGGAGAGGATGGCAAAGTTTAGATGCTGTACTCCTTCAGGAAGTCTGTCACGACGGCAGTGTTTTCATGGAGTATATGGATACCTTGGGTACCAGTGCGGGGGAGGGTGGTTCCGAAGCGTTCCATTTTTGGCAATAATTTAGAGGCATAAAACACTAGCAGAGTCAGACGACCGGACCATTTGCATCGAAAAATAATGCGTATAAAACTCTATTGACAGATCGACTACGTCGAGCGATTTGTGGTCCCTGCTCGTTTTCTCCAATCCAGACATTATTATTTTCTTTTGAGTCGGGTTCAAAAAAGTAAATTCATGTTCTATCACATGTGACAATCTCATTGAAACGTCTCTTGTCACTCTTTTCCTATCTGGCGAGTAGCTGTTTGGCGACTTCAGCTTGAAAATATTTTTGATCAGACATCAACAAATGAGCGATCCATCTTGCACAAACCTTTCTGAGCTTCAGTATATTACAAAATAGCTGACGAATTAAAGCCCTCGATAATAGAAACATCTTCCACTCTATATCGAGCGTATTCATCAGTTGGCCCTTCACAGCAGCCAATTCCGCTCACCAATTGCAGACCACGGTCTTCTAGAACGTGGGTCGTCTTAAATGGATTCGTGATCATCTTTAAAATGATGAAAGCAACTCAAAATTGTAGAATATGACAGAGAACTGCATCCGCAAACATCATCCAAGTCGGCCTTGTTATCAGTCGGTAAGTACCCTAACAACGCCCAGATTTTACAGTATTCTCTTTGCACAATAGCAGAATTGTTCTCCTTCTCCGACATTTTTACGTCACTCTCACTTACCTATGTTACGCCACATGAATCTGCAGGTGTCAGGCGTGCTGCAAGTGCATCTGCAGATCGTTTTATGGAACGTTATTTTGTCTTTCGATCGGCATTAAATGTATTGACAGGTTCAGAAAGAAACACAGAAAGTTATGAGAAAATATACAGAACTTTTCAAATACCCCTGCTATCTTCGAAAATCTCAGGTGATGTCCTGTAATATAAATCAGAACGAAGTCTTCACTTTAATATTCATGTCGTTAGAAAATGTTCTGTAATATCTTGAAATTTGATTTCTTTATGTCTTTTGAATTTTGCATTAATATTTATGCAGAAAGAATTCTTTTCGTTTACGGTTGTTTCTTTTCTTATATTTTCTTTTCTTTAGGGGGTGGGGGTGGGGGAATACGTTCGGCCGCCCAAAAGTGGTTTTGTCGCAGTTTTCAAACCTGATAAAGATATTTTCTTAGATAACTTTTGTTTTTCGTTTTCATATATTAATCTAATTGCGGACCACATAGGTATAATTCTTCAAAGCTATCTAAGACGCTTGGGAGAAGGTTTGCGTTCGTGAAAAATGACTATTTTGGCACTCTGATACAATAAACCATAAATATCTCTCTCTCTCTCTCTCTCTCTCTCTCTCTCTCTCTCTCTCTCTCTCTCTCTCTCTCTCTGCCGGTGTGTATTTATGAATAAGTTGTGTCGATTGTTATAAAAAAATGTCTAGAACATAGGTTTCACACACACACACACATGAGAACACACAGGCAAGTTTCCATCCTTGCGTTTCGAATGTTTATCACGCCCTTGTGTTATGTAATTATAATATTGTTAATTGTAAATATATATATATATATATATATATATATATATATATATATATATATATAAAACATTTAAAGTAGGAAATTTTTTATAGTAGGATAAGGAAAAAAGAAAGAATAACTGCAGTGTGTCTCAAAATTTGCCCAGCTAGTTAAATGTGTGTTTATCTCAGATGAAATATGATTTATATTTTATGCCAACCGCATTTTACTTGTCATCCCGATGGTGTTAATATGATTTTAGCTCTTTCCTGGGCGACAGTCTTTACAATTCTGATTCGCTATTGGCCTCATCAAACTCTATTCGTTATCTATCTGTTCCTACCTTGGATGGTCCGGACAATTTATGTGATACCAGTTCATCTTGTCATTGCAAAAAGCAAAGTAGTAAAAACGACATGCAGTGGCAAGCATGAATTCAACTTTGAATTCGTTGGTTCTAAGTTGTAAATCGTATTATAGTCTTTGCTATTCTATCCCAACCTTTCCAGATCTCTTACTCGTGGATCATTGCTAAAATAGAGCAAAAGAGATGGAAAATGTTCATTTAAATAGTGAAGTGAATAATATTATCAATCTACGAATACTATATATATATATATATATATATATATATATATATATATATATATATATATATATATAATTGGCTAACGTGGCTTAGTAGTATGGTAAGAAGGGATAATACTTCACCCTATCATATCCTCACACTTGGTCACTTCATACACACTTCATACGTGAGGCACTTTTATAATTCATGTATTATCTTCGTTCCATATATATATATATATATATATATATATATATATATATATATATATATATATATATATATATATATATATATATATATATAATTCGATACACGATACATCGCATCGCATACGCACTTTCATAGACATCCTTCTGTTGAAGTGGTATCCCTCTTTACTATATTACTGACGACCTCGTCCGGAAGTCGTCCATTTATCCAGACGAATTCCGGATGTTTTGGAAAAGCATTTTTGCGAACTCTGATCATTTATATTTTCTTCTGTTAAAACATTTCCATTTCAAAATCTTAAATCCGTATGGTCATGTATCCATGGCATTGAGAAGCTTTAGCTTACTGTGAAATGTTGACAAGGTGGTTGAAATGAAATGATATAATGATCCAATCTTCGTGATACTATATTTGAATTGTCTGACACTGAACAGACAAAATTCCTGTAGTCGTTAAATGTGCAGGTTCACGTTTAAGTATTTCGTTACCATATAAGTTATCTCCTGGATATGCTTCCATGAAGTCAGTAGCGGATTTTCCATTAGGCAGACAATACAGCAGCCCAGGGCGACAAATTCTGGGGGAGCCAGAATTTAAAGTATGAAAATCTGGCTTTGTTACAAAAATTATTTATTTTGCAAAAAATAAAAATATCTATAGTTAAATTTTGCCATCATTTAAAGGTGTAAAGGTCTTTAAAGGCTCTGGTTTTAAGGCTTTTGTTTGGGGGGGGGAGGGCGGCAACAATGACAGTGCCTAGGGGCGACAAAATCATAAATCGGTGACTGAATAAAGTAGAATAGTAAGTATGGACATCAGTTCACCAGATGGATCATTAGGAAAATGCGTATGCGATGTATTGATGTATACATATGATGATGATGCTTGAATTAACGTCGTGTGCGCCCATTCGGGCATGTATACATATGAAGCAAAGATGATTAATGAAGTATAAAAATACCCCAGATATAAAGTGTGTATATCCAAATGTGAGGATGTGATAGGGTGAGGTGGTATTTCTACTTTCTATACTACTTTTGTTTGGCTTTGTTGGGTTTAACGCCATTTTTCATCACATGACAGGCTATACATGGCGACCAGCATATTTGGTGGAGAAAGAACCCGTGAAGACCATGACCACCGACCCACGGGAAGCTACTGGCATGCTTTTTAACATACTCACGTTGATCGAGCCGAGACTCGAACTCACGCGAACAGAGGTGAGATGTGTGAGCGATCTGTAGAGGCGAGTGCCTTAGACCACTCGGCCACCTGGGGCCTCTTCTATACTACTGATTCATTCATTGATTTATTCATGGATAGTGTGGGACTTTGAAAATAAATCACGTAATGGAGGCCTGCATCATATAGAATATTTTACCTCCACAACTAATTGAATTACATTTGGTATATAACGCTCTGCAAAAGCTGGAACAGCGGAACTCCAAAGAGGTAGAGCGCGGAAGCTGGAGCACAGCGCACTGTTAAGGGGGTTTTCTCGAGTCTCCGCGCTCCGTTGCTTCTCGACTCCGCTGCTCCGACTCTCGAAAAGCCTTATGTATTGGGGCGAAGAGTAGTAGCGAATGCAGAGGAAAGGGTATATTGTTCTGTACCGTCCTATCCGAATTAAGGTTTTTGTCTTTTTAAATTACAAATAAATGATTCTATACTAGAATTGTGACACATCTGTACTAAAAGGAGTTTAATCAGCTCGATAAGTAAGTGTAGATAGTAAGGGCGGAAAAGCATAGTTACGTAGACATAGGGACAGGAAAGGCTCCTAACGGTTGATCTACCAGCAGTAAGTGGGAGTCCTTAAGTAAGTCGGTGTCTCGTTTGTCAAATGTCAATGTTTTCACGAGACTCGAGACAAATGCAACCTCTTACCAAGCATGTGAATGCCAAGCACAGAGATAGAGAAGTGAATACAAACGTGAACACTCGTCGGAGGGGACAGAACCTGGATAACCAGGATAGAAGTTACAATTGTCTGAATAATGCCATACTGAAAGTGGGAATTGAATTGACTAGACAACAGAATATACTTCCTTACTAATGAGATATGTAAATAGACGAGACAGCAAAATAGACTTCCTTACTAATGAGCAAACGAAGGAAATTAAACAAGTAACGCGGCCAAAACCTTCTATACTCAGTGATGCAGATATAGAACTGTCGGAGTAAGGACACGACCATCACCATGTAACGTTTACCGATCATCATACGGTTACCCACTAATTTTTTTCAAATTTAAATTTCTCAAATAATTTTTCCAAGCATCCTTAAGTCGTCCAAGCGAGCGGACGAGACGGAAGAGGACGTATCGACAAGGAATAAGGTCATTCGGACGGGTAGAGGGATGACAGTAGTATACTAAGTACGAATACCACTTCTCCCTATCATATACTCACACTTGGGCACTTCATATACACTTTTCTTATCATATCCTCACACTTGGACACTTTATTTACACTTCTCCCTATCATATCCTCACACTTGGGCACTTTATACCACTTCTCCCTATCATATCCTCACACTTGGGCACTTTATACCACTTCTCCCTATCATATCCTCACACTTGGGCACTTTATACACACTTTTCCGTATCCTCACACTTAGGCACTTTTTACCACTTCTCCCTATCCTCATACTTGTGCACTTTAACACACATCTCCATATCATATCCTCGCACTTGGACACTTTATACATACTTCTTCCTATCATATTCTCACACTTGGGCACTTTATACACTCTTTTCCCAATCATATCCTCACACAGAGGCACTTTATACCACTTCTCCCTATCATATTCTCATACCTGGTCACTTTATATATACACACTTCTCACTATCATATCCTCACACAGGGGCACTTTATACCACTTCTCCCTATCCTCACACATGGGCACTTTATACCACTTCTCTCTAGCATATCCTCACACTTGGGCACTTTATACACACTTGTTCCTTTCATATCCTTACCCCTGGGTACTTTATACACACTTCTCCCTACCCTTTCCTCACACATGGGCACATTATGTCACTTCTCCCTATCATATCCTCATACTTGGACACTTTATACACACTTTTCCCTATCCTCACACTTGGGCACTTTATGCCACTTTTCCCTATCATATCCTCATAGTTGGGCACTTTATACCACTTCTCCCTATCATATTCTCATACCTGGTCACTTTATATATACACACTTCTCCCTATCATATCCTCACACCTGGGCACTTTATACCACTTCTCCCTATCATATTCTCATACCTGGTCACTTTATATATACACACTTCTCACTATCATATCCTCACACATGGGCACTTTATACCACTTCTCTCTATCATATCCTCACACATGGGCACTTTATACACACTTCTCCCTATCCTCACACTTGGGCACTTTATACCACTGCTCCCTATCATATCCTCATAGTTGGGCACTTTACACCACTTCTCCCTATCATATCCTCACACCTGGGCACTTTATACACACTTCTCCCTATCATATTCTCACACCTGGGCATTTTAACCACTTCTGCCTATCATATCCTTACACTTGGACACTTTCTACACACTTTTGGGAAGAAAGGGTAGGGAGAAGTGCGTATAAAGTACCCAGGAGTAAGGATATGACAGGACAAGTGTGTATAAAGTGCCTAAGTGTGCGGATATGATATAGAGAAGTTGTATAAAGTGCCCTAGTGCTCATACGTGGACACTTTATACCACTTCTCCCTATCCTCACACTTGGGCACTTTATACCACTTCTCCCTATCCTCACACATGAGCCCTTTATACCACTTCTCTCTTTCTCTCTATCATATCCTCACACTTGGGCACTTTATACACACTTGTCCCTGTCATATCCTTACGCTTAGGCACTTTATACACAGTTATCCCTACTCTTTCCTCACACAAGGGCACTTTATGCCAATTCTCCCTATCATATCCTCACACTTGGGCACTTTGTACATATCCTCACACTTGGGCACTTTATACACAATTCTCCCTATCATATCATCACACTTGGGCACTTTATACACTCTTCTCCCTATCCTCACACTTGGGCACTTTATACCACTTCTCCCTATCATATCCTCATAGTTGGGCACTTTCATATCCTCACACTTGGGCACTTTATACCCAATTTTCCCTATCATATCATCACACTTGGGCACTTTATACACACTTCTCCCTATCCTCACACTTGGGCACTTTATAACACTTCTCCCTATCATATCCTCATAGTTGGGCACTTTATACCACTTCTCCCTATCATATCCTCACACCTGGGCACTTTATACCATTTCTCCCTATCCTCACACTTGGGCACTTTATAACACTTTTCCCAATCCTCACACTTGGGCACTTTATGTCACTTCTTCCTATCATATCCTCACACAGGGGCACTTTATACCACTTCTCCCTATCCTCATACTTGGGAACGTTATACCACTTCTCCATATCCTCACACATGAGCACTTTATACCACTTCTCTCTTTCTCTCTATCATATCCTCACACTTGGGCACTTTATACACACTTGTCCCTGTCATATCCTTACTCTTAGGTACTTTATACACAGTTCTCCCTACTCTTTCCTCACACAAGGGCACTTTATGCCAATTCTCCCTATCATATCCTCACACTTGGGCACTTTGTACATATCCTCACACTTGGGCACTTTATACACAATTCTCCCTATCCTCACACTTGGGCACTTTATACCACTTCTCCCTATCATATCCTCATAGTTGGGCACTTTATACCACTTCTCCCTATCATATACCCACACTTGGGCACTTTATACACACTTCTCCCTATCATATCCTCACACCTGGGCACTTTATACCACTTTTCCCTTCCTCACACTTGGGCACTTTATACCACTTTTCCCTATCCTCACACTTGGGCACTTTATGTCACTTCTCCCCATCATATCCTCACACTTGGGCGCTTTATACCACTTCTATCTATCATATACTCAGACTTGAATACTTTATGCCTGGGGCAATGTTATGTTCCATCTTACGAACATTGTATCAGGATGCATCTTAAAAAGTAGCAACGTTCAACCTTGGTGGTTTTATTTATTATTTTATTTTATTGTCTTGTAAATATCTACAGCAAACATCATGTAGATTCTGTAAATTAATTACGTTTTAGCGTTTTGTGTTTTGTTTTTGTTTGGGTTGTGTAGTCATCGTTTGTGGCTTTGTGCCCTTGAAAAGTGAATCGGCAGATTCCAAAAGCGCTTGGGCTGGTTTCACGCCAGTTTGACAATGTTGTATGTCAGTTTTTCTTTTCTTTCATATCTATTATTTCCCTGGCTAACACAATCATTTTTGATCCAGTGCTTTTGGAAAGACTGTTATTTGGCCTGTGAATTGTAACGTGTGTGTCTACGTACAATTAGTTATTACTGTAAGTAAAATCAGACGGACCTGTGTAGTGCATTCAGTTTCTGTTCATGTATTACCCTCCCTAAGATGGGGGGAGATTTATTCCAGATAATTTTTCTCAGGTAAAGCTAATAGGCTTAATCTGATTAGGGTTCTTTATTGCTGACTAAAAGTGAAGATAGGTCTGCCCATTTTAGTGTTGACCGAACAAAAATCTTCGCTTAATCTATCGACTAGTGCTAACTAGTGGTCATTATTCACAAGAACGACCCATTTAGAGTATTTATGTTTTGAAATGAATTCCGACCTAATCAATCGAAAATATTTCTGTCAAATACTGCCATTAATGTTTGAATGCGCTAATGTTTTGAAGACCAGAGTACAATCTTATCTAGCAGGAAAATCTATACTATTAGCACTTCTGTGTGAAATGACAAGAGCTGGAGTCTAGCCGTTCTGTCGATAGGCCAAGACAGGTAGCTACCAATCTGTAGTCGTGGGAATTCACCATACTACTGAGGAGTATCCAAGTTGGCAAGGATCCCTACACGCAGTTATCGGTATTTGGTCTTTTTTTAAAGTGGTGTTGGGGTAACTTTGTAAATACAACTATTTTGTCTCATTCTCAATGACGGAGAACTCAACACGAATGTCGCAGTTTTATGTTTCAGACGTTTTAGCTGTTGTTCTGATCAATAAATGTGAGTTCAATACAACCTTTTTATTTGTTGATCGAAAAAATTTCTTATAGATCTTTTTAAAGTCCCATCCTTATTTCCATATATAACCACAAACAAGAACACTATTCCCACCCCTTCCAATGTTCGTTCAGACGGGAAGAGCTTTCAACTACGAGTACTACAACATTTTGGACATTTTGTTTTATTGACTGCTAGCATGACAAAGACCAGAAACAAGTGTGTGTGTGTGTGTGTGTGTGTGTGTGTGTGTGTGTGTGTGTTGTTTTAGCGTGGAAGTTAATACACTTAATCTTGTGCCTCGATGTTTTGTGAAATACGTAATGAAAAATCAAGTGAAATATGTAATAAAACATCAAGTGAAATATATAACAAAACATCAAGTGAAATATATAATAAAACCTCAAGTGAAATATGTAATGAAACATCAAGTGAAATATGTAATGAAACATCAAGTGAAATATGTAATAAAACATCAAGTGAAATACGTAATGAACCATCAAGTGAAATATGTAATGAAACATCAAGCGAAATATATAATACAACATCAAGTGAAATATGTAATAAAACATCAAGTGAAATATGTAATGAAACATCAAGTGAAATTTCAGCAAGATACTGTCAGTTTGAAATGGAAAAAAGTAGCTGTTTTAACTGAAATAAAAAAAAATTAATTACTCGCTTTTTGAAGATAATTTTTATTTTGGTTAATCCGACAGCCCCAAAGATTAATTTAATCAGCAAAGAGTAGGGGAAACCCAACTACGTTAACACTCACTATTAAGCTAAATCAAACTTACAGGAATATGCATATTCCAATACTTTTTTTGTTTTGTCACTTAATTAAAAGTGTGTGTGTCTGTGTGTGTGTGTGTGTGTGTCTGTGTGTGTGTCTGTGTGTGTGTGTGTGAATTTTGTTGATTGAAGCTTAACTTAGAACTGGATACCAAAAAGACCGAGTATCAACTATTGAAAGTACAACGAGGTACTTTACGGGTAGCTCACTTAGTAGAGCGTCAGACTAGTAATTCAAGGGTCGCGGGTTTGATATGCGCCCAGGCCAGACCGGATGGCTGCCTCGGTGTGTCCTCGGGAAAGGCACTTAGCTCCCATTTCTTCAGTTTGATGTAACTAATAATGTGTTAAAATGTGTTAAAAGTGCCGTTAAATCAACACACAATGGTTTGATTTCACCATATCATTGTGTTAAGATCTCATCTCTTTATCTGCGCAAAAAAAACACGATTTAAAAAAATCAGATGCATTGATAGATATCCCATAGATAGATCGTCATATTTATGTGGAATTATGGGTCTTCTGTGTGGACTAATAACATTTCATATTGTTAATCATTTTTCAATAGATTGGCCTGGATTTCTACCAACAAAACTACTTACTATACAGACATTAATTACGCATGTGGTTGCCACATGCTTCAATTCTTTCATTGTTTCATATCTGATTGCCTTTCTATGTCATTACTGGAATCAAGAAGTTTGCAATAGTTTTATTCCTTCGAACTCCAAAATTACTTTGATGGGATACATGTCAGCTTGTCGTTGACAAAAAGTGCAATTTTATGGATTTTCATAGCAAATTCAGAAGTAATACGTTCGCATAAGTACCAATTTTAACATTTCAATGTCGAAACACAAACAGCTGCGAGTTCTTGTCATACACTATTAAATGAAAACTAATCCCCAACATACGGCATATACAAAATGTCATTTTCCTTTTAATTCAATGTATAGAATGATTACATTGTGTAATTTTGTCTTCTTAGCAAGTGAAACTACCGAATTCAGATGGTTATATTTCCTTTTAATGTGATTTTAACCAGGTGTTGCTTATAAACATGATATGCATTTAAATTTATTCAGACCCATTGAAATTTGAAGAATCCAAAATAAAGTGACGCCATACCTAATCTTTCAAAAATGATTCAGGTACATATTAACCACGAGCTGTACGAGGTGCATCGTGGATTATCGGCATTAGCTATAAGGATCATTCTTGATTGTATGGTCTGACTACACAGATGGTGGAAACAGTTTCTTCTGTGATAAAAAAAGCCTGCAACAAATATTACAGATAAGCAATTCATGTCATAAACATTTCCAACTGGGACACTCATATTAAACTGTTTTTGAAAAATCAAGCAATGTCGCTTATCATGCGTCCTAATTCTACCTAATCCTAGAAGAACATTGGGAGACTTGAAATCAGCTGCTCAGATTTCCATTAACACCACATGGAAGTTCACCGTATTGGTAGCCAGCCCTTTGATATCAGTTCAGATGCCATGATTTATTTTCTGACAAAAAGACACCTGACGCCAAGGAGCGTTGTCATACCCCCACCGGACAGAGTGAAATTGGAAGCTTGATATTGAACTGGGTGTGCAGGACCGCATCACGACGCGAACTTTGGGACATTACTATTGTTCCCCCGGGGGGAAATAAATCATAAGTGGTATAGAATAGAAATGAAAAATGCATCAGGTGTTTCAATACAAAATGGTCAGAGTATATATGTTAATGCTTTGCCAAAAGAACATTTAATCACCATTAAATATTTGATCACATTTGTAACCTTATATGTCAGTTTAAAAACCAAAGTATATATATATATATATATATATATATATATATATATATATATATATATATATATATATATATATATATATATATATATATATATATATATATATATATACATATATATCCTTTCAATACAACTATTGGCATTCAGATATGTACAATCGATTACGTCTGACTCAGGAAAGAGCCTGTGAGATGAAAACATCGAAGGTATGATTCAAGTTTACCAGGTCAGTGATCCACATACTCGTTAAGGGAATTAGTATAATATCAATATGATCCCTTCTTATTTCTTCATACCACACTAATCACATGAACCATGGGAGATTATCCGTTTTACGTTTGTCAGCAAGATAATCCAAAACCATTTACAGGTTTGAAATTTCGAATGCATATTCATTTCGTGGTGCAGTCGAAATATAACAAGTTATAGCTCTGTTATGTAGAAATCGAATTATCTAACACTTCTGATAAGATCTTCTTTCTTCTAAAACCTGTAGCATTAGTTACCTTTCCATGTCATCGGTCAGAATATTCGCATATATCTGTACCTCATAAATCTATACTGAAAGTCTCCTGGGGAAACTTTATTAGTGATATGAATTTATATAATTCGTCCATGGATATATTTTGTTGATGTGTAAAAGTACTCTATGGGCGAGAGAGAGAGAGAGAGAGAGAGAGAGAGAGAGAGAGAGAGAGAGAGAGAGAGAGAGAGAGATACAAATATACACCAAACAGAGCGGAAAGTACTATCCCTGAATCCTGCAGGAGAACGCTTGATAACATTAACATAATTTTTTAATACGAATAAATAATATTATCATACAGGTTAGAGAATTTAATTTGTACTGTAAAATTCTCTAACCGTTATAATAATATTGGATGAGAATTAATTACTGGGTCGACATGCGGGTATGTCTGCTACGAACGAATGCCTATACGACCGACTTTGTAGCATAATTTTTTGGTGATGGTCGAGATGGTATAGGGGTTGGTGCTTACAGGCAAGGCGATCGGTGCCGTAACCCGCGGATCCGGGTTCGAATCTCCGTAGAATACGAATTCAAATTCTCTAACGTGTATTCATATATATATATATATGTGCGTGTGCGTGTGTGTGTGTGAGAGTAATTCATTTTAGCTCTATACAATTACTATATCAAAGGAAGCTTCAAGATTAACCTAATAAGAATTTAGGTGCTTGCGGTAACGTAGTTGCGTTGTATATATATTGGTTGAAAAATAATTCTCTGCGGACACAGATATTACCTCCAGTCAGGAAACAAATAAAGTTTAGTCAGTTTTACAAATATGTTTCGGTCAGTTAGTCCAAATGCTTGTCCATGCCGCTAGCCAGACTTTCACAGAATGAACAATTAGAATCGAATTTGCAAGACACCCATGAAAAAATGATGACCAATATCTAGATCATGTCATTATATAATCAAAATTCCTAAAGAATAATTCATTCTCGAAATGACGTCACGAAATTATAATGCATCACCAATCCTGGAGAAATGCCTCCTTTCCAAAAAGTTATTGAACTGCGTAAAAATAAAATTATAATGTAAATAGCTGTTTTTTTTTAAAAAAAACTAGAATGACCCTTTAAAGTTTTTCGAATTAAACAGAATACAAATGGGTACAGCTGTGGTGTCTGGTCAAACAAAAATTATTACGAGACACCCACGCCTCCTGAATTAAATTTATTTTTCAAGTTCCGCACCACTTTAAGGAAGAATGTATTATGGAGTACTGAGAGTATGGTGAACATTGACGTCATCGAGTTCTGTTTCCCCGAGTAAAACAAGCCGTTGCCATAAGCATCTTCTAATTTTGTCTAATGTATATTTGGAAACTTTAATGAACGTATAATTTGTTTACAAGCGGCATCCTACACTCGCAGCTTCCAGGCTGGCGTTTACTCTTGTTGTTTTCTTGACTTAAGAGCACAAAAATCTCCATCATGTATGTATGTCTGCAGGGCCGTCCCAAGTTTCTGCTGGACGAAACGGCGCCCGGGTGAACGTCGTCTTTTTTTCGCCACCCATTCGGAAAAAAATACCGCAAACTCCGCTAAATGCCCCCCCCCCCCGAACTTAGCACCCGTATAGCCCGCCCCTTGCGACGGCCCTGTATGTATGTATGTATGTATGTATGTATGTATGTATGTATGTATGTATGTATGTATGTATGTATTATCTTTCGGGGTAAAATAATGTTTTGAGGTATGATAAGTTCGAGGTATCAGGTTTTGATTTTACATAGGTCCTGTTTCATTATAGTCTTTTCCGTATTAAACAGCAGTGGATAAATGTATTGTCTTGACTGATATTATTTATATATCGTACATAATTTTTAATCTATTCATCAGGCTCTCTAAATAGATATCTCGATACATGAAAGGCAGATGAAAATGAAACACGTAAATTTGTAATGTAATCAAGATTAAATTTATAAACTGGATACAGAAAACATGCACTGTTTTGAAGCCTAATACTAACTTCCTCCAATTTCATCAGAAAACACAAGTAATTCAGTAATTCACCATGGCGCGGGGCTTGAAGTATTTCCTAAAATACCTTGTCGCTGACGCCATATATGAGTGCATAAGGGGTCCTTATAAGGGGTTTTGAATGTTCTTTATCATGCAACCATATTTGGAATGAAAATATAAATGTGTTGTGCGATACAATAGAGAATTTGTGTGTAATTCTTTTCTCTTAGGACTTTCATCATGTAATTTGATCAAAATGCAAGAAGAAAACGTGCCTTCTATCACGCTACTACATGAGTCGTGAGCATACGACCATTGCGCAATATATAAGAAAAATAAATGTCTAGGTTGATGTTCAATAACGTTGTATACATGTATACAAATTAAGCTAATTGGACGTGCTAATCTCCAGAAATACCCGTTGAACATGGAACTTTGCCCACTACTACCATTCATTCATAGATTCCTTCTCTTGTCATTCAGAAAATATGATCCGATAGACACCGTGAAATGCACAATAACTAACACTAGATTAGAGTAATTTGGCAAAGCTGCCTTGTGGCGATAGATCGTGATCTCAGTGCTATAAAATGACAAGTGAAGCTTATGTTTAGTCACCCATGTCAAAAATTGGACATAAACTTGGGTCTTAATACAGTTTTTGAAATTCTGTCATGTAACATGGTAATATTTTGGACCCAAGCAGAGAGGTCTGATCCTAAATTAACGTTCTCGCCTAGAGTGCCGGCTATCTTTCTATGATACTAGGTCATTCAATAATATTAACAAATAATTAGCGTTCTGTCCGACGAAAGTCAGCATTCTCCTTTCTCAGACCCTAATAAAACCCTACCCATACAATTCCTCGCGAGTGACGATGAGCAAAGTTAAGCTCTTCCCATTTTTTAGGCAGAAAGCACAATAAATACACGGCATGCAATGTCTCCTCACCCCACAGCTGTTTTTTTTTTTTTTTTTTTTTTTTCTCTCTTTAAGATAATGGTCGAAAAATACAACACCTGTTTGAAGACACTTTATCATTTCTATAATAGGAAATTCTATCTCTTACTAAGAAAAGCTAATTGTATTGTTTCTGCACGTCCCCTATATTGTCCTACC
The DNA here is from genome assembly GCA_029931535.1 of Margaritifera margaritifera. Classification (NCBI taxonomy): domain Eukaryota; kingdom Metazoa; phylum Mollusca; class Bivalvia; order Unionida; family Margaritiferidae; genus Margaritifera; species Margaritifera margaritifera. Next base: position 147,068 of record JAQPZY010001058.1, on the reverse strand, counting down.
TTAAAGACTCCAATCCTGAATTTTTTACTCATATTATGAAAATATAGGAGATAGTAAAAGGAGATACAATTTTTAAGTACATAATTATGTAGTTAACTATATGGGCGCAGAAAGCCTAATTTTACTGATTTTAAATATTTTATAATGTCAGTGCTGCAGCCATTAATACTGGACGAAAAGAAAAATGAATGACTTTATGTTGCTATAGTTTTATATTTGCAATAGGATTTGACAGTCAATTGACAAAAATGGTTGATTTTACTGCTTTCCATTAAGAAACATATTTCAGTTGGCCGAGAAAACAGAAATGAAAATAAATTTATAATTTTAGTATGATATCTCGAGCTGTACACTCCACACATTCAAACTTTTGGATTCGCTTGCCTTTATAAGCCAAAAGAAGTCTATATTTTATAGAGGCTCCCAAGTCAACGTGAATTATCCTTTTAAATGTCTATAGCGACAACTCGGTCTGGGAGAAAAGTGTTTTTCAAAGGGGAGGGGCGGGCGGGGGATAATCGAGGAAAATTAACCACAATGATAAAATGTGACCAGGAATGCATTTGCAAATAAACTTCTGTAATAAAACATTAAGTGTTTACACAAGGCACACCGATCCAGATTCCAGTAAGGAGAAAATATATAGGCCGACTGATCACATTCTTCAAAATACAATCTGAAATCGAATTTGTTCTTTGCAAAATTCCCAATAAACAACGAGAATAATCAAATTACTGTTGATCTCCCTGGTTTTATGCTTTAATTCTTAATTATACATATTATGGAACATCAACGTCTAGAATAGTGTTTTCTCTCTGAGAGTAGCCTGTATACAAATATTTTGATCCTTTGACAAGGCCGTCAATTAAATATAGATTTTAGTAGCTCCGGAAAATTGTCTACAACCCGTTTGTTAAAATAAAGAAAAACATAGCATAGATAATCTATAGTGATCTATTCCTTTGTTTTCAGTATTTCCAGGCTTAAAATAAGACCCACGATATATTTGGTTCACGCTATATTGAAATGATAATATTTAATGACATATTGATTTCTTTGATACAGATTCAGGTAAAAAATAAAACAAAAATATAATGGTAAAGAAATAAAATACTATTAAATTAAAGAAATAGTATTATTCACTTGTAACAACTTTAATCAAGGGACTTCATACTACGAAATGTCTACTTTTTCTACAAAGCAAAAATAATTGTAAACTACTCGGTAACCGACGTTTAGAAATCAGAGTATACAAGGCAAGCCTATTCCTTACTTCAAAACCACGATTACCAGGTCTCGTGCTGATCAGGTCCCGGGATGATCATGCCCCGTGGTAACCAGGACCGGTGATGTTCAGGCCCAGTGACGATAAGGTCCCGTTGTGATTAGGTCCCGAAACTGTTTGAGAACAAAAATTTAACTCAGACTAAAAAAAATTAAGTCTCTCAATATCAGTAAAATTTGACTATAGGCAGAGAAGCAAGCAATGGTAGAATTTTGTTGTGATCCTAGGCTAAATTGGAGTGAAGTTATTGGAAATGTTTTAATCTGAGCACGAGTTCCACTTTTGTATCTGACAGTTTCGTCATTACGGAAATAGATTTATACCAGGTTAATTTGCACTGACAGATCTGTTGAAATTTCAGTGCATCAAGGGGAAAAAAAGTAAGATTAGATGAAACTGTTTGGGGAATGTTTTGAGAATAAAGAAAACAGACATCCAAAAAAGAGTTCAACATAGACACCTATTGACAATCTGAAAAGGAGAGGACGAAAAGGAATATGGTGAAGGCCCATTTATCGGAAAATAAAAAGGCGAAAAACCGGAAAGAAATCGCATGGATGGTTTCAACACAAGACATGATAGTTTCGATTTGTTGACGCCTTACACCACTGAGATGATGAAGAGGTTTAAATAAGTAAATTATCTTGTGTTGAGGAAGAACTATTTTTCCTAATATTACTCCCTCAAGTAAGTACGTCTCTTCTCACCAAGTGGAACAGGTCTTTTTGACTGGTTGAAACACCCTCTATCAACATTCAAAGACTTAGTTCAGCTAGAATTACAGCAAGCAATTACAATTCCTTCAGAGAACACGAAAGGCGAATTTCTGTCAACAGAAGATCCATCTTACGCTGGAGCTTCTTCGTCATGAGACCCTGTTCAAAATTATTTGACTTAATCAGATACAAGTTAAATATATGCACTTTTAAAAAAAAATAGCAATTCCTCTTCAAACTTGCTGGTAGACGTCTATGTGCAAGAATGAATTGTTGTCCGGTCTCAGTTGACTCTCATAATATTTGTCCACAATGTCATCCATTGAATTGTTACGACAAAAAGTACGTATTTGCACTTAAAAACAATTAAATTTATAGGATAGCTAGAAAAAATGGGCACCGGACCACATTGCAGCTATTTTGATTAAAACACAAACTACAACACACTTATTATAGATTTTAAGGATGTGTCAAAATCATATTCGAGTGATTGAAATGGTGTTAAAAGATAATCCAGGTTTTGCTAATTAATTATAGATGAGAAGTTATTATTCGGTAATCACTTGTAGAACAATGAATTGAATATACATACATATATATATATATATATATATATATATATATATATATATATATATATATATATATATATATATATATATAATTTCCTAAAGTTTGAATTATTATTTTATATGCAGATGTTAACAGGGTATTGTCTGATAATTTTGTGCTAAGGTGGTATACCAAATACAATCAAAGTCTGAGTGTTTATTGTTAGGTCTCATGAGATGAGGGGATATATTTGGTATTACACGCAAGTCTCATCTCCAAAGAGTTCATGGCGTACCACATTTATCATCTGATTCCGCAGGTCATGATCTGCGGTCAATCATAGTATGTCAGATAGATCTTCACAATGATGCATATCATAACTACAGGTTTCTAAAACATCAACTTTTCTGCACAATCACGGACAATTATCACCCATTTTTACTATTTATAGTGAAGTAGATAATTTCAGTGGCCTTTTATCAACAACCTGCTCTTTTCCGAGCCCTATTATTTACTTATACCTTCATCCAAACAAAATACGCCACTCGAAGAATCTCATAAGCGAATTTTTGAGTTCTCACTCCAGTTCTATGCCGGGCTTATGACTACCAAACCAGACAGAACATTCAGTTGCGAAGAGTACAGTATTCAAGGACTCCAAGGAATGTTATGAAGTTGACCCTCGACGTCAACAGAAAAGTCATTCTCAATGATATCTTAACCTGTGCTGACAGCACTTTTAAATGATATACGCACGATACAAGCGATCATATTCACTTAAAAAATCTTGACAGACAAATATGTTACCGTTGTGTTTGCTGAACTGCGAGAACAATAACTTTATCTAACTTTAAATGTGCCAAGTGTGATATATCTGGTTCTTTGCTCCCTAATAGTTCTTAAACGTTCCATCTTCCGTATAATTCTGTTATTCTTGTGCAATACCGCTAATTCAAGTCTGATGAAGGATAATGTGTGCGCATTTTTGTGTGGTTTCCTTGCTGTTCATTATCCAGCTATGCCAGTTCCTTTATTGTTTAAATGTACTTGAAAAGGTCAACAATTCAAAGAATTTAGAAATCGTGAGCAGTGCGTCGCAATTATACGTTGCGGTTATACGTTATAGTCAGTGAGTTGTTTATACCTCATTATACATATAATAGTATTCCTCTAACATGTCAGTACAACATCTCAAGAAAATTAAAAAACAGTTCGCTTCCAGACGACACAGTGAACATATCTGGAAAGAGACATAACACTTTCGATCAGATGACTGGTCGTTTCATGTTACTTCAAGTTCAGAGAGAAATGACTGTGTCCAGTTCAGGTCTTAATCTCACCTTTAAAAAAGCTTAAATCTATTTGATTTGGTTAAATTTGCATTTTACAGCAATTCCTTTTTAAAAATATTGTTTTCACCCCTACTAGTAGCTTTCCACGCAATCGCTTTGAAACCTTGCACGACTTCAAATTATTGGCAGGTCGTAGATTTTTTTATAGAAAATAACTCGCTTTCAGATGCAAACAGGTGTTAATTTATAAAGACTGCATCAATCGAAGTGATTTCGAATGTTCATTTCAAAGGCATCTAAAACAAGAAATCAAAACGAAATTATTATGCAAGCTTTATCAACTTTCCACAACATGAATTATGCATGTTCACCTATTCTCAAACTATTTCCTCCACTCAAACTCATCCATCCAGTAATAGTCATGCAACTGTGGACTATCTGCGTAATTACTTTCGACGACGCTCTGCAAATTGAAAACTTGATGGTGCGGATTACAGGGGGTCTCGTTGTGGCTTATCAGTTGTCATCTCTGCATGACCCTAGTACGATCTATCGTAATTATGACATGGAGAAGGTTGGTATGGAAATTGAAAATGCCTTCTACATTCCCCTCTGTAAACAGCCTTCTCGCCGACAAGAGCATAGCAGCTCTTGACATAATTCAGTAAAAGCATCTCGCTGCTCGCGACGTGATATAAAATTGAGCTTAGCAGACTAGAACAGCTTCTTCTGTTTATTATGGTGTTTAAGCAGCTATATAGCTATTCAAAGAAAGACAACATCTTTGATACAACTTGCTTAACAAGCACCACCTTACAACATTATTGTTAGTATTTATTCACTGATTCGCTTCCGATACATTTTCGATGAAATTTTATATCAGACACCATAGATACCCCCACCCATCTCTTTGTTCATTCAATTGAAACTACTTGTGTTTAATATTTAAAAGTGTTTGTGTGGGGGGGGGAGGGGGGAGGGGAATGGGTCACAACCCCACTTTTCAGTAGCCGAAATGAGGGTCAACAAATTCTTTTCTGGCGGACGAATTAAAGAAAGGGAAGTTTGGGGTTTGCCAATGTACAATTCAACTGAAAGATTACACCTTGATATATAATAGTCCTGTGTGTGTGTGTGTGTGTGTGTGTGTGTGTGTGTGTTTGCACTAACTGCGATCTTGTAGAACGATATTTTTATTTAAAGATGCATAACTAGCAGGTACTGAGACATGTCGCATTTGTATAGGGGGCGCGCGAACTGTGACGTCATCGCGACACCTTCTGCTCTAACAACGGTCTGCTAGAGGCAATTATAGCAATTAAAATTAATTAGAGATACAACACCTCTGTATCATTATGGTATGTATATAGCATATAGAGAGACACTATCTAAAATTTTACATGATAAATATATATTATTATTTTTAGAGGACGCCAGATTAGTCAGTCGTGTTGTAAAATGAGCATTGTCTCCCCATATTCACCCTTTGGTTTTGACAAGATTACCTTTTTTTACAAGGGTATCAGTTCACCCATTGTATGAAAAATAGCAATCTAGAGAAAAAGGTTTCATACAAAGACATATGTTTTGTTTTCAAATATAATGATTTCATGCTTATTACCCAGCTTGAAAGAGACAACTATGCCAAGATTACATGGAAAAAGTCAAGAAAATTTGTAAGGATCATTTTGTCCTGAAAATTTGCATTGTTACAATACATTAATTAGAATGATAATTGACACATTGAAATAAAATATATATTGACGCCGTTTTCATTACTGTTCAATTCAAATGATACTAAATTTGACCGTCAATAGCCTGTAGTTTCTGCAAAATCTGGTCAATAAATAAGGTCCTTTCACTGTTAAAACTTGGGAGTCATTGTTATTTTGTACAGGTATATAGCAGAGAATAATCCACGCTTAATTATCATGATTCGCGTGCAAAAGAGACTTTCAAACATATTATAATTATAATATCCAGCTATCATTATTACTTTTCCAACGTACGCCAGAAACTCTTAGGTGCGCAGATACCTCGAACTGCATTGTATCACATGTGCGAAATTAAAGTGACCGCTGACCAGTGCTATCGAGTTTATTGCTAACTAGTACGTTGTCCTCAGAGGGTACAACTAATTATCGGAAAACGTAGGTCATAGTGATTACGTGCACTTTTCTACCGACAGTCATGAAACTTGATGGGTGTTGTTATAATTTGCAATCACTACAGGCAGAAGGTTTGGTTTGCTTTTGTGGGCTTTAACGCCATTTTTAAGCACGTGATAGGCTATACATGGCGGCCAGTATATTTGGTGGAGGAAGAACCGGGAAGAACCACCAATCCACTGGAAGCTACTGGCAAGCTTTCTCACATACTCACGTCGGTCGAATCCAGACTCAAACTCACACGGACAGAGGTGAGATGCGTGAGTAGTCTGTAAAGGCAAGCGCCTTAAACCACTCGGCCACCCGTGGTCCCTAAGGCAGAAGATACATGTAGGGAGAAGTGGCATACATACACTTTTCACACTCCATTGATTTTGTTTTCATTTACATCTATCACAGTTTCTTAGGCACTGTTGCATGACGAAGCCTGATGTGTGGCTTCACCTTTGTCACTTTTGTTAACACCCATACAAAGTAAGTAGTAGTTGCAATGACCTACTTTTCTTGATAAGAGTCTCTGCTAAGTTTTGGATTATGTACCAGCGAAGCAGGCGAGACATACCATTCAACATAATTTGCTGTTTGTTCAATCTTAGACTTGCACGTAATCCCTTTTTCAATGCATTTTTCACACATATAATTTTCAAACAATTCAACTTGTGCCCCAACTGTACCTAAAATGCCTCTTAAATAACAGATGAAGATGCAGTAACGGAAGTACTATTAACAGTAGAAGATGATAAACAAATATTTGAGGAAATATATACTGAAAAGGGTGCATGAGGAAATATATACTGAAAAAGGGAACATGAACCAATATATACCGAAAAGGGAACATGAAGAAATATATACTGAAAAGGGAACATGAAGAAATATATACTGAAAAGGAGACATGAGGAAATAAATATGAAAAAGGGGACATGAGGAAATATATACTGAAAAGGGGACATGAGGAAATATATACTGAAAAGGGAACATGAAGACATATATACTGAAAAGGGAACATGAAGAAATATATACTGAAAAGGAGATATAGTTCAATTCTAGCTAATTCTAAGCATATACCTTCAAACTGTTATAAATTATAAGCGTAAAAGAAGAGAAAGAGAACTTAATTTGGATTGATTTTATAGATGGTAAAATCGCTACCTGTAAGAATTCTGTTTCATGCAATTTCACTCGCGCTCTACTTGGTTCTTTTCTAAACTACGTGCAGACTTTTCTGAAGTACCAATGTTATTCTTCTATCCCTAGTTAATGATAATCGATACAAGTGGGATTGAGAAAAAAAATTCTGAAAGTTGATTTGGAAGTATCCATACGTGACTATTTAAAACACTACTCATTAGCACCCGAAAGGTTAATGCCCCAAGTGGACGTATTATAACCTTTGGAGAAGAAACTAATAGATGAGAGAAAGGATATGAAACTACCAGTACCCATGCTGTTATGTTACACTACACAATAAAGAACTTTATGACATTCACTACCATGTCCAATTATGTTTGGATTTGAGGACGATACATGCAGCCATCCTATTTGACCAAGAACCATGGTTACAACCCTGTATTAAACTCAATAAGCAACACATGAGTTTGAAAAGAACTTCCTCAGATCGATGAATAGTGTTGTATTTGGTAAGCAGATTATAATTTAAGAAAGAGAACAAAAGTCGAAATGTGTGCAGATGAGAAAAAGTTCTCTAAGTACAAGCAAGACATCTCATATGCAAGGAAAACAATCATAGATGAGGACTTAGTATTGGCGAGTATGTCAATAAGAGGGTTAGATTATCAAAGCCTGTCTATGGTGGATTCTGTATTCTAGAGTTCAGTAAATCATTAATGTATGATATTACAATTAGTTAAATAGTAAGGATGGAGATTATATAACACACTTAACTTATACACATACGGATTAATTATGCCTAACTATTGAAACTAATAATTTATACGAGAATATGAAACAAAGCATAAATTGCTTACGATACCAGTGATTATCCAAGAGATAATATATATGCCATAACATTGGTAAATAAGAAAGCTGTAGGTTTGTTTAAATAAGGGAAGTGCGGCATTCCTATCCAGGAATTCTGTTGACTAAGAAGTAAATTCTGCTCTTATAGGACAAAGAAAGAAGAAAGGAAAGTTTACAAAGGAAATCAAAAAGTCAGTGATAGAATAACTTTAAAGATTGAGATGTATAGAAATTGTCTGTTTGATCACAAGATCAATTATCAATGTAGGAATTTAATTCGTTCATACGAGCATGAATTATTCAACGTGATAACGAATCAGGTTGCATTATCTGCCTTTGATAATAAACGTTAGTAGATAATATAAATACGTTACTCTTTGGCCATTACAAAAGTTCCTAACATATAAAGCGATACAGATGAGCCCCAAAATACAGAATTGTGTGTTTATGTAAGTTGAGAATGAAGACATATATCTGCGGGGTATTAACAGCATTCAGTGGACTTTCTTGTCAAATGGTTATAATTTACTAAATCAAAATGTATTAAGAAACCACGCATTGATCCCCTCATTCCTTGTCGTGTTTGTGATTTCTCTAATAGAGATGAACAATGCATGTTTTAACTGGCGCAATTTTAGACTGGTTTCTGCAAAGGATAATTCATCTAAAGGCTCTAAAATGCCATTTATTATGGAGATTCAAATGCAAAACAAGAAATCATAAGAATATGAAGGAAAAAAGGTTATGCTACATTAAGACTTAGCTCATTGCGCTAATATATTCTCTGAAGACTTTTCCATATTTCCTGGCGTCTCTTCAGTCCTTCCGATATACTTCCAAAAAGTCTCAAAAGTACAAATTATATATATATATATATATATATATATCATCGTCATCATCATCATCATCATCCTGCTACTTTGTAATCAACTGGATTTATAGTCTCATCAATAAGTTTTGTCTCTTGTTCTCTTTTAACGTTGCAATTACTTCTTCTTTCGATTCTGATGGTACCCCTTTTTTTCAGCGAATACAATTTCCATTGCTTTCTTATCCTTGTTGTAGAAGATAGAGAGGAATCTTGCGTTTTCCCGAATATCCTTGACGACTGAATCATACATTTGTATGATAATCCAAACGCTTATTCCATAGTATCTGCCACTAAAAAATAACTTGGTTAGGTTGGTTGCCTTCTTCTTTGTGTTATCGAAGTTCACACAATCATCTATGAGAAAGAGTGTATGAGTTCTTTCAAAGATATATATGAGTAATTCTACTTATCCAATTGTGTCACCTGGGTCTATGATGATGAGCTTGCCATCTCTAAAGAGCCACCTTCTGTTACATGTCCTATTGTAGATGAATGTGGGAGAGATGATGATAATGATGATGTAATCAAAGAAATGTATATATTCAATCTCCAGCAAATCTAGTGCCAACTTTGTCTTTTCACAATTTGTCACACCAGCTATGATCGTTTTGTGAGGTTGTCTTAGGTAGGTCATATTAAATGTCCTATTTCTTTAGCTTCTACGACACAAATCTAATTCACTAGTATTACCTTTCCATTGAAAAGATTCTTCTCACACTAGTTGGTTGAAGTTTAGTTTGTATCTGTTCATAATTGATTTGATGGATGTTTTAATATCATACGTGGTGAAAATCTTGTCCGAAATTAATGGATAATTTAGATTGATAAAATGTAATAAATGATTTAAATATTTCCATAACTTTACTGATATTCTTTACCTCCTTAATTTGTAGCATGTTAAGTATTTTGAATGTCAATTAGTAATCATGATTCTGTATTTATCCTTCAGCATTTTATAGTCAGCATAAAAAGTTCAATTGGGCACACTTTTCTCAATCTCCATTATTAAGTGGCTAGGGCACTGCTTAGTCTGTAATCATTTCACCAAATTTTTCATGTGAGTTAATGTGTTGCTGACTCGTGAAACTTTTTTCGTCTTTGTTGTTTTGAAATCATATCATAAGTATAATGCTCCTTCTTCTTCTACGAGGAAGTTCTTTCGGTACGCATAACACTCAGCAAAGAGACTACCATCATATGGATTAATGCTGTAGTCGTTACACTGTTCCATTTGACATAACCGAGAATATTTAAAATAGGATACTTTTCATTTTGCTATTCTGGTTGTTTAGCTAGCCATAGACGACAAAGTATATATATATATATATATATATATATATATATATATATATATATATATATATATATATATATATATATATTTGCTAATACATGCTTTGTTGTACGTTGCTTACTCTATGACTAGATCCATGTAATGTGTTATCGTGTGTACTTCTAAGATCAATCCATATGCAATTATGTTCTGTAAAGAAGTTATTTACACTTATGTTGCTTAGTTCTGTATGCTTATTTTGTTCCTTCAAAAAGTACTTAATAGCTTCAATGAATTGCTCTCTGGGAATATAACCTTGGGAATATAACATGTTTGGTAAACCCTCAGTATTTACGATTATCTTATCTACAATATTTTTCTGTATCTTCCTGAATTGTCTTGTACAATATGGGTATACCCTTAAGACCTTTGCGTGGATAATCTAATATCATATTCGTTAGAGATGTGTTCGCTGCCACATCACTTATTCTCTCTCTCTCTCTCTCTCTTCGTGTTTTCTTGCAATCAAAAGCATTTTGTTATCTTCAAGATAATATGTACGTGTTTCTTTGACTCTGTAGAGATTATATTGATTCCATTTGCATTACATATAAGGAGTAAATATTATTCTAGTTACCTGTATACCATCCAGTGTAAAAGTCGTGATAATTGATATCGTAAATAGTAATATCAGGTTTTTGTCAACAGGTTCAATATTTAAGTCAATGAAAATGGTATATATATATATATATATATATATATATATATATATATATATATATATATATATATATATATATATATATATATATATATATATACTAGATTTTTTCGCTTGTATTGCATCAATTCTTTTGTTGATTTTTTTTTATCGTTTTTAACTTATATTCAACGAAACGTGATGGTGCGTAATTCAGTCCATAAATATTAGCTAAAGTAAGTGGTGAAGGCTCAAGATGGAAAGTTTCCAACAATCTTTTACGTAGTATACTTCTCCAGTCTTCTATCAAAAGCATAAATTCAACACTCATACTCACTGTTAACATAAAACGTTTTATAATTCTATAATCATACAGCATAAAATATCCTTTATACAGCTATTGATTTCTTGTTTTAACTCATCAATTTTGGTAATAGATGCAATATTTATTATCCCATTTCTGTGTTTAATCCAGTTTTGAATGTCTCTATGTCTCCTTCTATTTCTGATTTAACTGTATCAGTTCCATCTCGTAATGATAAAGTCTTCTTGTCTACTTCGGTTTTAAGTTATGAATTCTAGTACTGATTGTAACATGTTTCTTTTCATAATCTGTTGTAAAAGCATCTGTTTCTGTTGTTCACTTTTGTTCCATATCATCAAAATCTTTCCTTAATCGCTTCACTCTTCAATCTAATTCGACAATATTTCCTTGCACAACACCAACAGTATTAACACGTTTTCCATATGTATATACTTTGATATTTGTTAGAACTTGTTCGTGTTTCTTTTTTATTCCAGTTGATAGCTCATTTTTGCTAGTTGATAAAGTCTGATCGTTGAAGACTTTAATTCTGTCGCTGAGATTCAGTATATAGAGATGTTCTCATCTATCTGGTAATGCGTTTAATTCACATTAACCTTATTCATTAAGTCCACTATCTTTCTATCGACTGGTAATGCGTTTAATTCACATTAACCTTATTCATTAAGTCCACTATCTTTCTATTGACTGGTAATGCGTTTAATTCACATTAACCTTATTCATTAAGTCCACTATCTTTCTGTTGACTTCTTCAAAGTCATTTTTCTTCTATATTGCAAGCGATTATTGATTATAGCCAAACTTCCAACTTTATCACAAAAACTTTAAAGTTATCAACAAACTTTTAAATCTATTCATCGTTCTGTTTCTTCTCATTGTATTATTCTTCCTGTAATTGTTAAAGTTGTGATTGTAAAGTATTGTAATTTTCCATTAGACTTCTTAATTTCCTCCATATTACTCTCATCAGGTCATCAGGTATCCTTTGTTCACTGGGTTGCAAGTATTGTTATATGTTTTATCCAGGTCTTTCTCTAACAGTTTATAAAGCTTATACAGCACTGAATATATTCTCCTGGTAAATAAATATTGAGCATCTGAAATCTTCTTCTTGTTGTTGTCTAATAGTTTCTGAATAGCTGATTGTTGGATTGTTTTCTCGTTTTAACTTTATTCTAACGTTGTCAATTTATTATCAACTTGTTCTTCCCATGTTTTGATATCATTCAGATTGCTATTCTCCAAGGTTTTACGTATCAGAGTGTTAACATGGGTTCTATTAGCAGCATCAAATTTATGTTCAGGATCTACCACATTGATAGTACGATTGTTGTTGATGTCTAGCTCACCTACTTATTTCACCTTAAGTTGTAGTTCTCTCTTCTACTGGATTATTATCAGCATGACATCTAAAACTTATTTCTTTCTTTTACTTATCTACAAATACATATATAATTGGAATGCCATGAAAATCTATTACTTTCCCTACTTCATCTTTAATGGTGATTTTCAGTCTATTTAACGTACCTCTTTGTAATAGTTTCGATGGACTATATCCATCATATGAAATCACCGTGACAAACATGTTTGACAGATAAGGACTAGAGTAAAATAGAATAATATTATCCGTTATTGTTTTTTCAGTGGATCAAATAAAATGTATACATTTTACTCTCTCTCTCTCTCTCTCTCTCTCTCTCTCTCTCTCTCTCTCTATATATATATATATATATATATATATATATATATATATATATATATATATATATATATATATAATTACACCAATATAATATAACAGATAGTTACAGAGTTATAATTTGATAATTTGTTCCAAGCCGGAATCGAACTCATGCCGCTAGTAACGGCAAACCAATACGGCCATGCGCTCATTGCAATAAAAATGATGGAACAAGGTCGAAGGTAAGGACTCGACGTGCACGCGAACCCACTCACTAGGCAAACGGAATTGAACACTCAACATATCATTAATACTATTTAGTTTGCTTACAGCATGGGGAACTATCTCATCATGTTTTGATACATTGGGATAAACCATCTTATCTCTGAAAGCCTTAGCAAAAAATCATAAAACAGTTGTTCCAAACCTCTCAAGTCTAAATAAACAATAAACCCTGTTACTATTCCTGCTACTCCTAAACTAGCAGCTGCTATACCCATTCACCAGACATGATTGACATGCTTAGGTTTACCCAGATAAATACTTATAAGCAACATTATACTCTATAATCCTCGATCTCTTTAATCAAATCATTCTTAATCTCCTTGATCTTTTGTTGTTTGAAAGTCATGCCATTATATGGGTGATGCAGAAGGTATTATCTTTTCGTATGTCATTTATTTATATTAAAGTGATATACAAGATTTAGGTCTTTATGTTGGTTTATATATGGGATTTAATAATTTTGTTCCGTAATATATCAGATCTTACAAGGTAGTCAAATGTAAACTCATTCCAAGATATAGGCACAACTAACTTAATAACTTCTTCAATGGAAATCTTGGTTGGTGGACTAACCATGAATTGTAACGCCTTATTTAGTAACCAACTGCAAGTGCTGCGCTAAAGTTTGAACGATGGACAGTGTTACTTATTTATGAGGAGAATTTTACATCTCTGGTACAGGCTTTTCCTTTTTCATTGGTTGTGTAGTAAATTGTGTGGCTAGTTTCACAGAGCTAAATTATCTAATCTTAATATATGTCACAATGCCAACTATAACTGCTCCAGCAATCACCCACCCCCATACACAGATCCAATAGTAATATGTGTTTTACTTCTCTCTTCGGAAGGTTTATCTTGTACGAAATTTTAAATCTTCGCCATCTTCAATTTCTCTGCTTTAGCTTACTTAAATTTCTGTAAACGTTTTCCAAGTTGTCTGCCAATTTCAAATCAACGTGGATCACTCTTCTTGTGCGAAGTTACTATTTGAACCTTCATTTCATGTTTCATCTGTTCTTGCTCACCTTTCATTGTTTGCAAATAATGATAGAAGAAAAGCAAAGAAGACAAGTGTAAAATAAAGTCTACGTGAAAGTTATATAATATCATCTTACACATTATCGAACATGATAACATGATCTTACAAATTATCTAACATCACAAGTTATCGAACATCATCTTGAGTCGTTATATCAATTTGAATTTGTGTTAACACAACTTGTGTATGAATTCAACAGGTTGAATAAATAGATAGGTCGAGATGTTCAAAATGTCAAATCGAAAAATGTATTAATGAGTTCAACGGAAAGTGTGGCTACTACTAACCTTGTCAAAGTGAGTATCAAAGGAAATAGATACAACAAAATAAGGACTATTTTAAACATTGGCGTAAAGAAAACAGAGAGGCACACAACGAATATTTCAGAAACAAATGCAACACTGAAACTTACAGAATAATTTAGTTGACAACGAACAGTATTTTAGCTGCATTAAATCAGAACATTAAGTCTGATACAACGTTAACGATTTTTGGTGTTCCATCCATGGAATTCTATTGTAGATGGTTGGTCTTTACAAAGTCTGAAAGTGTTCATGATGATGATTTATATATTGATCATTTCATATATTGTGCTTTCTTTGATTTATCTGATCCAGGACAGCAGAAACAATGCTTCCACAGAACTAATAGCAGATACATAAGGGCAAGAGAAATCAGATCAAAGAATGGCAAGATTCTATCAAGACGAGAAACCAGGAAACACAAAAGGAACATTGAAGATTTCAAAGTTGCTAATTTCATTATAGATAAGATCATGAACCACATTACCCATCATCTTTAATTAATTCTACTTTACAGATTGTACATTGTCTTTCTTGTGAAGTAGGTTTCCACAGGCTATACCAAGCAATAGACCCCTATAGCTATTAGAATTACAATTGTGATTCGTACTTATGAAGTATGAAGTTACCGCGTAGCACGTGGTGAATGTTTAATATTTATGAAAGTTACAAGGGTGGGAGGAGTATGTCGGGATGTACGTCGGAAGTATGAAAAGTCTCTAGAGAAGCCTCCATAGGATTATTGCATCACTTCTACCACACCAACCACGTATACTACTTTATGCTCCTTCTTCTTTCTCAGTCTTATATGTTTGAGAGTTATGAAACTAGCACTTAGAGCTGATAAAGATATGCCTAATTTAAATGCTAGAATTCCTGTGAAATATCGAATACCATCACATGTCATATAACCTTCCTTGAGTTATGTTTTAGAAATATACTCACCACAGTCGTTACAGTCAAGGTAATGATTTGGATATTGTGGCTGATCTAGCATTTACAAACAATTCAAATGTTCTCTTTCTTAGTTTGTCTTCCATTTTATCCAACTCTTTCTGTTAACTATTTACCAGTTATCTCTTTGTAAATTATATTGGTATGCTAATTTTCAGCTCTTGTTTGTACTCATCAGTCTCGGGAATAAGATTATCTTCTACGAATCCCGACTCCTCTTAATTTTGTTCTCTGTCCATTTAAATAGCTAAAAATGACTGAATGAGGTGGAGATTTTGAAATGTTACCTGAAGAAGAAGTTGTTGTTCACTTTATGACTTTGTAAATGAGACAAATTTTATAATAGATCCAAGTGGCATGTATCAATATGTATCAATAGGCATGATTGCTACAACTCTTCTATTGAAAATTGCAAACCTGGTTAAAAATGTAGTAATACTGGCCGGTTTTCTTCTTTTCTTTCACCTTCTCCTAATAAATTCAGTTACAAAATTAAACTAAATATTGCAGATGATTTCAAGAAGTTAGCTCATAAGCCATAACAGCAATACCTGGTATTACTGGTAGCGTGATTGGTTAATTATTTTCAACAGTATCAAAGATTTTCTCATTCCTGGCTAATCATGTCATACTACTCATTTTAGCATTAGTTCGGATTATATTTGCCATAGGTATTAAGGGTGTGAAGATTGCTGCCAAACGAGTTAGAAAATAGACTTCCCATATGTCTGAAGCAAACTCCCCTACTTCCCGTTGTACTACAGAGAAATAGGTAGGAAGTATCCAGCGAAGTCCCCTAAATTTGTGTGAGCTTCTTTCACAAACCAAAAGCAATCCAGCTCCTGTAGCAGTCATGACCAGTATAAGCGATTGCTTTTTTATCTCATGATCTTTATTCTGGTTTAAATCTTTTATCTATCGTGTATCATGACGTGTTGCCCTTACAAGACTATTATCATTATTGTCTTGCTCCTCTACATAATTCTTACACATTTTCTATTCGTTTTTGTTTTTTCTCTCAACCATTTGACGAATTGTTACACTTTATTTATCAGCTGCTGGAATAAATTGCCTTGCTGCATAGGTATTTATGTTATTTCATCAAAAAAGGCAAGGTTTTTCTTCACTTTTTCAGATTGTTATTATACAGTACAATGATACAAAATTTCATAACCGTATTGCAAGTTAAGAGAAATATAGCATCACTACCAGCGACATAATCCAATTTAACCTCTGAATCCGTGATATATTAGAGAAATCTACTCTTTATGTATCTATCTGAATCATGGCCTTGCTAATACAATATAAAAGCCTCTGTTGATCTTAGCTGTGTTTTATGTAGTACCATCAGATTGAGTTATACTTGCCATGTTAGAAACTTAAGCACCCAGTATGATACAAACATATGATCTAATACTTTGATTTAGTTTTACTATCCCTTGTTTTGTTAATCCGTTGCTATCTTGTAGATAGACGTATGTCCAACCTATTAATTATTTTGGTGTTGTGTGAGTTATACCTCTCAAAACTGTATCGTATCCTCCATCCTCTATCCACCGTGTGTCTGCTTCATCTCTTTCTTGTTTATTTGTTTCATGATCAGCTATTTCTCTTTCTATTTTGTAATAGGTTTTTGGGCCATCAATAGCAGTTACTTTCTTCCCTTGCATTTATCTCCAATCATGGTGTGATTGAATATTAAAATTGTTGCAGATTATGTTAGACTGTTTTAGGTTTATACCATTACTATTTGAGATAAATGATTGATCATCTGGTAAAACTATTGAACATTCAGATAGAAGTTTTCTGATTTTAAAGTAAATATGAAATCTAGAAACAGACTTTACTAACTATGGTATGACTGAATCTGATAAATACAAATAACTTATTCTGATGTTGCACACCATACAGCCTAATTAAGCTGATTCTGTCACACTGAACTCTGTATCTTTTGGGTGAATCATCACCATTAAATTTAAGAGTGTAGTCTTTGAAAATGTCTAATGTTTTGTATGTGAAGAATTTATCTTGCATATCATAGATATTAATGTTTCTGATACGTTTGTAAATCCAAGATTAATAGAGCATTAAGTTGTGTTGCTAGACACCGATAAGGAGCAGTATTTGATAATTGTTTGAATCTAGCATTCAATTAGGTACTATATTTTTGGTTAGTTTCAAATACAAATGCTGGAGACTTCCTTACGTACTTACGGAAGTAGCAGAGAAGTATCATTTAACATTTGTAAAATGAAATATAATCATCATCCATGTGTGGAATTACCCTCTTCCCGCAGTGATAACGTACTATCTATAGAATAACCCTCTTCCCACAGTGCTAAAGTTCCATATAGGGCATTATCCTCTTCCCACAGTGCTAGCATTCCATATAGGGAATTATCCTCTTCCCGCAGTGCTAACGTTGCATATAGGGAATTATCTTCTTCCCGCAGTGCTAACGTTGCATATAGGGAATTATCCTCTTCCCGCAGTGATAACGTACCATATTTCCATTTGAAGCGAATGACATAGCTTATCTACTGTCAAAGTTACACGTTTACCATTATGCTTAAACAAAACATGATTTTTCAGTAGGTCATATATATCCTTATACTAATACCCAGATTGGGTGGAATGACCTAATTAGTACAGTGCTCTTATATATATTATATGCCCTTCATAATAAGACTTAGCCAATTCATCAGTTGCAGCAGGTGATGTTGATGATGATGCACTACCCTAATTTGAATATAGTATTTCATCCATACTACCATAGTAAGCAGCATCATAATCATCAGAATCAACATCATAGGAGTCAGGATTATCAGAGTTTAATATTTATTTCCACGATTACCGCAACATGTCTTCTTGTGTCTGCTAATATTGGTTAAGATTATGTGTATATTTAATCCTTTTATACTTCGCAGGTAATTTGGATGATTTAGGTACATTACTATGTACAAGCTTGGTCTTACACTCAGTTATGGGCACATCCTTAGGATCAATTATGGGCACAGCCTTAGGATTAGTTATGGGCACATCCTTATGATCAGTTTTGGGCAAAGACTTAGGATCAGTTACAGGCACAGCTGAACGATCAGTTATGGGCACAGCTTTACAATCAGTTATGGGCAGTTATGGGCACAGCCTTACGATCAGTTATGGGCACAGCCTTACGATCAGTGATTTATATGCTCAGTTGTAGACTCAGTTACAGGAATGGCCTCAGTTGCATTAGATAATAGTTTAGACAGTAATTCTTCAGCCACCTTTTCATCCATTATATTAGCCACCCTTTCAGCCAATATATATAGCCACTTTCTCAGGTAATATTTCAACCACCTTTACTGTAATACTCACTCTCTTAAGTATACTTTCCGTTGCTCTGTCTTTTTATATTCAATATATTATTTTCAGTACTTCCATGCATACTTCCATGACGTCCCATTTTGTCTGAGAAGTACTTCCAGAACTAGGGTGAACCGGTGTGAGTAGTATAGAAAACGGGATACCGTTTGATCAATATGCTATTTACCTCTAGTCATAATAATGTTAGTTTATCAGGTTTTCTGTGCGGTAGCATGAGAGTCGTTGCGATTACATTTTTTATGAATAAGAGGATAGGCGAATGATGGACTGATATCACTATTTTCTATACAACTGAATACAAAACTTGATTGCATACTTCTTACTATAATGTGGTTTCTTCACCCCTGCTACACTGCTATAGTGTAAATAAGACACACGCGCGTGGTTGTTGTGACCAGGGTCATTTTTTCAGGCATAGGCACAAGACCTAGAGTAGGGATTAGCCTAAGTTGACAAGAGTTATGAACTCGGGCATTTCTTTGCCATTTTCTATAGACAAGAACCTGATTTGTCCTTTCAACATGACACAGAGAGCCATAATAAGGCATACTTTGGGGCTCCTTGTCTGGTCATATATGAAACTTATACAACATATTTTGTTCTGAAGGAAGCAAATTCTAAAATTCACCATTCACAACAGTTTAAATATCTTTTGTAATTGGAAATACACATACAGATGAGTTTCTGACAATCTCTTTGATTCCTAGGTGTGTATGCCAATATTAATGCGACTAATATAATGCAACAAGTGATATACTTTCGTAACATTCATTTATTGAAGTAATGATTGTTTTAGACATGTATATTCCAAGTAACTCCAACATACCATCTAAGCTTAATCTTTATGAGTATGGCAAGTGAGTCCCTGTGTTTGTAAACTTTACATTTTTCACTAATGGTATCACGTGACACTCCACTTGGACATCTGTCATGTAAGATAAATTGTTCCCTGGAGCAAGCCATAATAGAGAAAATGCAACCAAACTGTTCAACTATTCTTCTGTGCTACTACAGAGAAAGCAACTTTATTAAATAGGGCGCAAAATAGGAAGCATAATTAAAACTCCTAACGAGTACCGCTCATTGTTTATTTGTATTCAAGGTACTTACAAGCAATCAAATTATGACAAATCTTACTAAACAATGAAAAATGATTTAGACACAGATAACGGCAATAATTGATATCATACGCGGTGCTATGCCAACTTGTACCTTATGATATCAGGAAAATGAGAGAGAGAGAGAGAGTATTGAGAAAAAAAATGAGTTGTTCCCTTTTTAATTGTCCTATAATTAAATTAAAAGTACATTTCCTCATTGAAACTTTTGCTTTTCGGATATAGAGGAGATATGAAAGTAGTACATATCAAGTATTTTCATGACGTAAGCAGTAAAATAAAAAAAACAGTGAAACCTTCCTCTAGTTCTCCTTATATATTTCATAATTATAGTGTGGAGGGTACAAATATTATCAATCGTTTAAGATTTTTCTCGAAATCTCGCCTGTTGTTCTATAACTACCTTGCTAGAATTTATACACTATGATAGCCTAGAATCAAAGATAGACGTAACAATTTTATTTAAGACAGGCAATACATTGATTTTCCTATAGCTATTCGGACTGTTTTAATACTCCTTACAACAGGCAATACATTGATTTTCCTATAGCTATTCGGACTGTTTAGATACCCCTTACAACAGGCAATACATTGATTTTCCTGTAGCTATTCGGACTATTTAGATACCCCTTACAACAGGCAATACATTGATTTTCCTGTAGCTATTCGGACTATTTAGATACCCCTTACAACAGGCAATACATTGATTTTCCTGCAGCTATTCGGGCTGTTTAGATACCACTATTTTAATAAAGGTACTATAACTAAGGTAGACCAATGGAAATTTTGCACAGTCATATATTGAACTGAACAAGACAAGAAGAGAAGGAATCAGGCTGTCAAATGCAAAATGTTAAAACTTCTTCAGGGATATCGTCCAGTCCAGGTGCTTTACAGTAATATTAGTCATTTATCACACGTAAAACCTCTGATTCAGTTATTGGACATTTATAACACGTAAAACTTCTGATTCATTTATTGGACATTTATAACACGTAAAACTTCTGATTCATTTATTGGACATTTATAACGCGTAAAACTTCTGATTCATTTATTGCACATTTATAACACGTAAAAAACCTGATTCAGTTGTTGGACGTTTATAACACGTAGAACCTGATTCAGTTATTGGGCATTTATAACAGATTAAACCTCTGATTCAGTTATTGGACAATGTAGTCAATCATATTGAAAAACATAATTATTTTAGTCTTTTAAACTTTATAAATGGCGTGTAATTTTGGGGATTGAAAAGCCGCAAAAATGTAGAATCAGCTTTCATGCGATAGAGATGAAAACGTATTTTACCTTTATTTTAACAGAATCCAAATAATTTTTGCAGCTTTACTATAGACAGATTGCAGGAGTTTCTTCCTTCTATTCGCCAGGTATTTTTTTTTCTTCTTTTTTTTTTCTCGATCAATAGCAATCTTTTTATCTGAACATGTACATCGTCTATATTCTTCTAATGCATCTGCAGATCTAAGCCTTCTGAATGTGAGTAGGGCCGCCAAGGCCTTTTCATTGAATCCTGACATCTTTTATCAAACCAGATTTTGGTTGCACTTTGTTTTCGATTGTTTAATTGTTTTTTCGGGGTAAAAGTTTCATACTATCTGCAGAATCAATAATGGTTTTAAGTAAGATTGTTAATGCCTCACCTCTATGTTCATTATTTACATCTTAAAAATAGTCTGCAGAAATATTTGAATGATTTCTTTCTAAAATTGTGCTTAATAATTATCTGCATAATTCATATCCCAACGAAATCAACATGCATCAGTTGTGGTTCCTAAATGTGAAGGAACTTCAACACGTGTCAGACTGGACTGAACGAAACTACATTACAGATCTAGAGTAAGTGGCATGTGTATACATTCTAGTATCACTTCTCCATTAAAATCCACAATGTCAGAGAAAAGACCCTATTCAAAAATAATATCGTCTATTGTACTAGCTGAATTATCTGTATCGTAAATACAATTTTCTAGTCCACTATGTCTTCTATATCTACCACTAACAGTCCGTAGACCGGCAGTTTTATAAAGGTTTAGAAAGAGGTAGGTACTTCAAGAGTCAAGTTTGGCCCAATTACAAAAGTTCACAATTTATTTTTCCTTTAAAGACTCATGAAGCCTTGTTTTGTGCAAATTGATTAAATTTTTGACTATCATAGTCTAAACAGATGTTTTATAAGCATTCGATATTGGGTTCTTCTGACATGACGTTACTTTCAATTAAGTGACATGATGTATTCTTATTTTTGGATTATATAGTTCATAATGAGATATATAAATATTTGGAGAAAAATTATATCAGCACAGTGGCGATACCACGTTTATCGCCACAGTGGTGATATCACTTTTGGAACAACATTCTTTTACCATTTAGGAAATATGTATGTCCTTAAGTATGTTATTCAAATCACTATTTCCATATTTAGACCTATTTCTTTTCTTTTTTCTTCTTCTTCTTCTACTTCTTCTCTCTTTCTCTCTCTCTCTCTCTCTCTCTCTCTCTCTCTCTCTCTCTCTCTCTCTCTCTCTCTCTCTCTCTCTCTCTCTCTCTCTCTCTTAAAATGTGTCCAGACTGGAGATCCTCTAGCATATAATTATGCGATCAATAAGGAGGCGCCATAAAAGAAATGCCTAAAAATGAAATCCAAACAAAACAAAAGTAGGCTTCAAGCATTAACTTTTTTAAATTAGTTTTTTACAATAATCCTGCAAAATTATTAGTGACTGAACTTACATGAACTGTTGCTATTAGATATTCTGTCATCCATACAGTGTGCCTTTTACACTCTACGACAAACGGACACATTCCTAGTTAAAACAACAACCTTCTTTAAATATAGTAATGAAATTGTTTAAGTCGTGGTTCTAACTCTCAACACAATCATAATAATGTTTGAAAACAAGGGAGAAATCGGGCATTGATGAGTGTTGATTGCAAACTGAAATTAAGTGACAGTCGAAATTTGGGTGCAGCGTCTGTTGCCGAACTAGACTGCAAGGTTACCAACGCCAAACATTCACGTTTGAATTCAGAAATGAATACGATAGAGAACCAAAATCCATACAAGTAAACTCACAATCATTAAAATATCTTGTTTAAAGATGTTACGCTCTGAAATCTGTCGGATCTAACCGCTCCGAGATAAGTATACAATACTCTACCCCAACAATGTTTACTGTATTAATCCACGCAAGAAATGTGTCAACAAAAATAAAAATCACATTATTTTCGCTTGAAAACAGTCATTAATTTGACAAAATGCACAATTTTAAGCATCAGTTGTACAGGATAATTTGTAAAATGTCCATGTCCTAAAATTATTGTAAATTTCGGAACACCTTTTTATCGATGTAGCAATGCATCCATTATTCATATTGGCACAGAACGGCTTCACTCGTGAAATATTTCCTTATACTCAAAAAACGTAATTATCCTCTACTTATTGTATGCACTCGATGCTTAAAAATTAATATGTTCATTTACAATCCACTAAGAAAAAAGTTGCGAAAGTAGCATTTTCTTTCTTCCTTTTTTTGCATGCGACTGCTTTGTGGTATGTATGTATGTATGTATGTATGTATGTATGTATGTATGTATGTATGTATGTATGTATGTATGTGTGTATGTGTGAATGTATGTATGTATGTATGTATGTATGTATGTATGTATGTATGTATGTATGTATGTATGTATGTATGTGAGATAGAATTACTCCATAACCATCTCTAAGGTGTATCTAGCTATCGTCATTGCTTCATTTTTCATATCCAAACACTACTTGTGTACTTATTGACCTTTATAATACTTTTTTATTTATTTATTAATTTATTTGTTTATTTATTTATTTATTTATTGACTGCATCTAATACAATATTAGAATAAAGATCACTGGTCTAAGATTATTGCGTCTAAATATGATGCACTACTTTTATCCGCCTCCACCACATCCCACCTTACCCCTTCTTTTTGGAGCTAAATATTGACCACACTCTTAAATCTTTGTCATTTTCAGCATTTTCGTCTATTTCTTGATGTACAATTAGTTCCATTGATAGATTGTTATATTGTGCATGATGCCTGACAACCAGTTTATACAAAACATAAAAAACTGGAAAGTTTGCAGACGACTGATTTGACATTTATTACTGTCGAAGTATAGTGAGTTTGTCTTAGATGAATGGATGAAGTAAATAATTCTGTTTTTAAATATATCAAGACATATATAACTGAATATTTATTTACACCCAAGAGGCTTGCACAGGCGATTCTTCCAGCAGTCTGGGAACTGAATGCAAAAATTAGATCTGGCATACTGTCACCAATGTAAACATTGATGTACACGTGTTGTATAATTTACCGAACGCATATCTTGTAAGATCGGAATTAAAACATTGTCAAAGTCAAAATAAGCAAGGTTAAAATACTTAAGATTTACTCGAGGCTATATTTTGTTACTCCAGTCAATTCTCAATTAGCATTTAAACTTTGATGACGTAACCGTAGATGACACAACAAACGTTTCTCCATGCAATCATAAACATGTCGGGGAAAATTCTTGTCTTTAACAAATTCTTCATCTATAACTCTGGTTATTTCATAAGAATAGCTCTGTTTTATATCAAAATCATTTTATGTGTTCATTATATTGCAAACGTCAGTTTAGATGTAGTTAATACTTGATCATTTTAGAAATGCAATCAAGCATGGAGTGCCAACGGACTTAAATGTTCTGGTTTTTCACGTGGTCTACATGTAATATCTATTAATTCATTATTCACACATATATCCTGTACAAAAATGAAATTGCTTGTTTCATATGGACCGCTCGACATTTTAAAAAATAGCTCCAATTTTAGTGGAAAACTGCTATATCGTAGCCAAAGGTGATATCATGGGCACGTGCGTATGACGTCGTATTTATTTCTTTATTTAGAAATCAAATGCAATTTTTGTAATTTGTCTAATTGCTGGTCATGGTTTTCTTAGATTAATTACTTTGGTTGAAAATTTGAATATTTTTGGGTCCAAAAATAGGCCTTATTGTACCTACCCCTTTAATCCCATAATAATCAGTAGCCATCGCATCTACATATGATATTGAACCAAGGAAAGTGATTAGTAGGGAAGTAATTAAAGAGCTAGACCACTAGTTAAATTTTAACTGATATAAAACGAGTAGACATTAAAATCTACAAAACTGAATGGATTATTAAAATTGCCTACTCCTCAATTAACACAGTGATATGTAAAGTGTCATTAAGGCGCTTTTTTTTTTTTTTTTTTGTTACTTTCCGGGTGGACAAGTTATCTAAGGCGTTTGCCTCTTCAGATCAATCAGATCTCACCTCTGTCCGCGTGGGTTCAAATCTCGGCTTGGCCAACGTGGGTATGTGAGAAAGCTTCCCGTGGGTCGGCGGTTCTTCCGGGGGTCTTCCCGGTTTCTTCCTCCACCAAATATACTGACCGCCATGTATAGCCTATCATGTGTTGAAAAATGGCGTTAAACACACAAAACACGTATGCAATACTTCCCTTTAGGCAGTCTGTTTATCGTATTAATACGCATAAAATGAGCCGGTCAACCCTGTGTGAGACTTTCAAAATTTCATGCACTAAGGTGAGTTAGTGTGTGCATAAACTTATAAAGTTATACGGTTATTGTATCAAATGTGCAATAATGAATGTTTATACATAACATGGAAGGAAAATAATTGTGGTGTGAGGCCTGTATGTTGGTATTCTTAAAAAGAGGGATACATGGCTCTCAGATCTCTTATTTTTAGTATACTACTAAAACCACAAAACAAAACTCACGCTCTTCTTGTATATGTCAACACAAAATTGAAAACAAAATGTATAATTTTATATTTTTTGAAAAAAAATTCAATTCAATTTGTTAACATTTTTAATGACAATTTTACAATTATTGCTAATTTGATATATTTACAGCTTTACGTAATTGTAATTGCCTCAGTGTGAACTAAGTGAGATATCTGGCTTTTCTACTCACATCTCACAGCCTCATTTTCAATATTCTTTCCATTACAAGCCAGAATGGGGCTTTTGTTCGCGATGCATGAAAAGATCATTCAAGTTGATTTGTGCGGGGGGGGGGGGGGGGCATTTACACTGTGCTTTTTGTTGTTGTTGGTTTGCTCTTTGTTGTTGATGTTGTTTTGCTTTTGTTGTTGTTGTTGTTGTTTATTTATTTTTATTTTTTTATTACAGATTTAAGCAGTTAAATTATGTGATGATGATGGTGTGACATACTAGTAACAAATATACGCTTATAATGTTTAGAGGAATTGTTTATTAACACAGTTACATGGTACTTAATGAGAGGATGGCTATGAAGACTCCATAGTACAGGCCACTCAGTCTGTCTATTAAGCATTTGTCACTGTCAGATGGCTATGAAGACTCTATAGTACAGCCCACTCAGTCTGTCTACTATGCATTTGTAACTGTCGGGTGGCTATGAAGACTCTATAGTACAGTCCACTCTGTCTGTCTATCAAGCATTTGTAACTGTCAGATGGCTATGAAGACTCTATAGTACAGCCCACTCAGTCTGTCTACTACGCATTTGAAACTGTCAGATAATGAGACGTGTAAGACGAAATATGTGTAAAAGATATGAAATGTACTCTTTCATGATCCTTAAAAACTTAGATGTAGAAGAAGAAGAAAAAAACAAGAAAAATAAAGCCCATCTTACATAAAATGCATTCCTTTTTATTGTTTATTTTGGTTAAGACATTGATTGCAACAGTGTGGCATTGTGGCAGACGGTTATATGACATTGGCATGAACCAATATTTTCTGAATGATTGTTGATTGGTACTCTGAAATTTACACAAGAATTGTTCAAAAGATAATTTGGAATTAACCCTGTAGAAGTAATCTTAAAAATTACACATTTAGATGTCCTACATAAAGAAATGCTATTTCGTATTTAGAATTGTATCTATTATCAAATTTGGTTCAGGCTATAGGACTTAGGTGTGCTTATATATAATCTTACTGGCACTGATTAGGCTGTACGCACGTTAAATATCCAGAAATGTTATGTCCATATTGAAGTTGCTTGCTTCTAGTAATATCTTTTAGCTATAGTTTTGCCGCCCAACTTCCCTGTACACAGTTATGTGTTAAATGTTTTGCAAATGATTGAATCCTACCTGACTGTCGTAAACTTTATAATACATGGTGTTTATCAGTACTTATTTAACAGTCTATTTTAATTACCATAGCAAACACACTTGTGAAAATCTCATATATTTTGAGTATAAATAGTTACTTTAATTCAGTTTTCACTGTTTCATATTTATGAGTGCCGCTGTGTTAAATAATTATTTCTCAATGTTTGCACATCTAATTTAATGGTGACATCTTCATATTTAGCATTTTTCACTTCATTTACCTGCATCTTAATGATATATGAGATCAAAGAAGCATACGTTATCTCTTTTTATTTCGGGCCTGGTATTGGGAACAAAGAGAAAATGTTGGATTAGCTTGGATACTCCCCAGTAGTCAGATGGTGATGCTAGGGCTTCGTCGGGACATGTCCAATGTATCCGACAAAAGTCACCAAGGTTAATTCATACAACAACACCGGGATACAGTTCCTCAAAAACATTGCTTAAGACATCATCACAGAGATCAACACCACTGTTTAGAGAAGAAAGCCTCTCTGAAATTATATTTTCCAATTGCAGGACCACCTTTTAGAGTTGTTGACATTGAAACACTTTCTATTTTTGCTATAAAACGTGGTGCTGGTCTCATCACTACGGATAATTTTAGTTGGATATTATCTCTCCTATCAACTGGCTGAGTACCTGACACAATCAACCTGGTGCATAGAACTTGTCAGTCTTTATTTTGTGTGTACACTTTTTAACGTGTATACTGCGTTTTGTCTCGAAAATCACTCTGAGCTATCATGCTTCACTTCTCATGGACCAAATGCTGTAAGTTGCACAGGCCCAAGCTACCATTGTCTTAAATGTAATTAATTGGTTACTTTTGCTGTCTACAATTTAGAAGTTTCGTTTTTAAATTTTTCTGAAAATATAATATATATATTTTAAAAAATTAATTTAAACTTTGTTTAAAAATTCGATAAAAATTGAAATCAAATTTTTTTAACATTTTTTTTCTTCATTTTAAATTGATTTGCAGATAGACAATATCTTATATTACAAATAGGTTTTTACTGCTTTGAAAAATTCACATACTTAAGGAAGACACGACAATTTTAGTTTCTTGGTCTTAAAAGTGAATGGTCCAAACATTACACCTTGCTTAACACCTATATCACGCAATTTCTAATAGATGTTAAACTCCTAGCTTGCCAGGAAAATGAATCAGATTTGCTGAGTGAAGTTGAGATATGTGTGGCATTCAAATATAAGAGTGTGACTCAGATTTTTCACAAAATGATGATCTGACTTAGACACAAACAAGCTTCCTTAGATGCTGACCAAAATCAGGAAGATAATGCGAAAGAATAATAGAATGTTCGATGTTGTGATTCACAGCTGACTTATTTCTGAAATGCTACGAGCATATGTTGATAATAAAAGAGTAGACTTCAAAATTTACAAAACTGTATAGACTGTTAAAATTGCCTGCTTCCAATGAACACGGTATTATTTAATTGTCACCTAACTGCATGTCATTCAGGTACTTTTTTGTTACTTCCCTGGAGTCAATCTATTTACTGTATTCATACATAAATAAAAGTCGGTCAACCCTGGATGAGACTTTCAGGATTTCATGCGATCAGGTGAATTATTATGTGCAGAAACTTATAAAGTTCTATCAGTTATAGTAACAAATGTGCAATAATGAATGTTTATACATAATATAGAAGGAAAATAATCATGGTATGAAACCGTATGGATGCATATATTGTTTACACGGGAAGCGGCTTTGATTGTAAGAAGCGCGTGTAACAAGTATCGTTCTTTGCACTCAAGGGTAATAGTTAGATATCTCCCTCAGGAAATTACTGGTTATTTACCTCGCTGTCGGAATGTCCGATCACGCAGATGAGTCTTGGGTTGCACTCGATTTATATTTTGTCACGTGACCAATTAAAGAGCGGTCAGAAAGATTATACTATTTATGAAGTATTATTATACATTATTATATGCTAGTTTTATATCACTGGGCTGGTTCCCGCTGGTTGAAGTCATGATCTTTTTTGACGTCATATGTACTCACACATTGGAATTTAATGTACTGCTTGAGTACATAATTTTTCGTGCTTAAAATTTCTTTTTTGTAAGTGTTTGGTATATAATGTATGTACCTAGTAACTGATCATGTAGGTGTTTGGTATATAATATATGTATCTAGTAATCGATCATTTAGGTGTTTGGTATATAAGGTAAAACTAGTAATTGATCATCTAAGTACAACGATAATGCACGGTGTACTGTGTACAAACGTTAGCTGGAGCACTCGAAAAAGACTTTGAACTCTAAGGCTTCGCCCTTGGTATCAAACTGATTCCTCGTACTCCGCATCAAGCGTTTGCACACAGCAAACAGTGTATTATTCCTGTAGTAATACATGTAACCTCAGCAAACAGAAATGTTTAGGAGTGAGCAAATTTTATGTGACGTTTACGTCTTTCCAAGGGAGTCGGTGTTCTTCTGTGGAGAGTAATTTATTTTCATATCAAAGAAAACTTCTGTATCGAGCTTGTATCGGTATCTTGGTGGCAGTATCAACTGGAACACATATCCTGGAATAAACAATTCAAGATATTTGCAGACGAAAAAGACCCTGATGTCAGTGTATATGTCATATGTTTAACGCATACAATATTGTCCTGTATCTGTGAAAGGCTGTGGATGTCATATGAGCTCTAGTTTGACCTCAAGATTTTGTGTCAAATGATAACAAAGAACTAGATCGAGAGTAAACCTCAAACTCTGAGTTTCATGATTTTTAGACCTTGTGCCAGTGGACACCCCTTCCTTCAGCAGCTGCATTAATCGGAACTCCATCGGCCTTTGTCGTGAAGTCGAGACAGAAACGTCGGATGTAATTCGCCGCGATTGCGAACCATATTCGGAACTACTTTTGTCCGCATGGTACAACATGGCTGCAGAAGAAGACAAAGTTAAAATCGGAACATCGTCGGCCTTTGCTGTCGCGACATATTTAGTGCACTCCGCCGAAGGCGAATCACCAAACCAATAAAATTTATGTGTATTCCTACAAATACTTCCGATGTTATTTCTCGCATGGACGGAAATTGCCGAGCGATATTTCGATCGCAGCTGCATTTGTGTCGCGAGAGTAGTGTGTGCTTCGTAAACTGTGGTAGGCCGACGCTTTCTTGGTGGGTGAACATCACAGGATAATATATTGTTTTATGGGAGACATTGTTTATCCGACTATATGTTTACTAATGTAATTTTAACCAATATCAGGAAACTTTACATGTGTTCGATAGTTTTTGAACTTTATGCTTATGTTGATAGATAGATAGATAGATAGATAGATAGATAGATAGATAGATAGATAGATAGATAGATAGATAGATAGATAGATAGAAAGATAGATAGATAAATAGATAGACCGATAGATAGATCGATAGATAGATAGATAGATAGATAGATAGATAGATAGATAGATAGATAGATAGATAGATAGATAGATAGATAGATAGATAGATAGATAGATAGATATACACAAGGTACATAAAATCAAAGGAAAGGATAACAAAAAATATCCATATGCATACAGGTTAAATGAAAACACCTAATATCTAATGCAATATTACGAGGAAATGAAAGAAGAATATAGCAGGCCTCAAGGGACGGATGAATAAACTGCCAGTGTTTTGAGCGTCACTTACAATATGTTTTTCGCTCGGTAACGATCGTTCTTAACGCCTGTTTAATACCAGTCTACTTCAAAAATCTTCCGACAACTCAGGCAGAAAATGTGTATTTGTTACTCGTCGAGGTAAAGCAAAATCTTTGTCGTCACCATTAATCGCATGTCTTACTAGTCTCGCAGATTGGGAAAAATCATGTCACCCTTGACCTTTAACCCTAGTCGTTGATCCATTGAATCGCGCAGAAAAGAGCTCTCTTCGTATTCTTTATAAGTGAATGACTGGATTTGCGGGGCGTATATTTAGGCTGAGATCGCGGTGTACAGGTAGTCAGTTTACAGTTGGTAGGCACAGCTAGCTCCCTATCAGTGCACAGCTAGCCGTGTATTGGCAGTCGGATTATTGACACTACATTCTAATACAATGGAGTGGACTACAAACATACTTGTTCAAATTGACATAGGATTTAAATAAACTGAACAAGGAAAAAACGTAAGAGAATTATTCGGTGCAAAGATTTTAAACGGATTTTGTGCAAAAAGATGCAAAAGTGATGTAGAGGTTTTTCTTGTGCTATGAATGAAAATCAGAAACATACAAATATGTACCTATTATCCTATTTCTTATTTATCTGGATTCTCTCTGAGGTAAGTGATTCTAAGTTCTATTTTCAACGATATTTCATACGAAAAGGCACTACTGTTTTATGCATATTTATAGACACGTCTTCCAGTTAAGACGTCAGGAATGTACTATACGTTTTACAGCTAAAAAAAAAAAAAAAAAAAAAAAATAATTAATAATAAAACACCGTAATCAGCATGCTATATGCATTCCAATTCTCTAGTGCTGTATACAAGTTTTTTTTCCTCCGATGTTAAATTTGACACCAAAATAGAATTTATTGTTTATTTTATAAAAAGTATTTACGAGGAATTTGATTTTTTGTACAAGTTGAAAATATGACACTAGTATATATTTATCTTATATCCTCATTACTCGTAAGAGCAGTGCGTTTGTCTCTACTGTTTTTTTTTTGTTTTTTTTTGCGACGGGTGTGGGGTGGGGACAATGATAGATAGATATCATCGTCATCCTAATAAATTTGTTCATTTCAGCAAAGATGTCTACAAAATACTCCCAAGACTAGGATTGTTGCATTTGTTCTTTGTAGTAATTGGCACTATATATATATATATATATATATATATATATATATATATATATATATATATATATATATATATATATAATCTTTGCATCATTAACAGCTATAATGATAGCAAAAATAAAATATCAGCAAGGATATGCTGAGTTGTGCACCTTCAGAATTCAGTACACGACTTTCTTCTTTCTTTTTTCTTTCTTAATGAGTGCTTTTTATTCAAAATAAAAGTACACTTACAATATCATTGGTGCTGTCATAGTGTTTTACATCAACAGTTTAAATTTCTATGTAGAGTCATAATTGTGCATTTATATGGGGAAAAAAAACACTGAAATGTGCAATTGTGTTCGCGTGGGTGCATGTGTGTAGAAGAAAGAATGTTGCCATCCAGTCAATCATTTTGTTCATTCAACCATTCACTAACAGATGCTTCCTTATTGATTCATACTTTGATGACAGTGAGGTTCACAATTATGAAGCTCAAACACATTACAACATTTGGCTGTTGGTAGTTGTACACACACACACACACACACACACACACACACACACACACACACATATATATATGTATATATATATATATATATATATATATATATATAGAGAGAGAGAGAGAGAGAGAGAGAGAGAGAGAGAGAGAGAGAGAGAGAGAGAGAGAGAGAGAGAGAGAGAGATTATTCACAGGTTATAATTAGAATTCTTTCCAACCGGTTCACGTGCACCAAGAAATTACTAAAGCAGAAATTGCTGCCGAATTTGGAAATTAGGTATACTCTCTAGAAATAAAAATGTATTCTACCTAGAGTATAATGATATATTGAGTACTTTAAAAGATGTAACATGAAAGATATTATTCAACCAACCAAGCTAGTAAAATAATCCTTGAGATTACATACATAACTCTATTTAACCCGGAGTACCTGACTGCTTCTGGAATGACTCTCGATTTTTGCCTGCATATTTTCTAGACGAAATTGAAAACCACAATTAAGCCGAATGATTCCCAAACACTTACCAATAGCAGTGTATATTTAAAAACAGAATTTTGAAGAATCGATTTCAATTATAGCAAAGAAACAACAAATGGTTTTCATAATGGAAACCAGTCAGAGTGTACCAATCATGCATACCAGATAATTAATCGTATAAATATAATAACGAAATGAAGTGAACTGTTAATTGGTTTTGACAAAATATGAAAATGCAAACAAAATGCACACATTAAGTCATGAATATTAAAAAGACTGCAACAAACTCTTACACTCAAAACACAAGATAGTTTTGAGGTGGATATGGCCTATCGACGCCTTTGTATAGAAATCAGCATGACAGCATAGCTGTTAAAAACTTGCCGATTCATTTCGACCCAGAATATTTGCTTCTCCCTGGGTAGTCTTGGTGTGTCAAATTTCTTTTCCAGACGGTGTAATAAATTACATTTATAATTTGTCGGGAAATGAAAATAGAAAAATATATTTTCTGTTCAATGGTCCCTGATAAACAAGCTGACTTTTTTTTCTACAGACTGTTATATCTTCGTACAGAAATCACAAAAATCTTTATTTTATCTCCTGCTACATTGTTCTCATAAACATATGCCTTTCCTTTATCCAGACTTAACTCTGTGTGTGTGTGTGTGTGTGTGTGTGTGTGTGTGTGTGTGAGAGAGAGAGAGAGAGAGAGAGAGAGAGAGAGAGAAACTGGTAAACCTTAACATATATATAGCAAATAGCGAAGATCAAATTACGAGCTGCAAACGTATATACTGTAAAGGAAAATAAAGTAATTTATTGGATTCTGTCAAATGATAGTTCCAATATCGAAGATTCATAGACACATGTTGTTCAATAACTTTCTATACCTCAAACCAAATTCTCAACAATGCTAACATAGGTGCGGTGGGGTGAGTGGGTGGGGTACAGGTGGGAGTTGGGGGGGGGGCATGAATCGGGTAAAAGAAAAGAAAACAGATTATTCTATTGCCTTTTTGACCGTTAACACGTGGTATGACTGTGTATACATTGCAGATCTTTATTCTTAAATTTATTACATGGACAGTGACTTTTCAATTCAAGCTATCAAATGATACGTCTTCTGGTACTATGTGGTGTCCATGTATTTTCCTGCCGAAGCAATATATACGTAGTGTTTAACATGAAAACAGAGATGATCTGTTAAAGTAAGAAGGACCGCCACTTTAGGTCAGTAACTGGCCTCATTCTTATCACTTTAAAACCTCGTTAATGGTGATGAGTTATAAGTTATAAGTTACAGTAGAGTAGATGTTTCATTTTGACTTACATGTTTGGTTTGGTTTGGTGCTTTATGGCACAGCAACACAAGTAGGCTATTTAGTGCCGAGGCAACTGGAGTAAAGTGCCTTGTCCAATGATACACCATGGTAGCTGACCTAGGCTGGTTCATTTGTAGGATTCGAACTTGCACCCTATCGGCTTGAGTCCGACACGCTAACCACTGAGCCACTGCAGCTCCCGAAAATACATGTAGTGGAGGGGGAGAAACAATTCTATTTTGACATGTCACATGGACTTACATGTAGTGGAGAGGGGAAAAAAAAAATTCCACAACCTTCTATATACTGAGTATTATTTGGAGCATCCACTTGTCTCACTCCCCAGATGTGGATTCATAAGACAAAAGAACATATCTACACGCTGAATACCCTGTCAAGTTCATGGCAAGGGCGGAACCAGAGGGGAGGGGGGCCTATTGTAAGTTTATATACAGGTAGATGATTAAAATTATACCCGGGATAACCTTAAAATGCAGGAACTTCCGGGGATTTCGCCCCCTGGGCTCCCACTGGGGGTTCCGCCCCACAGATCTCTTGCCTAATTGAAATTGTTATCTGGTCTAGTGGGTGGGGTTAGCGATGATTTTACATTAACTGACCTTCGGATAAAGCCGGATCATCCGTCCATCTTATCAGCATATGCAGTGTTGCATTATTAGGCTTTTCCAAATGACATTTAGCAGTCCTTTAGTTGCATCAATTAAGTAAATCCCAAAATGTGATAAAATTCGGACCATTATGATTAACTTACAAGATACTGGCAGATAAAGTTACTATATATTTCAATTAAAAATCACTGAAAGGTCCTAACTGTCCTACCTAGGTAAGGTTAATTAGCTTAACAAATGGGCGGAGAGAAGAGAGGTCACTTTCAAATAATTCCCAAGTTGTCAGTCTCACATGTCTGAAAACTTGCATGTGTGATTAATAAACCAAGTATCAACACATCTTAGACTGGGAACCCTGAGTCATGTTCCGGAGACTTTCGCAACCCCTACAAAGTTAGCCTCTAGGTCGTAACCATATCAACTAGTTAGATTCCCATCCTATAATCATATATACACTTATTGGGCATGACAAAAAGAAGGACAAATATTTTAACATGAAAATGGCACTGAACTCGGTGTCCATCCCTATCACCAAGGAATTAGCCCCTGGATCATAACGTGGAAACTATTGAGATCCCCACCTTATAACCAAATGTACACTTAATGGGCATGAAAAGACAAATTTATACATACAACTGACATTGGTCTCGGGGTCCTTCAATGCCACCCAAGTGATTTAACCCCTTAGTCACAGCTTGGAAACTATTGAGATTTCCATCCTGTAAGCATGTACAAATATACTGGTCAGGAAAAGACAAATGCACACATTCTAGTGACATTTGTCCCTAGGGACAGTCCTCACCATCATCGACCTATCCAAGAGGCTCAAACTTCAGAGTGGAGGTAAAAACTGGAAGCGGGGGGAAACGCGTTTTACAAACACAAAATTCTAGTTTTCAATTTGGTTTAGCATAGTTCAAAACTTAAAAAGGATATCCCGATATGATACATATGGCCTTTGGTTCAGACAATATACTTCAAATAAGAATTACAGCTCACATATAATTTCTGGAATTATTTCATAGAGTAGGATTACTATAGTACATAAACGCCCCCATCACCTTCATTAACAACTAACATATCTGCAATATTGGTCTCATTTGAACCCAAAACTTTCAAAATGTTATCACTCAATACCTCTATAACGGATATGTGAGCACAGGCGAATATAACAAAAATGGATAATGAACGACACATTAGTAGAACATTTTAAAGTACTCTGTGATTTAAAGGACGATGGTGACAATTTTAAGATATGGTTAATGTCAAGAATTTTGAAAGTGTAATCGACGTGAACTAATTTTTCACTTTATCAAATTACTTTTTTTTAACGTTAGACCTGCATTAGTGTTATGAAAATAGGCATCTTCATCCATCTCCTGCAAATAAAACCGATATATAAACAAATATTTTTATTTTACTTGCAGTTCCATTATTTAGCATAATTCACAAATACGGTCACTTCTTTCATGATCATTGTAAGACAGATCTTCATTGCGAAATTTATTATTAAAGCATCTTAAATGACATTTCAGAGGTAAAATGATGCTAATGAAATTGAATGCCAATATGATGATTGTGTTTTCTGGTTTTTTTGAGCGGCACTCTAACTAGTTGGGTTTAGTGTAATGAGGATTTTGCCTTTTTAGCCATGATCCAGTTTCTGACGTATACAATATTGTGAGGGACTCGATGAACGGCGAAAGTCTCGAATATATATTTTAGTGGAATGTACTAAAATCTATATGAAAAATGTTGACCTTTGTGGCGATGCTGAACGACTGAACCACATTACCTTTTTTTTTTTTTTGGTGCATTCTAGTCAACCACCCTTCTCGTCTCAGTTAAATGATAAACTTGCATAAAAAGGGATAAATTTGACATAGATCTTAAGATCAGTAGATAAGAAGACCCTTTTGGAGCCTCGACAGGAATGCACTGTGAAGATTCCACGGACCGCTGCACAGACATGAGTAGAATGTGCCTGAACTGAATAAAAGGTAGCCTTCTGCGTAACTTCAGTTTTCTTTATGAATGACGTAATTACCGAGCTTTTCTTGCAAGATAAAGCGTTTGCACTCATGTGCTATTTAAATTACTTGCGTGGAGAGAAAATGATTGCAGTCAAATCGCACTGCGTAACTTATAGTGAACAGCGGTAGTTAAAATATGCAATTATCGAGTTGGGAACAGATCAATTTGGCATAGGTCTGGTATATAGTGGTCCAGCTGAGTTGATGAAAAGACCCTATGAACAGGCATTAATTCTTCCTTTTTTTCTTGCTACTACTAGCGTCTGTTTCATAATTTGAAGACTTTAAAACATTATTTATAATATAAAGATTTCCAGCTTTACGTTGCAAGTGGAGTGGAGACTAGCTATTATTTTGTTATTATTATTATTATTATTATTATTATTATTATTATTATTATTATTATTATCGATGGTACTATATCAGAATATTTGTTCAACCTGCAACCAACATTTGATACTTCCCTAACTTTACCAAGACGCTCGTAAACCCGTGCATCAATGCTATCGACAATAATTCGACATGAGTCTCGATGCGCCATCTCTTACATTTCAGTTTGAAGTGTGTGTGTGTGTGTGTGTGTGTGTGTGTGTGTGTGTGTGTAATCTTAATGTTTGAATTCAGTAAGTGGTGAGATATTTGGTTACCCATACAGTAGGATATAGGAGTCTTGCTTGACAAAGTTCAGCTACTTTCTAGTCTCTCTGTATTTGTCATGCGGGACAGAATGGTGGGTATTCATAGAACAACAGTGTTAGATTATTTAAGTAGCTTAATGTTTTCAACGCAATAGTTTTGTTAGTTTTTAGGACCGCTTCGCATAGGCCTCAGATTCATCACTTTGTATACTACTGTGTTGCTTCTCCTAAAAAAGATAATAAAAATATATATTAAAAATCATACATTCCTCGTTGTCGTTCCCATTCAGGAGATTCATTACACTCAGGTTAAACGCGTATATGTTTACATCCGATGGGCAGTTCGCTTTGTTGAATACTATAAAACTACTTAGATCAATAATGGATTTGAAGAACATTTTTCCTTGGTACACTGTTATGCGACGTATTTCACCCCATCTCTCTCTCTCTCTCTCTCTCTCTCTCTCTCTCTCTCTCTCTCTCTCTCTCTCTCTCTCTCTCTCTCTCTCTCTCTCTCTCTCTCTCAGACTTTAAGTGTCTATGCCTCCCGTAGAGTACAAGTAATTTTCCCTGATAATCTTGTGGTGGGTCACAATCTCGATCATAAACCTTCGCCTGTATTGTCCTTCGCCGACTGAGCGACTCTGGAACAGACGATAAAGAATGGTAGCAGATCCTACTGCCAATATGCTGCTCTTTTTTTAAAACGAAAAGAGCTGGGGAAAACATGCTACCCTGCCACAGTAAATCAGTTTGTAATGGAACCTGTGTCGCACAAAGATTGATTTATGTCCGACTTAATGTACCCCTAATCGACTCCGGGCTTGCCAGTGCTTAGCAAAATTAATTTATCTTTGGTATATTGAACAAACTGTTGATGTATTCGCAGTATTCTTTAGAGTTCGGTTAAAATTATCAAGCAGCAACACTCAAATCTTTATGACTGCCATTTATAAATGAAGGCAATTAAAATACCACAATTTGGGACATAAACCTGTTAGATTTATCTGAGATATAGGCTTAAATGAGAGTCAGTGGGGGCTGGTAAAGCGAGCTAGTTAGAAAGAAAGAGGATCTGATTTATGAGTACCTTGTCAACCAAGCGGGGAATTAAATTTCAGCCTATTTTTCTGAAGTTGAAATGGTCGATCTCTTGAATGGGACAATGAGAACTACCGAATCCATCCAGTATAATGACCAGTCTGTCAGGATGGTGTCAGTTCATACCGAGAGGTTTGCGGGATTATCCATCTATTGTCCGATGTGACCCCTGTGAAGAAGATTGTCTTCCTTTTACTTAACAATTCCATTAGACTTGTACAGAAGAACTAATTGTTCGTTAAATCACCCAAAATGGTGACGGTTATATGGCGGCTGATCATGCTTTATTGTTAATGGTAGCATGACACCTTCATTTGTAAACATGAATTTAAGAACATACGTTGATACATATATATACACACTATTGTCCGTAATCAATTACCTCTACCTATGTAGATGAATTGCTAGAGAGAGAGAGAGAGAGAGAGAGAGAGAGAGAGAGAGAGAGAGAGAGAGAGAGAGAGAGAGAGAAGGGGTTTTACTCTGTATCAGAGGAATGCTAGTCATTTAGAAGATAGCAGTTTTGATTTTACGGATTTGTGGACGTTAATGGTGCTTGAGTTTTACCGGCGACACGTTAGTGAACCCGGTTAAACGAATATTTGAAACAGTACAACCATAATTAACGTAATTTTGTCCTTTTTTACAATATGTTTGTCCCCATTCCAACACACTCTGGATAATTTTCTCAAAAAATAAATGAAAACTGATTCTCCGTTGCATGTCATAGAGTCTTAACGTTACAACATCATCAAAGTTTCCAACAGTATATCATGGAATTTACTGCAGCAAATTTTGACATTCGGCCAGACAGAAAGCGTGTTACATTCGACCAAGCAGAAAGCAGGTTACATTTGACCAAGCAGAAAGCGCCTTACATTCAATCAAGCAGAAAGCGTGTTACTTCGACCAAGCAGAACGCGTGTTACATTCACCGATGTGTTAGAATGTCACTTATATACAAGGGAATGCAATGCATAACTTGAAATAACGACACGTATCCAGGTTTCCTGTTCGTGTGCGGAATGTTAATTTTTAAAATTCGTTAATCCAAACTTGATCCCCGAGATTGTACTTTTCAGTAAATAAATGATCTCTAAAGCTTAAACTGTACACGTCACGTGATTTATTGAACGAAGAAATACGACGAAGAACGTTGTTTAGATATACAACTTACTTACCATCATGCGGGGCAAAACAAATATTGCAGGTCATCTCAGCATTGCTGGGAAAAGATTTGGATTGGGAAGCCAGATCCTAAGAGAAACTTTCTTTGGCTTCTTACCAATTAAGTATTTTGGTTTTCATATCTTTCGACATTATTCACGTCAGTTTGAGAAATCCTACAAATGTAGGTCTACCACTTGACATACTACAGACGAAATTTTTGATCTCAGAGCGGCAGCAGGGGTCGATAGTAAATGCATGGAATAAGGAGTGCACTTGTACAATTGTGATCAATATAGAGATTAGTGCGTATTACAAACTGCTAGCAACAGATATATGTGTTACTTTAATTTATCAAAGATACTTTGCTGCTTACCAAACTGTAAAGACTTGAATGAAAACAATCATAGAAAAATTGATGTATTTTCTGCACTCGTGTATAAGTACAAACATTTCATAATATAATAATCGAAACATTAGACTATCACTTTTTTCCACAATGTTCTCTATCACCAATGGCTCTTGTATACCTCTGTGGCAAACACTTCAAAAATAATAGAATTTAATACAGAAAAATAAAACCATTGAACTCAAAGAGAGCGGAAAGCAAATACGCCAAGTGTATATACACCATTGTAAATACATATGGACATAATGCTTCACACGACCCACGATTAATGACAACTTGGGAAGAATGTTAATGATAAACACTGTACCGTACTAGATTAGGTTGAACGAAATGTAGTCACAGTTACATCATCAAGTTAAATCTGGCCTTAAATGATTGACAGAATCTGGCCTCAAATGATTGACAGAAAAATCATCAAGTTAAATCTGTCTTCAAATGATTGACAGAATCTGGTCTCAAATAAATGACAGAAAAATCATGAGGTAATGCTTTGATGTGAAGAATGCGCCTCTTTATTTCTACGTTTCCACAGAAAATCTCGAAGGGATGGCTAAACCTTGCTCCTATGCGTCCGTGTGTCTGCCTGTCACATCTTATTTTATTATGCCATGTGACGAATTGGCACCATATATGGTAAAATAGTTACCTGTTTAATGCGGGATGAGAAAACGGTCATGCTTTTGGTTTTACTAAAGAGATTTCGGTGTGGAGTCAAAAGGTCAGCTAGACGAAAATGTCAACTGGAGTGACATTTCATGATTATTTTTGTTTACGGAAGTCGTATTTGCAATTATGAAGGACCCATTTGTCTGAGTTTTAATATCATATTGGTCAGGAAATAGAAGGTATAAGGGGTGGTATGGGTGGTTAGACATGTATTTTTTAACGACTATGTTGTATCTCAGATGAAAAGTGGTCGTTAAAAGACGTTCAGCTTCTGTTCCGACATTCGAAAATGCACCTGGAACGCGCGAGACTTGCGTTGGCGCGCCATAAAAGTTTCTCTGGTATCTTTGGGAAAAGATTCTACTTCTATACCTGTCGGAATTATCTCTAGGGCCAGAGATATCAGCTTTAAATTCTAGTATTGTAAGTTTGGTCAGATTTTAAAGTAGACAATAACTTATTCGATCTACCGGTAGCTTTTCTGCTAAGTAGCACAGTGTATGTATACACACATTTATAGTTGAAAACTGTAGTGCGAGGGGCAATTAGCCTGCAATCTGGTTTCAATTGAACTATTCATTTGACTGTTTTGAGTTATATTATTGCAGTTACTGTTGGAATGAAAAATAATTTATCCTCAAAACAAAGTATGAGTCTACATCAACAGAGAAACAAATGTCACTCTAAATTTTCTCTTTTTTTGGGGAGGAGGGGATATGTGACCATCTGTTTTAAAATCAAGTGAGAGTTTTGTGTTTTGGCATTATAATTTTATATA
This sequence comes from Margaritifera margaritifera, assembly GCA_029931535.1. Lineage (NCBI taxonomy): Eukaryota > Metazoa > Mollusca > Bivalvia > Unionida > Margaritiferidae > Margaritifera > Margaritifera margaritifera. The sequence goes on along the minus strand of JAQPZY010001058.1, from coordinate 105,394 downwards.
TATATATATATATATATATATATATATATATATATATATATATATATATTCATTGAACATAATATAGTAATATATCCATACTTTATTCGTTCTAGCGTTTCGCATCATCGTCACCTGAATAGCGTCAATAACGATGATACGAAAGCGTCAATAACGATGATACGAAAGCGTCAATAACGATGATACGAAAGCGCTGGATGAAATAATGTATGGATATATTACTGATATCCTCCTGCTGAATATTTTTTTCTATATATAGACCGACACATGGACTTGTTTACTTTTTTATGTGTGTGTGTGTGTGTGTTCTTCTTGCTTCTTTGTAAGTGAACAGAGAAAAGATGGAACCAAATGTCTGATCTCCAAACTGCGCTTTGAGTTATACATACACAACATAATATAAGAGTTTTTTCCTTGTGTATGTGTTCAAAGTTATACCTTCACAGCCAGTGACGACGCGAGGGAGCAGGGACAACTGCCCCCGGGTGCCAGACGAAAGGGGCGCCGTCGTTTTTTTTTTTTTTTTTTTTTATTTTAGCTGAAATAATTTTCATAGTATTTCACCTGACCTTAGTGTACCGGGGCAAGTTTTCACAGTTTTTCACAACACCTATAGTTGGGGGTGGGGGGTGGGGGTGGAGGTTGGCAGCTGACATAAAAACTGTTCTCTGAGGCACAGCAGGGGCGCCACTAAAGAACATTGCCCTCGGGTGCCTCGAACCCTCGTTCTGGAGAGACAAAAATATGTTTTGCCCCCTGCTCCATCCTATTGAAAGTTTTTCAATAGAATACCTTGGTGGTGATGATGCTAGTGTGTGTAAGACAAATCAAGGTAACAGTTTCTCATTAACAACATTGTATACAACTTTTAGGGAGATTTGAACAGATATATAGGTGGTAAGGGAAGTTTCAACACGACAGCGACGCTACAGTAACATGGAAAAGGCTGCAAGTCGTTTTTAGTGGGTTGTCACTCTGTGCCAGTGTCAACGGCGAATAACAGTTTTCCCAATAAAGGAATGTAATTATCTGGATGGAGCAATTTGTATATTGTGACTTCCAGTGGAAACATTTTCTCATCATTATATCATTATATCCCAGCCAATGTTAAACATTTCACTATCATATATATATATATATATATATATATATATATATATATATATATATATATATATATATATATATATATATATATATATATCAGTCATAAATTGACATTCTTGCTTTCCTATGGTGAGGCTGAACTATTAATGAAGAATATGCCACAGTGAAAGATGATTTTAATGACATTGCTGTTTCAATCATCAATAATGGTATGAAAGCACTGTTTGCTCACATCTGAGATGACTTGAAGCAACGAACAACTTGTTTTTGTTGTGACGTTATGCGTGAAAAAAAAAAAGCTTTTCTTTCCAGGCATTATCTGAAATTTTTCAAATTATAAAATGCACCATATGTCTCCCAAAGATCAAGTAGATGACCTTAATGCAGATTTTACTTGCTCAGTAAAGTTAAGGTGCACAAAGACTCTATATCCAAGTTAAAATAGAAAGGGCGAACATTACATTGAGACAGCTGTAATTATTCAAAGGGGTCGTAAAGGGATTTGATGTAAGCAGCAGTTTATTTGTTATCGCTAACTATACATTGTGTTAAGGCACTGACAGAAATTTTAATATTTGTCGGCAAGATATTGTAATGCGCAATATTATTTTTTACCATTTGTATTTAAGTATGCAACCTTTTCTGATACAATTAAAGGGGGGGGGGGTTGTTTTCTTACAAATGATGGCAAAACTTTATATGGTTTGGATGAAGGTGTGGCCAGTATTTTTTTACCTTGATATTAAAAAATAAACTGACGGATTAAAATATTAATTGCAATTATATATATATATATATATATATATATATATATATATATATATATATATATATAGTGTGTGTGTGTTATATATATATAGTGTGTGTGCGTGATATATATATATATATATATATATATATATATATATATATATATATATATATATATATATATATATATATATATTGTGTGTGTGTGTTTACGACCATAATTGTCGTTTTAGACATGAAAAGAAATGCAGCATTTCATTTGATGATAGTTCCACTAACGAAAATACGTTTGTAACGATAATGATGTTTTCTCAGTAGCGAGGAAAAGTCACGCCGACTAAAAATATAACTTTGAGATCATTATTTCACATTGTGAATTCAGTAGTAGTGGAATTCCACTGTTTACTAAAACCAGTTTTACGTTTCATACACAGCGTTCTTTTTTATTTTATCCTACTGCTCCTTTGTCCCCGAAGCGATCTACTCTGCTCATTCAAGGAACGTATCCTACTGCCCCCTTGTCCTTGAAGCGATCTACTGTGAAAGGAAACACGTATGAAGACGAAATGACAATTTGAGAGTAGTATTTATGTCACATTTTCCATCAAAAGGACTTGCAATAGCTACAGTAATAATAGAACCATCTATGTTCAGTATGGATATAGAAATAAAATCTCAGTCATAAAAGTGGCATTCAAGCCCATTTTACAACACCACATCACCTTAGAGCACTCCCTCTCATATTACCGCAAACGACATTCCGCTTGCTGTTTCGACACTTTGTCTGCATAACACTTGTATCAAATTCATACGTCGCTAAATACACCAAATCTGCTCACATACAGTTGGTGCTGTGTAAATTGTACATAAATTGTATTTTCATCCGAGACGTGAAACATGAAGACCACCCCGCCCATTATGCAGAACTGGCATGTAAAGACTCCACCTCTAACATGGATAAGTTTTCAGGCTGACTGGATCCAACATATATCAACCTCCCCACTGAATGTACTAAAATGTTGGTTAACAACCACCGGAATATGGTTTTTCATGAAAAAGAGCACCACGTTTATACTATCAAGCGGAAAGTATGTTTTGCAAATATTTAATTATAGCCACTAGAGAGGAAACGATAAATGAAAGACATTAAACATCCCTTATAGCCCAGTTCGCGGAAAAAAATGCAGTATATAATTGGTCAGTTGTGACTGTTACACACAATGCCAATAATTATGTGATTTGAATTGATAAACCTATCGCATAATGGATTTAAAATAAATTCGAATATATTTCAAAGCCATGATTCCAAACTCAAACTGAGAAATGACGATCGCAATAAATTGTTCTAAAATCATAAACTCGAACTAACGTCAAATTACCCCCCAACATAATACTGAATTTCTCACCTAAATTCGACTATTTCTCATTTACACAGAAAACATTTATGTCAGCATAAGACTATTTATCATTTACACACATAACATTTATGTCAGCATAAGAATATTTCTCATTTACAGAAAAAACAATTATGTCCTCATAAGACTATTTCTCATTTACACAGATAACTTTTATGTCAGGATAAGATTATTTCTCATTTACACAGATACCACGTATGTCAGCATAAGACAATTTCTCATTTACATAGATAACATTTATGTCAGCATAAGACTATTTCTCATGTACAAAGGTAACATTTATATCAAGATAAGACTATTTCTCATTAACACAAATAACATTTATGTCAGGATAAGACTATTTCTCATTTACACAGATAACATTTATGTCAGCATAAGACTATTTCTCATTTACACAGATAACATATATGTCAGCATAAGACTATTTCTCATTTACTCTCAAATACTCTGATCTTATAAGTAGAAAGAACACGAGGTATCCTATTAACAAAGATGGGAACTGATGTCAAGGCGCTTGCCTTACTTCTTTTCATTATTATCATGACTACGGATTTTTATAATCTTTGTTTTTTTAAAGTAATGTTTCGAATGAGCATTCAACCATATTTCTCCAATGGCAAGCTCTGCCACCGATTTTGTTTTTTAATGCACTTGTCAGATTTGGCTTGGCGATATTAAATGCCTTAAAATTCCACCTATATACAGAATTTCAAAAGTAAATTGCAGCATTCATATGTTAATATGACACTATGTAGAGAGAACTGATCTCGCAATCCAAAAACTCAAAACCGGCATATTGAAATAACACAGAAATAAGGATATTGTCTATTGTATCAGTTACACGTCCATTTAAATGAGATTTCTAGACAACAGATCCATGTTCAAAGCAGTCTTACCTGTCTACCCGGACAAGATGTGTCTTTTGAAGGCAGATTAAGAATGTTGCGATCTTATCTGATCAGCCATTAATTGGACTATTTCACGGTATCGCATGTTAGTCTATGAGAGTGCGATTACCAATGCCTAAGTTCCTTAACAGCAGTTTGAGTCGTGTTTATGTCATCACTATACCCCCTATTTATTGATGTAATGCATCAACCAATCTCTAGTTATTTCTTAGAGATTAAATAGTCTCTCATTATCTCTAGGGCGGTGTATTTTACAGGACAAAAGGGGCATTTGCAATAAAGCTCTTGGCATATGATAGATATATCATCCCCAGTGTCTGAAAGCTGGCTAGAGGTATCATTGATCAGAAACATTTGCGTGTGTAGCAGTTCTAAATCGTCCAAACTCTAGACAATCATTTACCAATGCTTCGGACAAAAAGTTATTCAAGTAGACTAGAAGAGCTTGGCTCAGCTAAACATTGCCAAACAGTTCAACCGAAGCATTCCTCTCTCAAGGCAGTTGTTGTTTCTGTGGCAAGTCTTCGTTTTGTTATTATCTTGTTATGGCCCGAAGAAAATCTGATATTTCATAAGATACTGTGACGGGATGCATATACAATGGAACCCCAGCATCTCTCCACTGGATTAACACGAGAAGTTCATATAAAAAATAAACAAACAAACTACCGTAAGGTGAAGGTTTTGCACAAGCAAATTCTTATCAATTGCATAAATAGTGTAATCAGAAATCGGTATTTGTATCTTCTGGAGAGATATCCCTGAGTATGTAGCACAATGCGAAAACTAACTGTACAGCCAACTGAACTAATGTACTTTAACACCTCATTCCAGTTTGGAGAGGCGATATAATATTGGTATTTTAAAGAACTGATTATAATCTTTCACATTTATAACCCCCTGCTTAGATAGGACAACAGAGGGCAATTCTGTCGGGAATACAGAAAGTGATTTCCTAACCAGTAGTTGCTATCAAAAATACATATCGGATGCTTTATGTCAGTCGTTGGGGTATTATCTAGTGAATCACAACCCATTAGCCTGTATTTGCAGTTAAAACCAGGACTAACTGAGCCGATTATGAAGATAGCAGAGTTTCACCCGGCGGTTTGAATCTTATCATTTGGTGAGGGCAATATGAAAGCAGCTCATATCCCTTGTTCTCGTGTCAAGATGAAATGTTCCATCACGTACCAAATACTTAGCAACAAAGGGAGATGTTTCTTCCAGATATGCGAAGATGCTTTGTAGAATGGATAGAAGAAAAAAAATAATTGTAATTTAAAAGATGACAAACACATGTATGAGTCGACTCGTGCCAACGGTCAAAGTAGAACTTTGTGGTGATCTTATCAAGAGGCTTTAAGAACAAGAAGTCGTGACTTTACAATATGTAACACGCGCGCACACACACACACACACACACACACACACACACACACACATGCGCGCGCGCGTAATCCCGTCATCATCATTACTGTCATCGCTCATTGTATCGTTTTGTTATGCCCAGCAGTGCCTACAGCAGATGCTATAATGCCGGTGTGACAGTTATAACATCTTCGTTTGATCCCTCAATAACACCATCACCACCAAGAATAGAAGTACGATAAACATAGAAAAAACCTAAGTTCAGCCGTTATGGGGATCGTGAGAGCGTGAAGCCGAGCTATCGGTGGGGTTGTGTGTCTGTCAATAACTCTGTTGGGGCAAGTCTCTAACAAGATGAGATGCCTGCCAAATGCTTTTTTCATTGCTTTTATTTTCTTTCCCCGTGTAAATATTTACAACAAAATACTTTTAGTGTAAGTAAATATCCCAATCGTGAAGCCGATTATTTACCCATTACATGGTAAGTGTCGAGCACAGATCAGAAAATAATTGATTCCATGTTGCACCTGTGTCGACCCGTGTGTGTAGAGCGTCTATTGGAGCGTTTTATAAAGGTAAGAATGTACGGCCGACAGACTTACGATAGTGTAGGGTGACAGTCCAGTAGACCTCAAAACTGGCTCTCCCAGTGTGGGCTAGATAAACAGGCTCCGTAATTCTAAGGTTTGATTACAGCGACACTGCAACTTGAACAAATAGTTTTATTGTTGTTTATTTCAAAATCATATGGCACGTATGAATCAAGAACCGGGCGGGAGCCATTGACAATCGTTTGGTAGACTTTCAAAAGTGTTACAATCATTGGTCTTGACTGAAAGGAGTCTCTCAAAGTAGCTGTAATCAAACACGAACTCTTTGAGCGGGTGCCGAATAAAAATACACTCAATGGTTCCCATTAAAATACCATGAAACGTCAATCTCGGTGGGATCTTAAGGAGGGGCAGAATGAATTATAATGCGCGATTTGTTTCTGTATGCTATGTTCGCTTTTACCATGTAAACTTCAAACCGATAATGGAGTTATATTGCGGAGGCAAGCTACACATTTAAAAAGGGAAATAGAATATATGTGCGTTTTCGGAACCGAAATTAAAGGGTGAAAAAATAGTTTATCAAGTATTCATTACGTATACATTAGAAATGCGAGCAACTTTTTTGATAATTATTAAATCAGGTGAATAAAATATGAACCCAGAGATTCAGTCATGTGTATCACACGTCCTTAATACACGCTGTTTCCGCTGTTATACCTGTAACATATTAAGTGGGTTACTGCAAGTAGTTCCAACTGATCATGGTAAGCTCTGTAATATTGAATTTAACAGACTGACTTATAGATGGGAAAAAAAAAACCCAAAACATTTCAATTGATTTAGCGGTTTATTATTCCTAATTTTTCCTTATAAATAAAATGTATTTACTTCACACACACACAATACATCATCTTTCCCGTTTTCAATACTCATATATATTTTTTCCTCACTTCTTTCTGTGATTGAGTTCTTTCCAGGTAATATAATGCTAACTCTTCATCTTCATTTTGACAACTCCTTTTAATATGAAGACAGTGTATATAAATAATAGGTTTGAAGCGACAGCCTCATCTCCTCCTGATGGGAGCGAAAACAATATAATTTGTAGAAAGAAAATTTAAAATTTATTATTCTCATGGCTACGTCATTTTTTTTATAAATAATTAAAACGTTTGGTGAGATTATGATATTGTAGATTTTTTAAGTGACGAAACTAATATCCAACAAAAGAAGGTGTCTTCTTTGTCCACTGGTTATGAGGGTACTTTTTGTAACATATATGCATAGTTTTTCATACCTGTTGTACTTCCAGAGTACTGCGATGTGACATTCAACAAAATAGTATGTGAGATGTAGTCAAATTCTGAGAGATTCTATTTTGTCCCAGGTCATCTATGTGCGGTGATGCAGAATGCAAACGAACTGTCGTTTGGGTTTACTTTAAATGTATGTTCAGTAGCGAACTAACGGGAGGGGGGGCGGACCAGGCGGTTTCCTGACGCGCCAGAGCTCTTCGGGCGCCAAAACAGCTGATACAAATTCGGGCCTCGTATTCAGGCCCTTTGGGCCATCATTGTCGCCCCGGGCGCCATTTACCCTTAGTACGCCACTGTGTATGTTGACGAGTTTCATATTGTGTGGAATACTAACACAGTCATGGTTGAAATGAGTTTAAGTTCATTACGTCTACACGCTTACTCAGACATGCGACTTATTATCAAAACACTTGCATGGTATGGTCTTTTTGTTCAAAATATCATCAGGAATTTTTTTTATGAGAAATGTATTATTCTGTAAGAAATGGAACGCAGGGAGTGAGACTATGAGAAAGTCAGAAATTCTCTTAGATATTTCTGACAGCTTCGACATATGTGCTGACTAGACTAGCGAAGAACATTGTAGCTTCAGAGGGAAGCAACAGAAGGGATCTTGTTCAAGTGAACAAATCGGCACCACCAAAACTTACACGCATGATATGTCAGTTTAATTATGGTGTAGATCAGCCAGACGATGAGCCGATCAAAATGTACTTCAGTGGAAGAGAACTCGCAATGGATATATTATATTTATTGGATAACTGATAAATCAACAGATACATAAACAAAAATAAACAAAATAAATTATTAAATAAAACCGTATGGAGCCAGTAAGTAATTTGCTGACACTAAGGTTTCATTCGACCTTTCTTTTTATGTATGCGGGAAAAAGTATTAAACAAATATTGATGAAAAACCTTTATATTTAACAGTGAAACGTGAAACCACTTTAAGATTGGTTGATTAAAATGAAAAGCAATTGCATGTTAATGACTTTGTAGTGAACCATCTTTTGCAAAAACGTTTCATGCATTCATTATTCATTCTTTCTGTCTTTCTATACATTTTCCTGAACTAATTTCTTCATGGGTTCTTTCCATCTTCATATTCTTTTGGCACTTCAGCGTAAGAAGCCAATTGTGTTAACACTGTTTCCACAAGAAAAAACGAAAACAGAAACAAACAAAGAAAATGCTAGCAACATTTTATCTAATATCCGCGGATATTAAGGAAGTGTCTAAAGAGACCTTAATGTACGCAAATTACCTAACGTTCGCGGACCATTTATTCATTTATTTTTAATTTTAATTTTATTTTTTTATTATTTATTAATTGAATCGGTAAACTAATTGGCACAATCAGTGCAAGTCCTATTTGAGAAGATGAGAAGGTTTTAATTTTCAAATCAATCATCGGACGCATGTTTATTTTTTATTTGAAATATTTTGAGACTATCCCCTTTTTCTCTGCGCACATTGCGAAGTTTGCGGATATTAAAACCTTTTTTGACTGATCCTTAATGTCTGCGGACATTAACGATGATGCGGACAATACGGTTTGTAATGCTGCATAGACTGATAGAAGCATCCGTGCTATACAGCAGTCCTGTATAAGTTTGGTATTTTTTAAATCTGCCAGAAATTCTGAGCTTGAATTATGATCTACCACTCGACCACGCTGCAGTACCGTATATACTCAGGTATAATCTATTACCAACTGCAAACTGCATAGACCCTGATCTGCCGTCGCATAATGCGCCGGCAGATCTAGATCTTTGCGGTTTGTAAGGACTAATCAGTAGAACAAACAACATAGATCATGATCTTCCGGCGCATTATGCGACGGCAGATCAGGGTCTATGTTGTTTGCATTTGGACCCGACTTATACATGAGTACAGACGGCAATTTACCTTCAGACGCAATTTCATGTGTATAATATATATATATATATATATATATATATATATATATATATATATATATATATATATATATATATATCGAAGATTGTGTCATTATACATGTGGACATTGAAGAAAGAAAATAATAAATGTCACGAAAATAATAAATGTCACGAAAAATGGGACAATTCAAATGTCCCGCAGATTTAAGTCCCCAGCAGAAAATACAACTGTGATACTGTGCTTTTTAAGTCCACAGCCAAAAATACAACTGTGGTCCTCAATCAATGTAAGCATCGGATCAGGATAACTACTTAACAAAAAAATGAGGATTTTAAGTCCTCTCTCAGTAGGTACGGCTCTCGTTAGTTCCTCCGCGGCTTAAACTAACATATTCGTTTATCAGGATGGTGTAATGGCCCAACCAAGACACCGGTTTGGAATGATGATAAGTATTTGTTAACTAAGAATGTATTAGTTTCTTTTTATGTTGAACCGTGGGGCAACACGAAGTATATTTATCACAGAACATTGACGAATAATGATGGCTTTCAGTGTAGAAGATGAGACCCCGCTGAGTCGCCATTCCCTTAACAATAGTACTACCAGCGCACTGACACGAGACTTAACAGTTTGGTCCATTACGTACCAGTAGGGTATACTCAGACAGATAAAATTAATCCCGATATCTTGTGGGTAAACAGGAACATTACAAACTTTATGAAGTGGAACTATACATGAATTCAATGATAAGTTTTTATTCGTAAATTCGGTTCGAACAAGAGACCAAAGCCCACCTGAGATTTGCTATGAGGTAAACCATGGGAAAGGATATGATACTTGTGAGGAAAGTACAATTCAATTTAGCGTAGCCACCCATAGGCCCTTAGAAAGTAATAAAGGAACGTATCATGTAAATGGCAATGGTGAAATTTATCATGGAGTATAAATGACGGCCATGCCACATCTCACAATGCAATCTATATACTACAGAGAGTCTATTGATGAAAATCATCACATAACTTATACCGACAATAATTGTAAAGGAATCTCCCACGTGCAGATGGATTATTAATTGTTAATTTATGTTACCTGTATGAAACATCTGCCCATGAGCATCTGATAAAGGGCTGTTGTAAGCATAAATATCTAATCGCGTGCAAGCGTCTGATATACAAGTATCATCTAGATGGGGTGAAAAAAATCCAAAAACAAGAGCAGGTATTCAGTTAAAAACAAAAATGTAATTGTAGTATCTACATTAGGTCACTACGAGGATCTCAGAAAACACAAATTAGGTCACTACGAGGATCTCACAAAACACAAACTTGGTCACTACGAGGATCTCACAAAACACAAACTCATTTTCAAATACCCAGTAGTTACGGCGTCTTATAAGGATCTTCAAATATCGGGAGATTCGAAAAATCTAAGTAAAGTAGATATGCAAACAAAACTTGAATGATTTTGCAACGGTCTGATAAGGGTAAACACATCCAATTGGTCGGCTTTTGAGGGAGTAAAATTCACTTTTCCCAACGGCTTGCATCATCTTATATGACTGCTCTAAGTTGACTGTGAAATTGGTCTGTCTCCGAAGCACCAAAATATAAACTGGTGCCTACATTAAAACATGTAATATTTATTTTCTTGTCATCGTTTGTGTACAGCAACTTGTAATTCTGTCAGTCTTTATGAGCATAGTAATAAGATGATAAATGATCTTGCTGTTGTAGTCCACCACCTAGCAGTAAACATGCATTCATCATAACCACCCCAGCTGAACTGGCGCTAACTGATTGCGATTATCTCCCAATCGTGCCAACTAGTTAAAACTATATCTATAGGCCGTGCCTTGGCCTGGCTAAACTCTTTGGGTTTGCCAGGGAAAAAAACCGCTTCGTCACTCCATGGACCGCAATCATCAATTAGCGGGGTTGGGGAGTAGGACATTTATTATGTACGAAGCAGACAGTGCTGATGATAAGAGCACTGGCCTGTCAGAAATCAATTAGTGTTTTCCTTCTTTACAAATGTAAGAACGGCTGATGGAAGACATATCAGTATGGCAGGTACACATAAATAATAAGTTAGCATGGCGGAGTGCTACAGGAGTTTGGGTCAGGGCTGATATAGATGGATGACGTGATGGTGGCACCAAGGCTCATGATCAAACAAATTCCACAATTGCAGCCTGCAACTGACCATTTACAAACGTTACAGTGGCTATTATACTTTTTATTTGTCAAAACAGATAAAATATTTATCAGCAACCGTGCCTGCACCATTCAGGATCTGCGAATCTTTTCATTTACATGTTGCCTTTTCCACAGCCCAATATTTAAGAAGTTAACAGCGGTTTTATGAATAGAGACGAACTTTGAGAAAATAATAGAATTTTTGTGTGGGAGGTTGTTTAGAAAGTATCTATAGATAATTTTCCTTGTACTAGTAGTTAGACACCCCACATTGATACACGAGATGACACCACAAACATGACTATGTCAATGCCGAGCTTTACTGTGCTGCCGAAATACATGAATATCAATTAGGAAAATAACCAGTCATCATATTATTTCATACACCCATCCCATTTTGTTTAAGTTGAAAGTATATATGTTGTTTTAATTATAACCAGCCTTCAGTCATTTGCTGATAAATATTAGATCTTTTTACTGAAATTTAAATTCTTGAAGGAAACGGTCTTGGCTTATAGCGACTGACATTTGGTGGAAACGGTAATTGTCAATGTTGCACCGTTAATTATGACAATTCCTACATGTGTATAAATCCCGTGTATCCGAAAATATTTTCCTTACATGTTAAATAACGATATGTATGTAAACTGATTAGGCACATTTTTCCCACATATGTCATAAAAAGTTATTCTAATTGTTTATACGTAATTGTTTTTAAATGTGTTTTCACTCTAACATGACAGACACTTTTTTCAGAAAGAAAAACATTTTATGTCTCATAATTCTTTTGATTTAATGGTGTAACAAACTACTCTTTAACTGTTTAACACATAACAGAATTGTTTGCCTTTAAGGTACGCAGAATTATTCCAATTCAATGTACAAGTTTACAAACTCGACCCTCTGCCACAAGCATGTCACACCACGACCTCATCTTGTACTGCAGTCAGATGTAAAATCTAGCACGTATTTTAAATAAGACTCTCCTACCTTTTTTCTTTTCCTCGTGTCAAGCTGACTTGTCATAATTATTAATTATGGGCGGTGGGTAGACTGAGAAACACACAGGCAATCGTGCAGATATGTACAGATACTTGTGTATATCACTCAGGTGTCAGATGTTTTCAAAGACTCGTATAAAACTGTATAATGTTACCCACCCTGTAGCATTTTTTACTCTAGAGTACATTCTTTGGGTAAGGATTCGACAAACTTTCTTAAAAAGTTTAGTGAGTAAATTACACAGCATTCTTGTCCGCCAGAAAGCTTTCATTAATTTAATTATTTCTTTCTTTAGGTCAGTCATTAATAAACTTTTTGTTTTGCTTCAACAATTGTTTGTTACCATTCAGGAGTCAATATTTCTGATCCGATTTCAATCAAACTTTGAATATAGGTTCATATCATCAAAATTTCGGACGAGTTAGATGATGAGCAAGATCGATGCATGAATACCAATAAGGTTATTCGCATCTGATTGGTCAACTTTGTTACTACTCTGATGGCCATATTTCTGATCCGATTTTGATCAAAACTCGGAATAAATGCTTATATCATCAAGATCTTGGTCGAGTTCCATGATGACCGAGAGATCCACGTATACTAATCAGCTGATTTCTGCATTTGATTGGCTGATCTTGTTACAATTCTGGAGGCCGTATATCTGATTTGATTTTCATCACATTTGGAATATGTGCTTATATCATTAAAATCTCCGATGTGTTCGATAATGAGCGAGATCCATGTATCCTAATCAGGTGATTTTGCATGTTGATTGGCTGCGCTTGCCACCACTCTAGAAGTCATATTTCTTATCTAATTTTGATCAAACTTGAAATATGGGCTTTTATTATCTAGCTCTTGGATTATTTCGATAATGAGCGAGATCCACGAATACTAATAGCGTAATATTGCAGCTGATTGGCTGAGCTTATGACCACTCTGAAGGTCGTATTTCTGATTATATTGCAATCAAACGTGGAATATATTCTTATATCATCAAGATCATCAACAATTGTAATAATGAGCAGGAGCCATGCCTATTAATGAGGTGATCTTGAATATGATTGGCTGAGCTTATTATCACTCTACAAGCCATAATTATGATCCGATCTGGATCAAAATTGGAATAGGGCTTATATCATCAAGATCTTGGACAATGTCGAAAGTGAACAGGTCCATGCATATTAATGAGGTGATCTTGCATATGACCGGCCGAGCTTGTTGCCACACTTAAATCCATATTTTTGATCGAATTTTAATCAAACTTCAAATATAGGCTATAATAATCAAATACATTGCATCTGATTGGCTGAGCTTGCTATCTCTCTAGATCTAGAGACTATATTTCTAGTCCAGTTTCTTTGAAACTTGGTAAATGGATTTATATCATCAAGATCTTGGATGACTTTGATTATGAGGAAGAAACTGTGCATAATAATTATGCCAGTATCTTTAGAACAAATTCTTTATCATGATATATTAAAATAGGTAAAATCAACATGATATAAAGTTTGCGAGATAGTCTACCTAGATTGTGTCCTTAAAATACTGCATAAGCCTGCTTAGTTAAAAGGTAAACTGTTAAGTTATGTAAGCCAGGTGAGCGATTTTAGGCTCACTTAGGCCTCTTGTTTTTGGATGTTGATGATGATGTTTACTCATAAGATTTATTTCAACGATGTCCTATTAAGTTTTCATCAACATATCACCATCTGTGACAAATCTACAGACCACACTTAACAAATCTACAGACCTTCTACAGACCATCCTTGACAAATCTACAGACCATTCTTGACAAATGTACAGACCATGCTTGACAAATCTACAGACCATCTTTTTAAAATCTACATGGCCTAGTGGGAAAATGAGAGTTTCGAGGTAATTGTTGCATCCAGAGTTTGTGTATTTGTTGTAACCTATACTGGTAGAAGTTCATAAATGCATTGGTTCAGAGCAGGGGGCGGGAGAAGACAGTCACCAATATGATGTATTGTTAACAGTAGTGATGTAGTGAACTGGATGCATCTTTGTGATTTGACAGACAAGAAACCAAAACTTAGACCTTTGTTAATGTCAGAACTCTTAACTTTGAACGTCCTGTCACTGCAAAGATATACATTTCTTGTTGCCGGAGTTGATGATGTATATTTATTAGCTGGAAGTGATTTTAGTAGACTATATCAGGTGGAAGATGACTCCAGAATAACCTATCCACCAAAATAACCTATCCACCAAAATAACCTATCCACCAAAATAATCTTTCACGAAACTGATGATGCCCCTCGGCAGATTTTTCAACTTTTTTACAGCTGCTTATAGTATCTTTATGTAACACAGATGTCCTTCTTACACACCCAAACCAGCAAGGAAAAATACCGTATATACTCGCAAATAACCTGATACCATCTGCAAACTGCATAGATCCAGATCTGCCGTCGCATAATGCGCTAGCAGATCTGGGTCTATTCAGTTTGTAAGGACAAATCAGTAGAACAAACAACATAGACCTTGATCTGCCGGCGCATTATGCGACGGCAGATCAGGGTCTATGTTGTTTGCAATTAGATTCCGATTATACACGAGTATGTACGGTATATGTTTCTGCACTTGCACTGCAAAACAATGCCATATTGTCTGAATTAAGAGCATTATGCAATAAAACAACAGGTATTTCTTGATATCAGAGGGTGCGATGCTACAACCAGTTCTACTGCCTTTAGAAAACGAGTGTTTGAAAAGCACTTCTTAAATATTGGATAATTATATTTTTGTTGCTTATTTTTTCAGACATTAAAAGTCAGCGGCAATTATGCTTCCAAAAAAGTATATACGGTACTCAGAACTTCAGATGTATCTGTTAAATGGGATCTTTCCTGTAGATACGATGACCAGTTATTAAAATTTGCTCTTGCAATTGTAAACTCATGGGGGTTATCCATACACTAGAACAACTTATGGAACGGTCATGCTGAGAAAAGTCTATATTTACCGTACGAACTCGGTTATAAGTCAAGTTCCAAGTGCAAACTGCACAGACCCAGAACTGTTGGTGGATTATGCAACGGCAGATCTGGATCTATGCAGTTTATTGGGAGTAATAACAAACAATATAGACCCTGCGTGTGTCTCTGCAGTTTGCAGTTGGACTCGTCTGATAAACGAGTATATACGTTAATAAAACTGTCTAAATATGACCATGTTTTCTTACGAACAGTGGAGATCAATTTATTAGTATTAGGACATCATGGTATTTGAGTATTTACTACAACTACACCAATCTACCTTTAAATAGTACCGTCTTATGTGTGTATGGTATTGATGGCCCTTACATTTCAAACATTTTTGACGGTTGACGGTAAAACATTAATATTATTGCTTTACTGGGTATCATTTTACTGATGTATATTGTTCAAGACATAATATTTTAAAAGTTCAAAACTTGTTTTTATCAGATCATTCGATCTGTACAACAATTTAGGTTAACAAAATATTGGATAGGACAGAATGGACGATTATTATTTAGGTCAGTTATACCACATGTGTGTATATACGGTATTCAGAATACCAAGGTTTGACTATTTACTGGATTGCAGTCACGTGGCAAAATTATGTGAAGAAACTAATTGTTTTGCGTAAATCTGAAGATCAATGACGACATCAGCTCCAAACATATGTAATAATACTTTAACCTAATTTCATAAATAATGACCTACTTTTTCTTATATTAGAGACACAGGAATGACAACACGTTTTGTGATCCTTAGGGCCCAATGACTCAAATTAACGGTTTTCTTTGCGTAAATCAGAAGATCATTGACGATATCAGCACCAAACATGAATAATAATAATACATTACCAGAATTGATAAATTGTGACCTTTTTGTTCTTATACTTGATACGCAGGAATGACAACAATTATTTTGCGATCCTTTGGACCCAGTGACTCAAAGTATGATTGTTGGCAGCTTCTTGAAACTTTCATATTTAACCGCCCATGCAACACCAGTCTTTAAACAATATATATATATATATATATATATATATATATATATATATATATATATATATATAGATAGATAGATAGATAGATATATGATTAGTTTATTGCTGCTGTTATTTAAGTAGATACAGTTGATAAGAATAATTTAACATTGATATCAGTTTGAATGATTTTAATTTCGTCAAAGGGACAGTCGGTAGCTTAGTTGGTGGAGCGTGTAACTCGTAATCCAAGGGTAGTGGGTTCGATACCAGCCCAGGCCAGCCCAGCTCGGCTCAGTTGCGGCGCGAGGGGGGTCGGGGGGCATTTGTCCCCTGGGAGGGGCGAGAGGGGCGTCGTGGGGAGCTTTTTTCAGCTGTAACCGGGGGATTGGAGGTTGGCAACTGACGTAAAAACTGTTCTCTATGGGCGCCACTAAAGAACATTGCCTCCGGGCACCTCAGTAGGAGCTCCACTAAAGAACATTAACCCCGGGCGCCTCAACCCCTTGCGCCGCCACTGAGTCGGCTGCCTTTGTGTCTTTAGGTTGGGCACTTAGCTCCCATTTTCTCGGCATGATATAGCCAATAATGTGTTACAAGTGTCGTTGAAACAAAAATAATTATCCGTTTCAAATCCGCAATACACGAAACGCAGAACGTGGTCTAGAATTAATCAAGAGCTTTTCGATGTGTCTGATAGTCGGCAGCGTAAGGCACCTCGAGGTCTGCTCGGCTGGCCGCGAGCGCCAATCACGGCCGATTGCGGTCGGTCTAATAATCTCGTGAACAGCATGGTGTAGACTGGCGGATCAAACCGTTTGATAGCTTTCTGTTGTATAAGATCACACCGACATCTCTATATAGACTAATGATAGGGACAAGATGTTTCGTGTGATCAGTCTTATATTAAATACGTTTTATCAGCACCAGGATCTATGCTATCGGCGTTGAGCACTATTGATTAGCAAAGAGTTTCAAATTGAGCCTGAAGTTTGTGTATCTTGCATAACTCGACAGTTAAAAGCTTATGTTTGAGTTAGATCCTTCCAAATGAAACGCCCAGAAGTTTAGAATCGCTGAACAAAGCCAGGTTTGATTGATTTTGACAGCTTTATCTCGAGTATAAACGGTTCATTCACAAAGAACTTTTACCACGATATGTGAAACATTTTATAGGAATTGCCTATGTCCATTTTCATACCCACTTAATGACTGAAAATTATCATAAAAGGTAGGATAGGTGGACCATTCATATTTGCTCGGATATTTGTTTTATATATGAAATATTATTCAGGCATTACTTTTTGTAGAAATCGTCTCTCTGACTATGAATGACTGGGTGGTGTTGGATTTATAGGTAAACACGAACGATTACTGAACTGATATAAAGACCCGAAAACAGTAGGCGTGGAGACAGTCTACAACATATATAATCAGGGCTCATCATAATGTCTTTATTGTCATTAATCAGTGTTGTAAATCTGTAAAATGTAATACACACGTGAAGACTTTCGTTGATCTATCATCAAAATCGTAAAGGGAGCTTTTTCCATGAAAGACCCCCCCCCCCAAAAAAAAGCCGGTTTTGTCGAAAATCTTAAAATAAGAGGTCGCGAAAGACTTCTAAATTTGGTGCGTAGAAAGGTGTGTGAATTTCTGAAGTCTTGGAACTTATATTTAATTAAACTGTACAACGGTAATATCAGAATTTATGGTCGAAATTTTGAGTGATTATTTAAACCCTTATCTATAGCCTCGAGGCAATGTTAGCTAAGAATGTCGGTATGACTTTTATGAAAATGTATTGGATCCATATCAATTTTTTGCGCTTGATTTCTTTTGTTCTTTAATTTGTTGAATGTAATTTTCAACGGATTCGTTGTATCCCCTCTCTTGCAAAATAACTTTGCTACAGTTTGACAAATTGGAGATATGGCTTGAACGAAATTTAAAGAGATCGTTTAAAGTTCCGATTGAAACCCGTTGACGTATATATATATATATATATATATATATATATATATATATATATATATTGAGTAGTGCGTTTGGATCAGGTCGTATGTGCCACAGTAGACTGATGAACTCAGAATGACCCTTTGGATACTAGTCAGTCTTATTCCGTTACAAATGAAGTACAGCTCGATTAACCGATTGTTTGATCTTCATCTAAGGTTATATTTGACAATACATCAGGTGTTTCAAACTAATATGCTTTGGTAACAATGTTCTAGATTTAAATCTAGCTTGCTTTCTAGCGATAGATAAATAGATAGATAGATAGATAGACAAAAATCGCAAAGCTTTATCTGATAGGTTACTAAAAGTAAGTGGACCGGAAATTCCAAAGGTCACCAGAACATGAACCTTTATCGGTGTTTATCAGATCTAGTTCTCAAAAGTAGATCTCAGTTGTAATCAAGATTGCTGGACACTTCTGTCTTTGTCGAGCAACTTCCAATTATGGTTTTCATGACTGACTTATATGACGCCACAGCGCCACAGCAGTGTACGACAAAAGATATGGGAACTGTGAAGGGCAGTGATAAATTAAACTTAATAACTAAAAAAAAAATAATAATAAAAAATTGATGAATTGAGCTTAATAATTAAAAAAAATGAGCACATTTCCACGCATCTTGTATCATCATGTCAAATAAGAATATTTTATCATTATTCCAATTCACCAGAGAATATGAAAATTGTATAGGTTTTGATGGCATATAAGCAGTAATATTTCTTGTCCTCACTGAGTTTATGTAATTCGTTTGCCCGGGATTGGATCCGAATGCCGAGTCACTTGACCATGTTACGTAGTGCGTGTACATATCTATACCCTGTTCTCATTTACAACATAATCCACAGTAAAACGACACTGCTCAATGCGGGGAATGTATTATATCTGGGCGATTACTTAGGAACTCGCTCTATTGTGAGAGTAAATAAAATTACGACATACAATTAATGTGTTGGGTAATATAATATGTCGCTTCAGGTGATAATTACTCAGCAAATTGGATTCATTTTGTATGGACTTGACTATTGTCTGGTTGGGACTTAGTGTCTGAGAGCTATAGGTTACCGTCTTCTATCACTCCTGTGCGATGAACACCTTCAATTCAAATTACCCCTCACTAGCATTCCACACATGTAATCGTCATGTCAAAATATCTCCCCCAAACACATGATATCATAAAAAAAATACATAACAAAACAATTTCAAACGCGAGCGTTTGTAGAATAAATAACTATAAATACAAGCCATTCTGGTCCAAGAGGTAGGCACGAGAGGTAGGGAGGGAGCTTGTATCGTTTAATGTGCAAGGCCACATAATAATTAATATGAAAACTGGTCCAAAAACTAAATAACAGTATAGAAGTTAACAATACTTACAGTCAAGCAACTTAAAAATCAGTCATTTAAAAACACGAAGGACAGCATACTTTTTTTCAGAATGGCCCCCAATGTATAAAGCATTTCATATTCTGAGACAGTCATACTACAGATCTCCGTTATCAGTGCTTTTGAAGCTGAAGAATGTATTGTTACTAGCTTGTCAGATGGTGCCATTTTTATGGCAGCAAACTTGCTAATTTCACCACTCTCGGCTTTAGTTTGTTACAAATGATTCGAGTATGGCCGTCACAATTTGCAGATCAACGAGAATATCGGAGACCTAAATATACTGTCATAGAAATCCTCAAATTTGAATAAAGTATTTACCAAATAAAACATGAAACACAATGAAGAGTTTAGACTGAGGAATTGTAACTCTTTTGGCAGTTTGTCGATCGCACTAATTTCTTGCCCCATTTGGATTCGTCCCAGTAGCGTTATTATAACTTGTTTACAGGCAATCTTTGTGCTGATTACCTGTTCTAAAAACGGCTATTAACTTAATGAATGGAATGTTCATTCCATTGCTACAAGGCGAACAGAGAGAGAGAGAGAGAGAGAGAGAGAGAGAGAGAGAGAGAGAGAGAGAGAGAGAGAGAGAGAGAAAGAAAGAGAGAGAGAATTACAAATATACACCAAACAACAGAGCGGAAAGTGCTATGCCTGGATCTTACAGGAGAAAGCTTGAGTACATTAGCAGAATTTTAAATACGAATAAATAATATTACCATACATGCTAGAGAATTTTAATTCGTACTCTACGGAGATTCCGACCCGCTTACAAATTATTTGGCACAAAAGCTTATGTTCCACTCTGTATTGTTAATAAACAAAGCTGAAGGCGTTTTGGAAGGAGCGAAGCGTCATATTTCATATTATTAACATAAGTATTCATAACTCGGGATATTCTCACTTGTACCAAATGTGTCTATCATTAAAACTCGGGCAAATTTGTCTGAAATATCGGAGCATAGCATATCATAAACCAAAGAGTGATAACATGAGTCCAGGTATATACAAAATGGCCAGAATGGCAATTTATTGTACATATTTCACTAGAATTTGTTTGCTTGGTTATAGTGTAAATAGAACTATTGTGGTGCACATCTAATATGAAGAAAATGATCTGCCTAAGCACACAGGAGCTTCTTTGTAGAGAAAGGACATATCGAAGTACGTTGCATTGTAACAGGACTTATTCTGGTTGAATCTGTTGTATTACTACTCAGTTACTTAATATCAGAATTGATTATGACTATGCAAGCTATAAAATTAGTATTTTAATAAACCATTATTATAATATCAGTCTGATAACAAATAAATTAAATCAAATACCGATCCTGCATACGAAATCAAAGCTGATATGGGACAAATGACAAATCCCCAAATCAGACATAACCACGCCTAATAATTTGCATAGCATTTTCTATTAAATTATAGATTTTCTTGTGAAATATTTTTTTTCCACTTGTCAGAAAGTAATCCTTGGTTCTCAGTAAAACTTTTATAAAAGATTGGGTGACAGTTAAAATTCGGTAATATTTTTTGTCGAGCGCACTAAAGAAAGATGAGTTTTATAGGTTTGAATGTGTGCTTGGTATATAGTAACAGTGACTATGGTATCAGCCCATCAGTGAACAACAATGCTCAGTATACTTAGTATATTAGTTACCGAGGTTCAATACAAAGATATCACTTTGTAGTTATAAATATTATTTAAAATCTTGAGGTCAAGCTTATCATAGTTAAATGCAATCAAAACTGTGATGATGACACAATTATCTAGTATATCTGACATGCATACTAGATACGAAAGTTGTTATTTCCGCATTATTAGCTTATAAAAGTCAGAACATAATCACGAATTGTCACCAAAATTCCCAGAAATATCATTAATGAGGAAAAGATATTTTGTTTCGAAGTAAATTATTCATATTTAAACAAAGCAAAGCAAATCCTCAATGATGTCAGTCCGTGATAACAAAACAAATAAAATCCTCAATGATGTCAGTCCATGATAACAAAACAAATAAAATCCTCAGTGATGTATGTCAGTCTATGATAACAAAACAAATAAAATCCTCAATGATGTCAGTCCATATTAACAAAATTCTGCACGAGCAATGTCGATCACGGAAAAATATTATCAACGACTTGTTTCACTTGAGCTTATTTATAAATCATCTATTAGTTGTAGTACTCTTGATCAGTCACATTTGACCGATACAATGGACCTGTGCTAATATCTTGATGAAGACATTTACCTCTCTCTCTCTCTCTCTCTCTCTCTCTCTCTCTCTCTCTCTCTCTCTCTCTCTCTCTCTCTCTATATATATATATATATATATATATATATATATATATATATATATATATATATATATATATAGAGAGAGAGAGAGAGAGAGAGAGAGAGAGAGAGAGAGAGAGAGAGATTACAAATCATA
This sequence comes from Margaritifera margaritifera, assembly GCA_029931535.1. Lineage (NCBI taxonomy): Eukaryota > Metazoa > Mollusca > Bivalvia > Unionida > Margaritiferidae > Margaritifera > Margaritifera margaritifera. The sequence goes on along the minus strand of JAQPZY010001058.1, from coordinate 83,047 downwards.
TGGCGAATAACAATTATTTTAAGTGTACTGGATCCAGCAGAAGATCGCGTGTGTCAGGGATTGATTAGGATAAATTGCAAGAAACTGAAAACGAACAGTGTAGTGTCTGTGTGTGTGCGTGTGTGTGTCGGTGTGTGAGCAATTATAATGAGTTCAGACAAGCTTATCGGTGTACCAGTGTGCACTGCCTGCTTTGGGTCAGGACTGATTTACTTTTCTTCATTTTGCAGGCACACGGTGGTGCGAGTACTATTCTACTGGACAAGGAAGCCATGCACAAATGCCAGGTAAGAGCGTTAGTCAGCTGACTCCATGATTGATATACTGCCAATTATTTTAGTTTTTCTTAGAAATATGTACAATGTTATCATTTTAATTGCTTCTAGGTTTCAGTTGCTATCTAGAAACCAATGCTAATGGGAAATGTCGGTGGCAAAGTAGTCTTCGATCTAAGCCAATCGTGTAAATCATTGCAATAGAGATATGGAGAAACATTAACGCTACTGACTCGTTCAAACTATTAATGGTCATGATATGTTGCTTTGTTTAAGCCTCATGGGTGTATTCATTAGAAGATGATAATCTTAATTTATAAGAAGAAAAAGAAATGAAAACAAAATACTACATCTTTTGTACATTTTTATTCCCGATGTTGTACCTCACCTTTATTATCGTTTTTCGTTCCTTGCAGCATTACAAGATGATGTGTCCATCGGGCAAGATCTGCGCTATGCAGACCTTCCAGTGGCCGACAAACATGACCTTTCCCGTCTGTGTGCCGCTGAAATATGTTCCAGGTAAAGCTACCACCGCACCCACGCCTGCAGAGAGTGTACTCCAACTCTCCTGATCTGAAGTGCTAAAGCTGCGGCTGCTGCTGCATCTCTGGTTTAAAGTCACAAAACTAACATTGAAAAGCAGAAAACTTTGAGTTTTCTCGATATTCCATAATTAATATCCAGAGGGACAGATACAGCGGAAAGAAAGTGTAATTTTAGAGCGAGGATTAATAATTTTCATCGGTTTTTACCACTGTGGTTTCATCAGACTTTTATTTAACTTTGGACTTTACAGTATCTTGTTGCTGTTGTTTTTGTAATGGTGGTGCTAGGGGTTGTGTTTCTTCAATTATTTAGTAACCTGTCAAAATATTATTTATGCGGCAGGTAGATAAGATATTGTTACTGCAACAGAGAAAAACTATCTTACAAAAATAAAAGTCATAAAGGATTGAATATATGTATATTTAAATGAGCGGACTTTTCCGCCTTGATGCAATCCATTATTGATGACTTATCTCATTATCTTAAAGAAACCTGTCAGCTTCGATGTTTAACTAGAACAATCAATCAAGGCTCGGAGCGGTATCTTTCTTCCTTTTTGGGTTGGGGGTGGGGATGGGGGGGGGGTACAGACTTCCCCATTCGGCTTCAGTGAATATCTTTCCTAGCAATGGATGATTAGCAAATAGTGACGCATCAATTGATATGCACCCCTGTTATTGCTTTCATTACACAACTCTACTTCTCTTACAGCATGTATATGTTATTTGATATGGATGTTCAAGCCGTATCTATTTTCCTATATCACTAAAAATTTCTGTATTGCACACCGAAGCAGGAACTAGTGTCATTTATTCAAATTAAGTAAATTAATTATGCTCAGGTTGTTTTAAATCTATTTTGTTTAATCCCAGAAGATTTATAAGCGTTTTAATGAAAAATAATTTCAATAGTAGTCGCGTTTCGTTGAAGAAGGAAGTGGTGGCAGGTGTTTTCAATGAAGTCTGCACAGGGATGCTTTAGATGCACCAAAATGAACTTGTACAAATCCAAATTTGAATTCTATTGTAATTTTGTTATTTATTTATTTTTATTATTTTTTTTAATTTTTTTTTTGGAGGGGAAATGGAAACAAAATAAAAAGGAGGGGGTATGTAATAAATACAAAACCACATACACGTTTATTCAATTTCTAAGGGAAGAAATTGTTCTATTTGTTGTAAGAACCAGTTTTGGCCAGACTGTCTAATATGAAGATAAACGTGTATGTATATTTGTATTTATATAATATATGAACGGGTATGTATATTTGTATATACATGTTTAAACGTGTATGTATATTTGTATATAAATCCGCTATTAACGCTGAGAAATTCAACATGTTGTGCGAGTAGGACAGGATAACATACCACTGTAGCGTGCCAACGGGGGTTAGGGGGGAGGACGGGGCGGTTGGTCCGGGCGCCAGAGGTCTTGGGGCGCCAAAACAGCTAATAAAAATTCGGGCCTCGTATTCTGGCCCTTTGGGCCATCATTGTCTCCCCGGGCGCTATTTACCCTTAGTACGCCACTGACTTACCAAGAAATAAGGATCTTCTTATAAAATACTAACACAATAATTGTAACGGAAAGGAATACAATTTGGATCATAACTACTAGCAACCATTCATTTTACATTTACCTTTCCTTTCTCCCCATTAATATTAAGTCAAAGAGTGATAGCGTGCACACTTTATTCAGCCATTTCTCCTATTCCATTTCAGTGAGAAATCCAATCTGTGAGCTTCCGCCACATCCGGGGCACTGTAAGGCCAGATACATTCGGTGGCATTTCAACAAGCATTCACAGAAGTGCTCTTGGTTCAGTTATGGCGGGTGTCACGGTAACCAAAACAATTTCAGAACGCAAGAAGAATGTGAAAAAGCTTGCATACCATCCCCAGCATTACTGGCTTTGAAAAAAGAACACGAAAGTAGTTCCAAATCCAATTCAGTGGTCCAGGTCACGCCATCAGTAATATCTTCACCAATATATCAGGAACCCGACCCTCCACAGTATGAGGCACTCAGTTCAATAAACACAGACCTTGTCAAAACCAATGACGGGTTCGACGACAGGTATCCTACGGGAAAGCAGAAAACAAACGAGGTGAAAAAGAACAAGGGTAAGAAAAAGGAAAATAAAAGGAAAAGAAGAAGGCTTAATAAGGAGAAAAAGAAGAGGCAACTAAGAAGAGAACGTAGGAAAGAACGTAAACGGCAGAAGAGGTTAAAGAAGCTCAGGAAAAACAAAAATGATGAAAAGGGTGCCGCAGTAGAGGAAGTTTCGCGGACTGCCGCCTTGACGGCCGGCACATCTGGGACGAAGTATTTCAAACGCTTCTCCATTTTAGACAGCCATCATGACATTGATGAAGAATTGTTGAAGAGCCAGTCACTTTTTTCATAATAGAGAATTAATATAAAGTTTACGAACTTTCATTTGGTTTGAAGGGTTTTGTTGACAAGGAGAAATGGCAATTGTGAGTTTAAGACATGTCCATTTGAAATATCAGATTAACGTGTGAATTAAAATATGTTTGTGCTCGTGAACATTGGAAATGAAACTGTTCCTCGAATCGATAACAGCATATCAGGAAAGTGTGTATATTTCACATTTGGACAAACAGGAACCCGTTCTTTGTTGTTTTGTTCAAAGACTGATATAACCTCTCTTAGTACACACACACACACACACACACACACACATATATATATATATATATATATATATATATATATATATATATATATAGGCTGTTGTGAATATTGAATGTAAATTATTCCCAAGATGGCTACGACAGCATAACTTGTGACACATGGGTACTTAGTGAGTTTTCTTACAGATGTAGACAAATGTGAACTCATTCTTGGTTCCTGTGAGACGTTGGAGAATCGCAAAATCTCGAAGTTTTGATATACTAATTGTTGGGAATATCCAATAACCTGCGATGCCAGTATATCCTCCTGACTATAAACTTGAGCATGTACAAGAATAACCGCTGTGCCTTGCCGCCAGTTGGGAATCATTCTAAACTGTGTTGATACCATGCTGTATCCTCAACATATATGTGTACTGATGTAAATAGTATGTGTTCACAAAATATATGTTAATACTTGATAGTTATATATAATGTAAAAGTTTAGAGAGGATGTGTTATTTAAAAGTTGGAGTGTGCCGCACGGATCCCTTTACATACACATGTCAGAATGAACACATCAGAGATGTGGTGCATCTCAGAATGAGCACATCAGAGATACGACGCATCTCAGAATTAGCACATCAGAGATATGATGCAACAAAAAAAAGTCAAGCCTGGTCATAAAAAGTGTGTCCTTCCCTTTCTATACATGTAGTTATAAATTGCCCAGCATATCCTTACTGAGAAAAAAATCGGTGGCAAAGCTAATTTGTTTTTATATAGATAACGATAAGCAAATATACCCCTCCCACAACAACAACAACAACAACAACAACAACAAAAATGCCCAAACAAACAAAGAAAAAAAAAGTATGTTACTGTAGCATTTCTGCAGATAATAAGACTTTGACTAGATTTTATTTGGACCTCATGTACTTTATGTGTCTTTTCCTCGAAAAAAAAATAAACGAAAAATGATTATTGAACTTAATTGACTGCCGTTTTCTACTTAATTTGTAACTAGTATTCACGGTAACCTTTCCTCAGAAATCCTCTCAGATGGGCTAGTGTGTATGGTTCTCGTTTGTTGCCTTTATATGAACGTGAATTGCACACGCCATGCGTTAAAATATGTTCAAAAGCAACGGAAATCTAGCTGTGGACCCAGTCTGTTAGGTGTGTTAGTTTTGACCCAGTCAATTAGACATAATATTTCTGAACCAGCCCATGGAGTATATTAGTTATGGCTTCCTGGGTGTACCATGTCCATATTTGGTATCAGTACATGTCTATAAAACAGAACATCTTTCCCGAGGAATATGCGGGTATAATATAATCATACCTTGAGGAGGGGGCACAATTTTTCAACTTTACAACTGCTTCCAAGAGATTTTTGCTGGGCATGCAGTATAAATTTTAGTTGCAGCTAAGGGCAGTATTTAGGGTGGGCACGTCGTTATTGTACTATTATGCTCAGTTCATATTTTTCCTATATTCAACCTTTCTGACGAATATTTTTTGCAACATTTTTTAAAAAGATTATATGTGGGAAGCATAGCATAATTGTTCTATGTTTCCGATAAATTGTTTTGAAATTATATTTATCTTCGAAGAAAGGATTCAAATATATATATATATATATATATATATATATATATATATATATATATATATATATATATATATATATATATGTATATATATATATATATTTAATCCATGGTTTAAAAATGACAATATGGACAATATGGTTTCCTCTTTATAATTGGACAAGTATTCCAAGATGCATTCCCTAATGACCATACAATAGACCATAACGCAATGTCACTCTTTATTTTCAAAGCTATATTTCGTCCATCGCTACACTAATTTGGATGACAGTTATATGCGTTTTTTCATGACGCTTGCAATTATTTCAAATATATAAGTAATTCAATCATCTTTCTCAAGGAAATTTTCAGATAAATGGCTGGAAACAATTTATCCTAGCATGCTTTCGAATAGGCAACCAAATGTTACCAGAATGACATCTGCTACTAATCAATTGCCGAGAAGTACTACTTGAGCTCAACACTAGTGTCAAGAGTATATTCCCTGTGACTAAAGAGTTTCAAGCTGGAGACATTTAAGGTAAATATTTTACCTTGATTTCACTAGTTTGAATACTTGTACTCGTTTGAAAGTTGAAAGGACAAATATGTTGCATGCTTTTCCATTCGTTGGAAATGGAGCGAACTTAAAAAAAGACCCGGTCCTTGTTTTACTATATATGTCTTCCTCAAATTGCAATTTTTTAAATACTATTCTTATTGGTTGATTGATAACAACGAATTTTTCAAAAATATTCAGAAGGCATATAGGATTCAAATGTCTTAAATTATCCTGATGAGAGTCTTGGTTTATCTCTGAGGAAATTTTCAGGATTATTTAAAAAATTGAGGACTTCATCAGCTCTTGCTTCAAGATTAAAAAGATTTCCACGTGTTCAATTTTAAAACAAAAAAGTGATATTGCATCCATTGCACTGCCTCTACCTAAGACAAAAATATTGATATTGTGTGAAGTATCATAAGCATGATAATGTAAAATCCCAATTTGAGGAGAAATTTGAGAAATTTGGTGAAACTGGGACCTGACGTTATAAATGGGGAATCTGCTCTAATGTTCGTGTTGTTGTGCAAGTTGAATTTACTCAAGGAGAATGGACACTGGTCAAGGAGAATGGACACTGGCCATGAAAGAACAGTATCGAAAATTTTAAAAACTTTGTCTTCTTCATTTCTTTATTCATATGTCACATCATCTCCATATTATAGACTACCGTGTATACACGCTTCTGAGTCGAGTCCAACTGCAAACAACATAGACCCTGATCTGCCATCGCATAATGCACCGGCAGATCATGGTCTATGCTGTTTTTTCTACTGATTACTCCTATCAAACAGCACAGACCTAGATCTGCCGGCGCATTATGCGACGGCAGATCAGGGTCTATGCAGTTTGCAGCTGGATCCGACTTGTACCCGAGTATCGAGGGTAGTGCCCGCCTAGTAAATATGAACCTATGTTGCAGGAATAATTGTGTTAGTTTTAACGAGAAGTGTAAAGTTGCTGTTTTTTGAACATGATGTCTGTGTTCTTGTATGTTTTTGTATACTTTGTTAATAAAATAATCTTCAGCTAGTTTAATGAAATTCTAGACTGTTGTGATACACCTTTTCACAATTTTATTTTATAATCGGGAACTAAGTGTCAGAACAGAGAACTCTAATATATTTTATCAGATATATTCGAAACAAAACCATACATTTATGATCAATGTCATATAGCTGTTTATTATTTATAAGCTATTGTATTGTTTTAGATGCTTATGTTACATCCCATGCATCGTTCTCCTTATTTTTTTCACCCACCTTAGGACTTTTCCTCAAAAAGATTTCACAAACTTACACTCGATTAGTCAAAAACTCACCACACCGCTCATTATATACAGGACGAACCGCGGTAGCTCTGTAGTTAAGGAGTTGGACTCGTGAATAGAAGGGTGCGTGTTCGTTTCCCACCAACGGATCAGCCCGAATCGGCGACCATGGTGTGTCATTGGACAATCACTTTACTCTACTTTCTACCATTGTGTGTCATTGGGCAATCACTTTACTCTACTTTCTACCATGGTGTGTCATTGGGCAATCACTTTACTCTACTTTCTACCATGGTGTGTCATTGGGCAATCACTTTACTCTACTTTCTACCATGGTGTGTCATTGGGCAATCACTTTACTCTACTTTCTACCATGGTGTGTCATTGGGCAATCACTTTACTCTACTTTCGTCGGCTCGATATAATCTTCAGAGTGTTGCTGTGCTGTAAAACACCAAACAAAAAAAAAAAAAAAAAAAAGGATCACAGTGTTATGATTATGATCAGAAGATATGGTTCTTTTCTGTTGCTTTATCCATACAAGTTTCAACACTAATTATGCCGCTAGCTCTGGTTATACAAAAAGCTATTAGACATGACTGCAACTGCCGCTCCAGTTACAATATATTTCGTGTAGACCAATACGTCATTCAAGGAATACTTTCCAAGAGTTAGGAAACTGTGACATTTATTTCACGCCCCATTTCAGATATTTCTTCTGTTTTAAGAAGACCCGTATTAAACTATTTATTTTTTCATTAACATTTCTTGTTCTTCATATATTGAGCCGGCTGAGTGAACGTATTGAGTCACATTTATTCGGATATTAAAAAATGATATTTTTGCCTGATTATATTTAAAAAGGCGAGCTTATCTGCCCTCTGACAGCTCTACTTCTTGGCTCTGGTTGAAATTATATCGATATGCAAATAAAACTCTAACCCATGACCCAGGGAGAGGGAGCGGTTAAACTCCAAACCATGTCCCGAGAGGGGGAGCGATACAACTCCAATCCATAACTCTGACGGTGGAGCAACACAAGTCTAAACCATAGGGAGGGGAACGATGAAGCTCTAAATCATGACCCTGTATGGGAGCAATCACCCTTTTAACCATGAGCCTGGGAAAGGGGGCAATAAAGTTCTAAACTATTACCATGGATGGGGAGCGATACAACTCTAAACCATGACCCTTGAGGGAAAGCAATAAAACTCCAAGCAATGACCCGGGATGGTGAGTGATTCAACTCTAAACCATAGCCCAGGCGGGGAAGCGATAAAACTCCAAATAATGACCCGGGAAGGGAAGCGATTAAACTCTAACCATGACCCGAGCGGGTGAACGATACAACTCTAAGACATGACGCTGGAGGAGGAGCGATGAAACTCTCAACCATGACCCGAGGAGAGGGGTCAATAAACCTCTAACCATAATCCTGGACGGGGAGTGATACAACTCTAACCCATGACCCGGGGAGGAGGGGGGGGGGGGCGATAAAACGATAAGCCATGACCCGAGAATGGGAGCGATACAACTATCAACCATAACCGGAGAACGTGAGAGATAAACTATGACCCGATACTCCCAGCCATTACCCGAGAGGTGGAGGAATAAAAATTGTAAACCCCGACGCGGGATGGGGAGCGGCGACGTCATTTATGGTTCCATTAATATCAACCCTTCTGTTTAGTAATGATGAAAAATGGTGTATATAAGTTAGGCGTTTGAAACTAGTTGTGATACATTGTTGATATTCTGTTTTTATTTGCATTTGAACAAGTCTTTGTATTAAATATTTTATGATTAAATGTATTTAATTTACTAAATAGTTATGTTTTATTTCGTTGTAAATAACAATTGAATTAAACAACACGCTTTTATGTTTACCTGTCATCATTTTGCAATAGCTCCTTAATCAATACAGTCATTCAGACCACCTCGGCTATTTCTCAAAGACAATAATATGCCTTGGATGTATGTTGGAGCTGTAATGTACAGAAAAATCATATATTTTGTTCGCCGCAAACGTCTTCGCAAAAGAGAAACCGCAATATATTTGGATCACCTCGGCTATTCCTACGTTTGAATTGAACATATAATTGACCAAGTAGTTGCGAATGGAAAAACAGTTCGATGCATTCGCAACTTCTCGGTCAATAATTGCTTCGTAAATAGCCGAGGTGGTCCAAATGGCAACTATCGGCAAACATGCGAAGTATGATCCGTATTATTAAAATAAAATAAAATAAGCTAAATAAACAAAGATAAAAAAATAAAAAAAAAAAAAAAGAAAATTCACCAATGAAGTCTTATATATTTTCTTTCTTTCTTTTCAGAATATATTTTTCATATGTAAAGATAATTGTTTACCGGCAAGAGAATATACACTACTCTGTTAATAAAAATCCCACCCCCTTTCCCCGACAGCAGCAATTGGTTCGCGTCATCCGACAATCGTATTAAGAAACAGCATAAATGCGGCAGGATTCTCTATTATATCTGCGGCATTTACCCGTGTATAACGTGCATAATTGTGAACAGCACTGACCCAGACATGCAGTCGCACAGATCGTCCGACCATCATCAGGGCCCAAGCTGTTTTATTGAAATCAATAGTACAACGAATATCATAAACCATGGTTTTGAAGGAGCATTATTTGACGGCAGATCTGGGTCTACGCTGATCGCAATGGGACACACATAATACAAAAGAAAAAACAGCAATAGATAAGCTTTAATGAAGAGTGCTCCGTCTGTAGCCAAATTTTTGAAGACACAAATTTTCCTTGATATGGTTCGAAGAATAGTTGGCGTAAACTGTGGTTATGGAGTAAAGACTGAATACTATTTACAACTTAACGCAGTTATTATTCCAAAATGTTATTATTTATGTTTAATCCGTTTTTTTTTTTCTTCTTTTTCTTCTTCCTAACTTTTCCTGCTTATTTTGCCTCATTATACCCTGACTACATGCCATATCTACCACTTGAGACATTCTAAACGGGAGGTCACAAACTTTGTAATTAATGCGGTATATTTGTATATAAAAACCTTATAAGTGACCAGATAAATCGCTCTTAATAAAACTGAACATGTCATATAGCTCCTTAATCAATACAGTCGTTCGGACCACCTCGGCTAAAACTGAGCATTTCCACAACATTGTTAACTGTAATATAGGCACCAATTACTTTTCTTCTAAGAAACAGACACTGTATCCAGCAATCCTAATTAAAATTAAGATCATGATGAATGATGGGTGAACACAAGTCCTTCTTCGCCTTCTTTGTATCGCTATACAGAAATTTTGTCTGAATCTGTGCATGCGTTTATGGAGAGAGAAACTTAGAAAATTGATTAAAGGTATCTTCTATGCCGTTTTTATTTTATCAAAATATAGAATTTACTTTCATCATTTCATTCGCTGTTTTATTTCCCCATTCTTGGCTAGGTTTAGGTAATTGTTGGGGAGAAAATAATATAAGCTCTACCCAAGTTCTCTGATGTCTGAAGGTTTATCACGGCATTCTACTAAAGAAAAAGGGGGGGGGGGGAAGGAGGAGGGACAGGGAAAATGTTTTCATTGACCTTAAGCATCATGTCTATAATGTAGAAACTCAGAAACAAACAAAAACGATCACAAATAAACTTCCTAAAAAATTACATCTCTGTTTAACATGTGCTGGTATATTCTGAATTGAATGTCACGACAACCAGCTGGTTATCATTGTTTAGTTCACCTGGCCGTAAAGCCAAGCGAGCTTATAGTACGGTCATGCGTCCGTAGTGTATCGTCCGTCGTCCCTCGTGCGTCGTGTATTGTATGTCAATCAACAATTGCTCCTTACTACACAAGAGGCCACATTTTTGATCCAGTTTCAATCCGACTTGGAATATGGGTTATATTATTAAAATCTTGGACGAGTTCGATAATGAGCGAGATCTGTGCATATTAATGAGGTGATCTTGTATCTGATTAGTTAACCTTGTTACCATTCTGAAGGCCGTATTTCTGATCCGATTTTAATGAAACTTGGAATATATGTTTATGTCATTAAGATCTTGCAGAGTTTGATAATGAGCGAGAGATCCATGCATACTAATTAGATGATCTTGCATCTGGATGGCTGAGATTCTTACCAGTCTGGAAGTCATATTTCTGATCCGATTTTGATCAAAATTGAAATATGGGCTTATATCATAAAGACCTTGGACGAGTTCGATAATGAGCGAAATCCACTCATACTGATGAGGTAATCGTGAATCTAATTGGCTGAGCTTGTTACAAGCCTAAAGGCCATATTTCTGATCTGATTTTAAACAAACTTGGAATATATGCTTATATCATCAATATCTCGGACAAATTCGATATTGAGCGAGAATAAAAAATTGCAGCTGATTGATTGATTGATATTGCAGCTGATTGACTGATTGATATTGCAGCTGATTAACTGAGCTTGTTATCACTCTGGAGGCCATATTTCTGATCCGATTTTGATCAAAATTGAATATATGCTTGCATCATAAAGTTCAGTTATAAGTGAGATGCACTCATGTTGATGAAATAATCTTCAATCTGAATGGCTGATCTTGTGGGCATTCTGGAAGCCATATTTCTGATCCGATTTTGATCAAACTTGAAATATGGGCTTATGACATCAAAATCTTGGATGAGTTCGATCATAAGCGAGATCCACTGATACTAATGAGGGCCTTGCAGCACAGATTTGGCCGCTTGGGCGTAATTGAAGCCATGGAAGAGTTTGAAGTCGACGGTGCTGCGCACGTCTTTAGCACGTTTCGCATCGAGGAGAACGACCCGCGCGTACTTGGCGACCTTATGCCGGGGTACCAAGTTCGAGGCGATCGCCTGATCTTGAATAGCCAATGACCCATCCACGTGCTGTCGCTATACTTGCAGCATTCCCCTACGTTCAGACAGTTTTCATTCGCATCAAGTTTATCGGTTAGGATATTAACAATGAGTGGACGGTAGTAAACAAGTATGACCCGTTGAAGACAGAAAACCCCAAGGGCGAAATGGTGATTGAGATTTCGAAATATACGAAACCTGGAATCCTTACTGATATTGACAAACCTTATTTTGAAAATGAATACCTGTTGGCAGCAGTGGTGTACCACATTCGAGAGCCCTATCCTGACAACCTAACCCCTTTGAGGGACGGCGACCTAAACGGAGTAGTTAAGCACCTGTATGACCACTTTAAAAATGCTTCCACAGGACAAGGCCTCACGGAGGCTGGCCGTCAAAAGCTAGATCTGTGGAAAAGGCAAGTCCACGAGACAGGTGCAACCATCTGCCACGTAATAGGTCTGGAAAAAACAAATTTTCAAGCATGCAAATATCCTAAAGGAGTGGTAGTGGTGTGGGTGGGAATGGAGGTGATAATAGAGCTATAGCTCACAACGATCACGCCCGTCCTCAAATCCTGCACTTTTCCTCACTCTATGACCGACACAGTACTACGAGGGCGATACCTGGGACGCCATTCAGCGGATTACGGAAGGCGAGCCAAAAGCAGTTTGGGTTACTAGCGGCGAAATCGACATAAAAACTGGACCCTAAACTAGTCGAGCAGTTTGTGCCTGCCGACGGTCGGTGCTTTATAACCCGGGAGAAGCACCTCAGATTTTTGAGGCCTGCAGCAAAGACACAGAGAACCCCGACGAGTTGGCTATCAAAGTCTTTAGCGATGCCTCCACCGCTGCTCCACCGCCGGTAGCTATTAAGTAACCCCTCAATCAAGACCTCATGGGATTTTGCACAGCTGCGCTCTTGGGCCTTTGCCTCCGACTGCCACCCAGTTATCACGCCTAGTTTCGCCGTCACTTTAGCAAACCTAAAGAAAACGAGGCTGCCCGCAATGACCGCGGTTAGGCTACCATAGTACTACTGCAGTTTATGTCCGAGGTGACTGAGGCCATTATTTCCTAAAAGAAACAGATCCCTGTCTGCCTGCCGGAGGACAAGGAAATGGGTCGCATTATGCAAACGGCCGCAAGCTCATGACGCGCTGGCTGGTTACCAACCGGTGCGAGCTGGATTTTTTGGTGCGCACCTGCCTTGAAACCAACTCACTGATGACAAGGCGACCGTCTGTAACGACATTACGTGCTACGACGGCTGGCATCCACAGTACACGCACCTCAGGGATGAAGACTATAGTGCCACGGACGCGGTCCTTAAAATCCTATAAGAAGGATGCGCCTTGACAGTGTCCAGTGCCAGGAGATGCGCTAGAGTTGTGTTCTGGAGTAGGTAGTGGAAGCCCGTTGACACCCTCGTGATCTCCCGCATGGCGGTGCATGATAGGGCCCAGCAACTCTTATTTGAGCGACACAAAACGCACTTTCCAAACACGCCGGTCCCTCTCTTGTACCACCCACAAGACAGCCGGCGCCAAAATATCTTTGTTACTGTTCAAGGGACAAACGAGCAGCGGGAGATTGTGATAAACGATATTGCTGAGGTGCCTGTTGCAGCCGTCAAGCGCGCTGTCCGTTCTGCAGGAGAAAGCATAGACTGGCCTTTTGGCTATGAAATTGCTGTGTACAACTCCCAGGAGCTTGCTATCAAAACCCCGCGCAAGGTATGGATTCTCGACGACTACCTCCCATGGCCCAACCTCGCATATATGGCGGTAGGGGGGGGGGTTGGTTAAGCGGGCACCTACCGAGCAGGAAGTCCGTAACACTATCCAGAAGAAGTTTTTCGCATATAAAACCAAGACCAGGCCCATATAATCACTATTTCCCGCTGTGCTAACACACTCAAAGTCGACGACGTTGTACGCCTTAAGCAGCAACAAAATAACCGCTATGTCGCCTGGAACGTCGAAATGTTCTGGGTCTAACAGCCAAAAGAAACAGAGCAGTCCAGTTGGACAACGCTCAGGGACACTCGAAGAGCACTGTGAGATTGACCTGTTTGGAATGCAAGCGCAAAAGAGGGGCTGCACCGCGTCGTCTGTCGAAACGATTGACATCACAAGTGCGAGTGCCTAATTCGGAGGACGATACAGAATGATTGACGGCGGACTTTTACCTTAGCGACCTGCATGTTAATTGAGGACCCGACCAGGTGGTAATGATGGAGGCTGGGGGTACAACCTGCAGCTCTTCACATACAAACGCGCGCTTAAGCCCTGCACCGTCGGTGCTAAGCAGGTAATATAGTATGGTCGAGCCGGTCTTAGTAACCCTACGCTCTAGCCTCTAGACCTTTATGGACCACCCAAAATCGGTGGCGCTGCATTGCCCTCCTTCCAGCACTCCCGGTGTATATTGGTACTACACCAAGGTATTCGAGGACAGGCGTTGCTCTTCCAGATCGACCGACCGCGTCACCGATGTTGCAGATGTAACCACCGTTTCACGAATAGAATATGTAAAGGTCTCTTGCCCGTGAAGTGGGTTACTTCACAATTTAAGGCTGCCACAAAGGCTGCCGAACCCACTCAGTGCTACGCACGCTAGTAGTTTCACGTTCTGTCATTTCGACTGAACGCAACATCTCCTGGGCATACAGGTGTCCAAAGAGAAGTTCGGCCAGAGTAATTTTGAAACGATCCATAGTGCCCTGTTCACAGTGGTCGCCGGCCTCACTCCGCCTAAAACGTGCCAGAGACTCAGCTAATTTGGAAGCTTCCTTTGTATCCGAGTGCTCGGATTCCCTGTTACTGCTGGCGACATCAACCACGGTCAGCGCATACTTGTATGTTCGTCGGCCAACCTTGTCGTGCTGCAAAAACAAAAGGTTGGCCTGATGAACCTCGTTAGGGGTTGAAACGTTAAACTTTGCCGGATAACTTTGCATGGTGCCGGCAGCTAAATTTGCTACATGGCCTGCTTCTCTAGCTACATCATGGCAAAATCTGAGACTTTGGCTGCTTCTGTCAGCTTTGATGCCGCTGCCACGCCCTTCCAGTAACCCCGTGGACTGTAGTATATTGCTTAGTATCCATTTTGATGTGTGAGTTGCTGTTCTGTCATTACGATACAGTATACAATGGCGAGGTACTCCAGGAAATCAAATAATTGTTTGTGGAAATCCATGTCTTGCAAGCTGACGCACAATCTGTACGAGATATAGCAAAACGAGTGTCAGTGTATGGTTGTATGCTTGATACAGTACAAAATCCATTCTGTTCCACCGTTAGGGTCACGCGAGCTATCAAGCTGATTGTTGGCGGTGTTTCTTAAATTTTGTAATGCTGAATGGCAGGGGAGTTTCTCGCAACGCACCGACGCTCTTACACACTGCATATATGCCCAAAGCTCTTCCGGTAGACCCATTGCTACACAGATCCTCCTAACACCACCTCCCGTCGTCCCGGCACCTTCACCTGACCCCAGCAGCGCAAACGAATGGTACAAAAGCAGCTGGAGTGACTGGCAGGAATACTGAAAAGCTCCGAGAAAAGGCTTTGGCGGCGCTGCCCGGTATTATTGGTACTATTGTGTCATTCTTCCTAAAAGCAGCAGGTAATGCCCTTGGCTGGCTGGCCAGAAATGTGGTGGAGTTTGTCATCGCTATCTTTGCTATTATCTGCTCTCACTGCGTGTACAAGCGCAGAGAGTAAATCTAGCACAGAAACTAAAAGGCCGCAAGCCGACACACAATAACAGGAACAACTAGTGCTATTTTGTTACCTTTGTGGTTTTCGGGTTGTTTTGATGCCTGTGTTTGTGCGGATACTTGCGCTGGCGTTTGTGCGGGCGATTGTGCGAGCGAGTCAAAGCTGACCTGGTCTTGCTTTACTGGTTGCGGTTGTTATGTTGCTTGTTGATCAGGTTTCGGCTTCTTCAGAATCGGCTCTGCACTAACACCGCGGATAGTGTCAAGTGTAAAGTCCAATTTGCCGAAGTCTGACTCAACAATTTTGTTGTTATACTCCTCATTGTTTCCAACGTTAATATCAATGTTGCTTGGAATCACATAAAGTTGATCCGCCAGGGCATAATCTAAAGCGGAGCACGTTTCTGTAGTTGTCTTTGGATTTACGCGCGACATCTTCGTGGGTGATTGCGTCTTCGACGTTTGCAAGAAACCAAATGCATTTCCTACCCATATTATCGAGGACTTCATCTGGCATTACGAGTCCAGGATTGCACACACATATGCCCAAATTCTTTCGTTAAGAAACTTCATGCCGGTATATGTAAAACCTCGCGACTTGTCTAGCATAACATAAACACAGCCGTTGCTGGCCTCATTTCCTTGTTTAGCAGATATAACGCACCTTACTTTATCGGTTGACGGTCCTGTAAAAATCGTATGGTCTTCATCCAAAACAGCACCGTGATCTGAAACTATGTTCATAAATGATATCGTCTACACTCTTTATATCAACTTTTGTATATCCAGGGATCACATCATATATTGTGCCCAGTCCGTTTTTTATTTTTTAAAATTTTTTTTATTCTTTTTTTTTTCTGCCGCCAGTCGGAGCATTTATCTACACCAAACTCTTTACCAAAAAAAACCCCGTAGGCGAACATATCGATACGATTATTAAATGCGTCCCAGCTGGTCTGGCCCAGACAGGAGAATAGCATTTGGTTTAAGGTTCATTCTAGTCTTAAAGTAAACATAAAATCGGTAAAAACTGAGCATAATTTCTGACCGTCGTTCCAACGCCGCTGGCAATATATGGTCGCGGACACTAAAGCTGCTGCCCGTGATGGCAAAATTTAGCTGATGTCGCCAAAACTTCACTGGATTGTTTGTCCAAAGATTATCAACCTCCTTCTTTTTGACTGGAGGTGAAATATAATCCTCAGCTATATCAATAAAATAGGGATAATTAACTGTTCTATTATGTGTGCTCTCTCCTTAACAAGTGTCAAAAGGCACCGCAAACGCCATATTTTGCGTGATACACACTTGTACTCCATTCATACCAGGATGGCACAACATTTCGGAGGCGCTTGGCAACCGCAGATTTTTCTTGTGAGACCGATCCTAGCCAGCAACACTGTAGGAGTCACCATTCCCATGAGTAATATAACATGGATACGCTCGAAAAAGTAATACAGGCTGCCATGACTGCAGACTACAACTCGGCGACCGGGCTGATCAGCATCACACTCCCTGTCCCAACTATCAGCTCTATCTCAGCAAGCTCACATACATCCTTGAATTCGAATTACCCGAGTTTTACGGAGCTTGCATACATACAGTACCAAATGTCCCAGCGTTTATCAACATACCGTGGCTTTATGTCCAACATTGATCAAATAAACACGACTGGGAGTATTCTTGAAGGAAAAACAGTACCCTACTAAAAATCATTCCTGTGGGTGGTGAGTTCTACGGAGAAACGCGTGCTGTCTCTTATGAAAAATCACACTGACGCAGATTTCGTGAAGGCAACATCCAGGAGCTGTCGATACGTATACATATTATAGAGAAAGACAATCGCCAGCTAATATGTTGGCGTACACAATACTGCTTGAAAAACATCCACACTAGTGCCCGTGGGAACCAGCAACGACAAGAACACTATGAGTCGACGTGGTTTTGACTTTTGACTAGCCGCGCTGTAAGCGTCTTCGGGCCATCGCCCTCGTTTAATATCTCAACAGGTGCTGAAACTCTCGGCCACGTGGCATGCAGTGCTAGCACGGCCAGGGCAAGCGCAGATACTGGTGCTGCCTGAAAAGTCGATTATACTTAACGGCCAAGAGTATCACGCCTATCAGCGGAATTACTGCAATAAATATTATTGGTTACAATAGCTGTGATTCGACGCAAAATTTTCAAAACTTTGGTGGTTTTATCCTCAGCAACAACTACGACACTATCACCGTTTCGGGCGCCAGATTTTCCTTCATTAACCTCCACGGGAATCGTGGTAATGAAACGTGAGCAACGCTTCAGTGCGTGTAATCATAGTTGTACGGGTACATAATGACATCAGTAATCAGTCTGTCGATATCATCTCATACTAAAGCTTTATAACTAGCTTTGCGTCTATGTTTGCGGCCGGAGACACCATCTGGTATGAGGGTCTCAAAGTCAACCACCATCATCGACATTCGCAAGTAGAACTCGCACTATTTTGAGCTTATATACGAGAAAACAAACGCATTGGGGGTAGGGGAGGGGACCAGACATAAACAAAGCACACGAATTATTGGTACCGACTGAGATCGAAGAGAAAGACGGAGTACTGGTGCTGCTCGCACAAGAAGAACATAACATCAACGCACAGAATACAAACTGCTGGTGAGAGAGTATTTGCGCCAACAAGGGGTTGGCACGCACCGGTACAGTATGTGTTGAGCTAGGATGAAAAGCAGATGGACATCGAGCACTAGGGTTACCCAGAGTATTCTAAGCCAACCCGTGAACAGCTAGGGTTAATTGCGATTTTGTTGTTGGAACAACAGCGAAAGAACTGCCCTCGGGGAGTCTCAAGCGCGATTGCTACTACAATGACAACGTGGTATTTGGCAAAACGCCTTCTTTGGCGATAACCTTTCCTTTGGGGGTAGGATCAGAAAAGAAACATATTTATATTAACAAAGACGCGCTCTGTCGCATCACAGTAATCGCCAGAAAATCAAACAGTCGGTAAGCCTGCAGACTGAGGGCATGGTATTTGTGACTCTTGGCGAGCGTATTGGCGGGCGTGTTGAACACCGTGGTATTTCCAAATCTAGTGATATCAAGCGTACTAACGCCTTCTTTAATATCGCCGCAGTCTTACCAGTACACCAAGGCAACAAGTTAGAGGTGTGTGTCCTCATGGGAACTACACCCGACCCAAACCCCCTCCAAATCAATGAAACTTTCTTATCACGCAGCTTATAGAAAAATTATTATGTCGATATATAAAAAATCAAAGACCCACAAGATTTTAGCCTTAAACAAATCTGTGAGGATAAAACCTTCCTACGGGCAGAGGCTGAACAACGGTGCGCACTATGCAAAATGTATAAGCGCACCGTAAACGCGGTGAATGGTTTGATACCACACTGATGACCGTGTCTCTGAGCACCGGTGTGGCGCAGATTGGAATATTGTTAACAATCATTGCTGTCCACATTGCGATTGCCCTTGAGATCACAGTTTTAAACTGTGGTCTGATTTCTGTAGCCGGGATTTTTATCAGCCTATGACTATCCATGAAAGCTAAAAAGCACGATGAAATCCGCGTCTTGGCCGAAACAAAGCTCAACCTACAACAGTCCAGATATTTAAGGCGCTACGCGACAACACCATCTCCGAATATGAGTTTAAGCTTATCCCAGATGAAGTCGACAAATACAAAACCATGAAAAATTAAATATTGACTGAATCGCACAAGGCATACACTTCGGTTGTAATCGACGCAATGGCTAAAACAAAAAACCCCAAAACAAACAAACAAAAAAAAAATCCCCAACAACAACAATAAAACGAAAAACATCTAATAGCACGCGGGAAAGCCGAAGCCCGCGATCATGACAAATCTCGCTGCGAAATTATCATAAGCTGTGTATTGTCGTGTCACTTGTCCCTACCGCCGCCAAGGCAGCTTACCGACGCCTCATAGCCTATTCCAAGCGCACCTGCCGTATACGATGAGATTTTTTTTTAAAATAACAAGACCGCGCCGCCAACGCTGCCTTTACTTCAAGTCATATAAATAATCATTTTTTGGCACTAATGGCTCTCCATTCACGTCTTTCTCTATATATACACATAACTGTTAGCATTCCAAGTGTTTAGCAAATATATTTCACAATGGTTCAACATATATACGCAGTAAACGTATTGCTGACTAACGAAATACCCATTGCAAAATACTGCTGTGACTTTGAACAATTTCAGTGACTCTTGCGATTAAAAAGGCGTGTGACCAAGGCAAATTCGTCCAATGTTGTGACCGTTTTGTGTTTGTTGGACATAAGATGAATTTCTGTCAGGACTAAATAGCGTAAGTAAAGAGCTGTAGCGACAAGTACAACAGCAGTAAAACCACCGTTTGAACGGGCCTCGAGGGGTAACTCGGCCAGCCTAACCACATCTATTTTTCTCTCGATTTCTCTTAATCATAGGTTTAAAACACACACACACACACACACACACACACACACACACACACACACACACACACACACAATGATTTGCAGAGCTGAGTCGGCAAGAGTTTACAGTTGAACCAAACGTAATTTTAAACTTGCAAACAGATGCTATGCAGACTTTAGTATGTTACCTTTCTTAATATATCGTTATATGATGATCGTCAGATTCAGTTCCTGTTATTCTTTACGATGCACTATTTAACAGCACCAGCTCTTAAAGAAAGTTCGCATGTGCCTTAAATAGATACAAACAGATTGTCAAGTGGCTGTAACAGCAAAATGTTAATGACCTGCTCTTTGAGCAAGCCAACACACACACTGCACAAGTTTGTGCCGACCTCGGATTGGCCATTTAAAAATGACTATTGTTCCTTTGAATAGGTTTTCTTTCTAAGGGATGCTAGCCACAGAAAC
The DNA here is from genome assembly GCA_029931535.1 of Margaritifera margaritifera. Classification (NCBI taxonomy): domain Eukaryota; kingdom Metazoa; phylum Mollusca; class Bivalvia; order Unionida; family Margaritiferidae; genus Margaritifera; species Margaritifera margaritifera. The sequence continues at coordinate 62,654 of JAQPZY010001058.1, read as the reverse complement.
AAAAATATGCTTGGACAGAGGGTGGCAACATCAAGTGCTTTTCCACTCTCAACCCTCAAAACGTTTGATGTACCCAAATTGTTCAACTTTTTTTGGACTGGGGAACCCTATTTTAATATCTTCAACTCAAATAAACAAGTATAACTTTCAGAAAAGAGATGGATAAATAGACAAAATAACATTGCATTGCTGAATCACCCTAAAATCATATAACTCTACAAGTTGCACAAGTTTAAAGAGCAGACAATACTGGAGATGCTTGGATGCAGATTTATTGTTTAGATCTCTTTGCATATGTTTTATGAACTCTTTTAAAATAAGCAGAAAGTATTTATAAAAACGGCATATAATGACGGTTACACTTAAAATACGACTCGTACCAAACATTCTGAAAAAGCATGTTCGGGAGCTAATTGCAAACAGCTCACAACTGATTACAGTAATAGCATACCAAAGTACGATCTGGACAAGCACTATCAAATGTATGTGAACGTGAAAAACAAAACGTCTCCGAAACAGGGCCATCACCGATATAGGTCGCACCACGATACTTTGGTATCAATTTGGGAATTGACTGATTTTTTAACGATCAAAAGTCCACTCAATGTATATTTTGGGAAGGGGGTGAGGGTGGAGATGGGTGATTAACAGGAATTAAAAATATCATCCAAGTCCCTTCTAAGAAAGAAAACAACATTTGGATCTTTAAAAAAAGATTTCGCTTACTTTCTTTTCCCAGATTAATTCCTTACAACCCAATGATTTCATCTTTGAATACCATTTTGGCAAGACTTGGCACAACGCACATATTTGAAGATGACATCCCCTATAACAGCTGCACCATCAATGGTATTCTTTTACTTGTGGATTTATTAAGAATTAAAACGTGATTTTCTTATATGAAAATTCCCTGAAGGTGATATCAAAATACATGTTACTTTATTAATATTACAGTATAATTCCAACATTACGGTTTATCGACTGCATTGCTATTCAGTAACAGGAATTCGAAACACAGGCATCCAGTTGTTACAGATTCGTTCTTTTAAACATATTTATTATGACAATAGAATCAAACTGATCTACCTAGACAGCCAAATACATATTTAGATTCCATGGCATTCTACGAGGATTGTAAATAGCAAGCAGGACTGGAAAAAGTGACATCTCATAAGTTCCTGTGCTAATATATATATATATATATATATATATATATATATATATATATATATATATATATATATATATATATATATATATATATATATATATATATATATATATATATTATGGCGCTCTATAGACGTGTAACTAATTCTTCAATCTTGTTCGTTCTCGTTTCACTGGGTAATAGAGATTTATATTTCGACCGAACACAGCACCCTAACGTCTAGGTTAAAATGCAGTATTGCCGTTTTTACCTTCTCAGTACGAAAGTTTTAAATTGGTATTTACCCAGTGCAATGCAGACATTACTGCATACTTTCACGTAGCTGTGTAAGGGGCATAACTCTCAGTGATAAAATTCCTTGGTAGAAAGCTTGTTGGAGTTACTTGGTTTCTTGTGTGTTGCTGTTACGTAAACTGTACTGAAAAAGGGATAATTGCGTTCTGTGTAAGTTCTGCTTTTGTTATATGTTCTCCATTCTAGCGGAGCGTATTACGCTATGACCTTGTCCGCCCGTCTGTCCGTGCCCTTTCACTTTTCCGCTCGAAAACTTCAGTTATACGGTACATATTTTCAACAAAGTTTGTGGACAGCTTGCACTTGGGTGGTTGGCGCACAAGAATGTAAGTTTTACATTAAATACCTGGACCAACGTTTTTTTGGATAGCTTGCACTTTGGATAAGGGACCGTTTGGTTTCTCACAAGTGATGAAAATAGAAGTCTGTGAAGAAGGAGGGGTGGGTTCCAATATTTACTTTTCTTTTCTATGGCAATCTCTGTGCACGAATATCTTTCATATAAATATTTGTCAGACATGCTCCTCTAAAGGATGAGAGGCAAATTATGCAAATTTTACGTAAGCACATTCAATAACATTAAGTAATATTTGGAGAAACACAAAACGATTTTGAAAATTTATATCTTCTTGGAGCCTATATAATAATCCCGGTTACCTCCCTTTACCAAAGGCGTGTTGTAATGTTCTTCGAAATTCCTTAAGCTTAGGATAAACACTACAGTCTATATATGAACCAAAATACCTATTTTTGCATATGTCAATACATTTCAGAGGAAATATTTAGTCTTTTGTGAAAAATATTATCACTTTATCAATAGGGGTCAATTGCCCCCGGGCCCCGGGCAAAGGGGGGCGCCGTCGGGAGCTTTTTTGTAACCGGGGCGTAGATGGGGGTGGGGGTGGGGTTGGAGGTTGGCAACTGACATAAAAACTGTTCTCTTTGGCAAAGTAGCAGCGCCAGTAAAGAACATTGCCCCCGGGTTCCTCGAACCCTCGCGCCGCCACTGCCTACAAGGGAATCTTTGTCAAAAACGAAGCGCGCAGTATGTAATTTTCATTGTTTTACAAATTTATACAAGGATGTAAGCGTAATTTGCTGGTCTTACCACAAATATTTTTTGATTTGACCAAATATTAACATTACGATATATGGAAATTTAATTAGGTGTTTGTGCCCTATAATGTGTATGAAATATTATAAAGGCGAGACAGCAGAGCTGTGTGAGCGGAAACTGAAGGTATATTAAACCCGTTAAAATAATAAAAATTGTACATGTTGACATGCTAATTATATTTCAGTATGGTGAATCTAATTACTAAAGAGATAGAAAGTATCTTAAAATTGGAAGAAAGAATTCTCAGGATTGGTGTCATCATAGATAAACCGACATGAAAAGAGAAAATTCTTATGTAAACAATGCTTGCATTTCTTTGATACACATGAAGAATTATCAGAATACAAAATGATATATTACAATATAGATAAATCTATGTATATATAATGACTGAAGAGTGTTCTGTTGTAAGATTTTAAATGAAAACAAAAAAGCAAAACAACTTTCAATATCATTTAAAAGTTCGGTATAATTTATTGTGATTTCAAAGAACCTGCTTAGATGGATTTGGTCAAGACTGTAATAGATTATATTTTGAAGATCGCTAATCGTTCTTATCACTCTTATCTTTCCACTTGGAGCATGGAGTTGTGCCGTAGGCAACGTGCACCGGAGGTGCAGTTTAAGCAGAGCTCAAGTACAGACACAAAGTGTCGTGTACAATTTTGGACAATTAAAACCGCTAAACACATAGATAGAAGCCAATAGTTTGCAGATAACATATTGCATTGATGTATTTTAATATGCGTTGGGTAAAATCGAAAAACTAGTGTACGAAGAATTTAGACCCAAAAGTACAAAAACCTATTGTGTTTGCAGAAGAAGATGAAAAGCTTTTTAACAAATACATGCCATATATGTGACAGAGAAATTGTGCCAAAAGACAGTGTGTACCGGAGGTAAAATAGCTGAAAAGCTAAGAGACCACGATCATTTCAAAGAAAAGTATAGTGGCGTAGCGAATGACATTTTTACTTTAAATCTGAAAAATACATACCACCGTTCATTCATAACTTGTTCATCGAGACACTTGTAATAAAATGATCCAGTTGAAGAGGTACAAATCATAGCTAACAACGGCGAGACATATATTTCATTCAGGAAGGATTTTACAGTCGAAAGAAGAAAAATAAATAATAAGAAGGACAATCGGCTTAGTAACCAGCTTTAGATTCATGAAACAATCAATAGTCCAGATGGCTAAACATTTAAGTGATGACAAATTTACAGAGAACATTTCATAGACTTGACACTTAAAAATTTGAAGAAAGACATTTACCCATATATTACACGGATATACCATGTTTAAAGAAACAGCTATACCACCAAGAGAAAAGTTTTACTCATCACTGAATGATTCAAACGTACCATATGACGACTACCAATATGGACATGATGTCATGGAACATAATAAAAGCTTTAAAGACTTGGAGATTAACATTGCAATAACGCCATGAAGGATATCTTGCTACACTGTGACTTGGAGATTAACACTGCAATAATGCCATGAAGAATATTTTGATACTATGTGACGTTTCTATTAAAATTAACACTGCAATAATGCCATAAGGATATCTTGATACTATGTAACATTTCTATTAAAATTAACACTGCAATAATGCCATAAGAATATCTTGATACTATGTGACTTGGAGATTAAAATTAACACTGCAATAATGCCATCAAGATATCTTGATGCTATGTGACATTTCTATTAAAATTACAAACTTGACACTGCTCACTAGTATTATGCACAAAGATTAGCTCTTTATACTTGTTTGAAGATATCAGGGACAGTACTTGAACATTTAACAAAGTATGGTATATTGATACATTTAACAGAGTATGATATATTAATACATTCAACAGAGTATGGTATATTTATACATTTAACAGAATATGGTATATTGATACATTTAACAGAGTATTGTATATTGATACATTTAACAGAGTATGGTATATTGCTGATGGTTTTGAATTGACTACGAGGTGGTAAAACCTGCGTACCATAGAGATATGCTAAAGTAAATCATGAATATTACTTGGACAAAGATGGAGAGCAAAGTCTCATGGCGAGTTGGTTGGATTTTAACTGCACATTTTTAGTACATTGCTGGCTATATCAAGCTGAGGAAGTGCGAGCTAAGTGCAACCGTGGGATTACGAATCCGACGCTCTACCAGCTGAGATACCGCGGCACCCGTGATACCGAATACGAAAGATCAAGATCACAAGGTGTGGACAAAGTCCTGCGAACATCATTCCTAAAGTATCCAGATACTAATAACCTGTACGGACCTTGTAGCCAGTACTTACCAGTAGAAAGTAATATGTGTATATACATATATATATATATATATATATATATATATATATATATATATATATATATATATTATATATATAATAATAATAATAATAATAATAATAATAATAATAATAATAATAATAATAATAATAATAATAATAAAAATAATAACTTAGATTGGCATTGGATGCAGAAACTAGATTGATAGAAGATAATTTGTTTGAAATCCCAGATGACTATGATACCGGTTGCATTTTGGAAGTGGATTTGGGGATTTCATTAAATTTACATGGCTATTTTATGGATTACCCATTTGCTCAAGAGAAACTAATTCCAGACGAAACCGACTTATCAGTTCCAGAAGAATCGGATAACTAATAAAGAACACTCTGTAACAAAGCTGTTATGTAAATTCAAAGAGACATGTGTTATTCACTGCAAATACTTAAAACTGTACATACAGATAGGTTTAAAACTGAAACAAAACAAAACAAAAAAAATGACAGAAGAAAAAAACAAACACTGAGTTGTTTGGTTTGAACGACAGTCTTGGCATTGAATCCTACATTGAATGAATACAAACTTGAGACAAAACACAACAAATATCCCATAAATTAATTAAACAAATTTCATGGCCATTTCAAGGATGACTTAAACGGTGTTCCAGTTAGAGAGTGTTGTGGATTAATGTCAAACCTTTAGTCAATTATGACTGATAAAGACGAAAGAAAAAGTTATAAAAGAATACAAATTAATATTAAATTCGAAATGTACAATGATTGTTTATTCAATCACAAGAAATTTTACCAGAAACTGAATTTATACTGAATTTATACTCAAGCCATAGAATCAAACGATGTATAGCATCAAAATGAAGAGAAAAAAAAGTGGCATCGTGCATGTATGACGACAAGCGTGTTAGGTTTACAACGTAAATACATTACGTTAGAGACATATAAACATACCGAATGCAGTGTGTACCTGCAGTACAAACACTCTAAATTTAAAAGGAATTAGATACACATTAAATGTTTGTTTTATAACCCCTCCTTGTATATCATATATGATCAAATTATTTTCCATGAAGTGTTTCCATAGTATTTTTCCCTTGCTATAGAAGACACTAGAATCCTAACATTCTAACGTTGATTATTTACGACAGAGTTGTCCTTTTGTACGATAATCTACACTGATATTTCAAAATATATATCACTTAAAGCTAGCTTGGTTAGATTAGTCGCTTTCTTGTTTACGTCATCTAAATTCCCGAGTCATCAATCATCAGTCAAGTAATTGTACCTTGATAGACATTATCCAGTATCACGTGCACATACTAGACCGTTAAGTATTGTTCCTACAATCAGTTCTCCTGCTGCAGCCGTGTTTTAATTTCTTTTTATTTATCTAGCAATAAATTACAAAAGAGTTGCTTTCACAAAGGATTGTCTGTGCTGTATTTAATAGTAACAAAATTTAATACAGCTACTGGGTTTCAATATCAGACTTTTAGAATGATATCTAAAATATTATAATATTTCAACAACATAAAAATGTTTTCCTCCAGATAGTTCATATACGATTCTTTAAAAATAAATTGTTCACATTAGATTCCTTTTGTAGATTAATTGTATAATTGTTACGTTGATCTTTTATCTCTAGTAATGAATAAAAATCTATGTATAATGGAACACTACCATTTATAATATACAAATGAAAACATAGTATATAAATCTGATTTTGTTTATTTGAATGACATATTCATGTAATGAATCTATTGGGTGTATATTGTATTCAGCAAAACGCGATATAGCATAGTTAAATACATAACTGTTAACCAATGTCCGAGGCGCAGTTTCATACTATCCAATAATCCTTTGTTACTTCACTGACAACTTGAATACAATCAAGTGATATTTTAGTATTCGTTTACAGATATTCTCCTTTTTTGATATGAAATTAGCTCAATACCATCTGGATACTTATGGCTCGATACAATGTGAGAAAAGTGTAAAGCAATATATATATATATATATATATATATATATATATATATATATATATATATATATATATATATATATATATATCTATCATCGGATTATTTTACTTTTCTTTTCAAACTACGTTTTGTATTTATCGATTCTCTCCTTCAATGTTATAATTCTATCAAAGAACGCAATATTTACTGCATCAATTTCCGTACTCAATTGAGTAATGGATCAGTTTTGTAGAGCAGCGATGTTGTTAACCCTTTCATTACCACTCTGTTGAATGGCTGCTAATTTATTGTCAGCTTGTTCTCTCATTGATTTGACATCTTTCAAATCGTTATCCTCCAGAGTCTTATGTATCTATGTATCGGCATAGCTTTGTTAAAACCTACTAGTAGTTGCAGCATTTAAACTAACAGGATCCCGTAAACTAGTGATACGTTATTATTGAGATTTCAGTCACTGTTAATTGATTAACCCTGTGTGACATCTTTCTCTTCTCTTTTGTATCTTCTCAGTGTTAAAAACAAAACCTGTGTCATTAGGACCTCATCAAGATGTCTTTGCCATCTTACACTATCTATTTCACATGAAACATATAATGCATTGAATTAGTTTTTGTGTTATTTACTCGGTCTAGATAAATGTATTTAGGTTTCCAACATTTACAAACTTTATCAGATACATTCGATACCTGTATAGTTCTCTGGCTTTTTAATCTTAACAAGTTGCATTGTAGTTGGTGATATAAGCCATGTATTGTTATTCGGAGTTATGTTAACTTTTGAGTTTTGTTTCAAGCATTAACATCAATATTTTCTTTGTTGTCACCATCTGCAGTCATTTCCTCTTTGAGATGTCGTTATCCTCCAGAATCTTAAGGTTCTAAAAACATCTCAAGGTTCTAAAAGCCATCAGATTTTAAAACAGTCCTTGTCTTATTTTTGTCATTGATTTGGCAAATATATATTTTTCGAATTCGTTGGAAATATTGTTATAGCAAACAACAAAATGTTTTCTGTAATAAAATCAATAGTTTACCATATCTTTTGTCATCTGGATTACTGTGATAAATGTCTTTATCATGTACACATTCGGAGCTTTACCGCAGGTGAGGTTTTTCTAAGAAAGATTGATTGTAATACAACTTTCCATTTGTCCGCATGTAATGTTCCGCTATTTATTAGTTCCAAAAGAGACTAAAAAGTGTATGCTTATAAGCATACCCGTTTATATGGGAGAAATTGAAACGGCCAAAACTTGGTGTTTTAAAACAAAATTATATCCTTTGCAAAGAAAGTTCTAAAATTAAACCCCGTTCTAAAGCTTAGCGATTTTGTTTTCTTTCAATTGCTTCCCCTCCTCTATTTTTCCATTATCTCTCTATCTTAACTTTCTGTATGGTCTATTTATTTCCTGATTGCGTTTTTATATCTTCGTATCTGTTCTACTCTTCAATGATCAAAATAATATCTTCATGGCTGATTGCACTGTCCAATATTGATTTGCATATCATGTCGTCAGTGCTGTTTGTATTACTAAAGGCAAATATTGCAATTTAATCATGTTTTCAAACTTCAGTGCAGACGAATCATTCCTTGACAACCTTAGCAATTTACCCTATTACTGTTGAACCAAACCCCACTAAAATGTAAGGGAACAACTGCTCCGCTAGCTTTTTCCGCTAATGCTAATGTGGCCATTGTTAAACCCATAGCACCTAAAACTGTTTCAATTCCACCTGCTCTCTAATTTAGAGATTTATATGCAGCTCACCGGAAACTGTGTCCACCTACAGTGAGGCTCTGCCGTCCATGTGCCATGGGCACACCTCGGGACAAGGAATACTTGTGATCTTTTCACTCATTTATCTAATAATAACACACACACACATATTATGTATGTTTGTACCATTTTATTTCAGTGGTTTAATTAGAATTACTACAAACTGTCAAATTAAAAGTTCTGTGAAAACTGAATATGCTTATCTTCAGACTGTGAAAAGTGAACTGGCTATTATTTCATCAGATGGTGTAAAACTTTTTACCATATCAACTGATTAGAGTTAATTTTGTGATAATTCTTTGGTAATTGAAGTTTTTCGGGTTAAAACTGAACATGGCAAAAGTTTTGTTCTTCTTTGAGCGAGATTTAAAAGAACTTCTAAAGAAGTTTAAATCTCGTCATGATTCAATCAACATCTATGTTACTTTCTTTACCCTTTATGTTATGCAAAATGTTATACACCGGCTTCTAGTCTTTTACAGTGTATTTGATTTTCAGCTTTTAAAAATGTTTTGAAAATCAACTTCATATTTTTCAACATTATATCTTTTAATTTCTTCTGTGATATCATTTATTACTCAGCTATGACATTTTGTCTATATTGTACTCGCCTTAACACGTGTTTCCTGTGTACCATTTTGTTGATTAAATGTGATGTGTCTAGATTTACTTTCTTTTTATCCATCTGGTTTCGTAATCAATATAAATTCGCATGACATGCATGTTTAACTCCTTCATTTTCTAATGCGCTGTTTTCTCTACATCTCTCACTTCGTAGACACTTGTTAACTCTCACAAACTCCAAGTTTTCATGCTCCTTATTATATATGTTCATGTACCTCTCTTCAGTTGTCTCCGGAGGCGAGGTGTGTCCTTGACACGTCATTTATTTTAATGGAATAATTTTTCTGCTGGTTCCAACTGTGAAACGATTCATCAATTATTTATATTTCACAAGTACATACGTTCTACCATTCATTCTTTTGGTCTGCAGGATCTTTTCAACTGTGTATAAGTCATCTTGTTTGACGCATAGTGATAACTCTTCTTCATAAAGCACGCACCCTATATTATCTCCCTTTATATCTTCCAATTTGTAAACCAATCATCGCCTACAATTATATACCTGATTTTAAAAGCTTTCTTTGTAAAGTTAGGAATGTTGCCCTTTTGCAAATATTGTTTGGGGTTTTTGTTTTAAAATTTGAACTGTTTTACCTATTTTAAATGTTGGCGTTCGAAATGTATCAGTTGTAAAGCAGCTATCCGAGTGTATCAGTTGTCAAGTAGCTATCCGAATTAACTGATACATGCCTTTTATCTGTTTTCTTCCTTGCTAGCTTTAACTGGAGTAATTTCTATTGTTGTGTGATGAGTGTTATTGGATCTATCAATTAGCTTTGGTTAAGCGTGAACCCATTTCCTGGTTTCATTCTGAGCCAAATGTTTTCACATTGTAGTCTTTGCAGTTCTGCTAAACGTTTCCACCACAGATGTTTGTTTTCATTCTTCCTCTTCTTCTTCTTCTTCTTCTTCTTATTATTATTATTATTATTATTATTATTATATTTTTTGTCTGAGTAGGTTGAAAAGTATTCAATGTTTTCCTCTACCAACAAGTCCTTTTTAGTTTTGTTATAAAACTCTTTTCTCTAATCAAGCTATATTTTCAGGCTTCCGGTCTTTGAAGATTTCTCGTAAAGTATCGTGTACGTCATCAGCCTTTCTCGTTTTTACTTTCTCATTCCAATCCTATTGTGAGAGGACATTTATCGCTGTCAAAATATATTTGTATCCATCGTCGTATTTTTTGCATGTTCATAGATGCCATACACGTTTCGTATGACACAATTATTGATGTAAAGAAAACAAATGTTAGAATCTCATGTGGCAAATAAGAGTATAGGACACCTCTCCTCCTCCTTCTCACGCTTAACCAATAATAATAATAATAATAAGAAGAAGAAGAAGAAGAAGAAAAAAAAAAAAAAAAGAAGAAGAAGATGATGATAGGACTTGCCAGAGTAAATAGGTCAGAAATTGAACATGTAATTAGTGAACCGGGGATCATCTTATTCCGATTTTCTTTTAACAAACAATAATATTCTTTATTTGGAACAAAATGTAGCAGCAGGGAGGTCGGTTTATTGCATAGTTGTATTAGCAAGTGAATAACGTGCAGCCAACTGCGAACATCATAGACCCAGATCGTTGCGTGCATTATGTGGCGGCTGATCTAGATAGACTATGATGCTGTTCGCAGTTGGTTATAAATATATAAATAAGATATTTATACTGGTTAGTCCATTCATACTATTTACTTTGAGGGGGGAGGAAGAGGAGGAGGGGTGTCAACATGTTAGAAGCTGACGACAATGATACTTTGAATTTTTGGGTATAAACTGTTACGATATTGCTAAAAATGTTGCTATTGTTAAATAGGTGCAAGAAAAATCAATGTAAATTGGATGCAAAATCTCCAATCGTTTTAATTCCTGTTCTTTACTATTTTGTCTGTATTAATCCCAGTTTGACGGTTATGGCACTCATTGAAGTGTTGTTTCTTCGTAATGTTGACAAGCATGTATTCTCTTCCAGGAGATGTAACAAAAGAAAAAACAAAAACAAAAAAAAAGGTGGTGATGACCTCTCTGTAAGTATGTCACAGATTTCTAGCTATTGGGTCCAACTATAGAAGTAACTGTTATTATTCAAGTTCCAGAACGACAATTAGCTTAATTTCGTAAGCTGTATCATTTATTACGAGCAATTGATATACTTATTTTTCGATCAGACTTTGCAAGCTTTAGATTAATCTCTGCACACTGAGTATGTGTATGGTACGTGCATCGCAATGTCAATTGTTTAACATATTCTATTTTTTTCTTCTTCTCGTAAACATCCGATTTTCCTCTGCAGTGTAACAGTAACACACAATCTAGAATCAGTGTTTTCTCTAGTCTTGCATTCAGCACAGACAGTGCAATCCCTTTTGAAGCTATATTATTACCCCAAAAAACAAATGACGTCAAGTCGACAACATCGAAATTCCTGAGCTATTTTTCAATTTTACATCAATTTCGTGCAGTCCTGGACTTTAGGGGGTCATTGTATTCATAGGAATAAAATACCTCATCCTCGAAATCAATTTTGTACAATATGAATAGCTCATATGCAAAAGCAAAATGATCATCGAACAATATACAACACGATATCGGATATTGTCAGTTCCGATTTCGCCTGCAAGGCTTGTGAAAACTTGGCTGACATGATTTATATTCACAGAGCTTGGTCATTAGATATTGTTGCGTCAAATGGATGATTGAACTCCTTACTCCAGGTTTCTCACATTGAACTCAGAATGGCTGGACTTCACCATATAGAGAAAAACCTTAACTGGAAAGTTAAACAGGATTTTCAAATGAATTTGAACTTTCTCAGGCCATTTTAGCTTACCAATGGTCGTCGATCCACTTCATTCCACATCAACTCTTGGCATATATAGCTAGCCGAAGCAGTGTTTGCCATAAGTGCCCTCTTGCGGTTGAAAGAGTTACTGTCCATAAATTGACCAATCAAAGAGCTTGTTACGTAACCTTAATAGGTATTCAGAATGACGACTTCCATAAAATCCACATGCCGTTACTTGAAAGAAACAAATGCATGAATGTCTAAATAGGAGAAATTTGCATGCAACAATTGTCGTTGTCTACAGAGGACTCAATGATTATTGCCACCTATCATGCTAGGTAAATGTAACTAGAGATCTGACTGGATCAGTTTCTTTCAATTGCATCTAATCAGATAGCGTAGCGGTATATATTGTTTAGGCTAGTTACATATGCCAAGGGTCGATTTGGAATGAAGTGGATCAACGACCCTTGGTTAGTGAAGATGACTTCATGTATGAAGACATGGAGGTTGTGGGTGCATGGATATAAAAAAGCAACGCCTTCATGTTCTACAGTTAAAGTGGTAGAGCAATCCTCTCCAAAGGTTGTTTTTGGAGGAACCGCGGTGGCTCAGTGGATAGCATACGAGACTCGCTATCGAATGGGTGCGGGTTCGAATCCTTTGGTTGGATCAGCACAAGTCCCCTACCGTGGTGTGTCCATATGACAGACACTGTACAGCACTAAATAACATTCATTTGTTGCAGTGCTTTAAAATATCAGACCAGACAGACCGCAAAATTCGAAAGACGTTCAAATGGCATCGACTTTACTTTAGGGAGACTTGGGTGCATGGAGTTGAGAGATTTTACTTACTAGTACTTACTGATTCTATAATGCGAATTTAACAAAACATCTGGTCAAAGATTTGGGAATTAGGCCATTACGAAAAAAGGTTGATTGAAACCTTCTGCAAGCTTTCCAGAGGACGTTGACTTTGCCTCAGGGGTTTGGGAAACAAGGAAATAACATAGCAAGTCTTACTGCTTCAACAGTCCAAGTATGAAAACTGTCCAGCAAAAGGCTTGGGACATATCATCGTAGAATTGTTTAAAAAAAAAAAGTTTTTGTCTTACATAGGAACGATAATAATAATAATAATAATAATAATAATAATAATAATAATAATGAGGACTTAGTACAGCGCTTAATCTTTAAAAGCTCTAGTCTAAGTGCTTTATAATATTAGTTAACACATAAGGACGTATATACGGACACGATTACAAACAAAAGACATGCTGAAAATAATAAAGATAAGGAAACGTTGCTAAGTCTTAAGTCTGTTCTTGCAGTCGAAATATGTGAGTTTTAAGAGCACTTTAGAATGAGATCACAGTGTCATTGTGTCTAAGTTCAATAGGCAATTCGTTCCAGGTATCTGGGCCCGGGTACGCAAAAGAACGTTGTACATAGGACTTAGTTTTGATAGTGGGAATAATGAGAATACGAGTGTCGGAAGAGGAGCGTAAGTATCTAGAAGGGGTGTACACGTGAGTGTGGTCCGATATGTATTTTGGACTGGAGGCAGTAAACTAAATGTAGCATAGAGAACAGATGTTATGTTTGATTCTGGAGCGAACAGGTAACCAGTGGAGGGTACATAGCAGGGAGAGGAGTGCTTGGTTCTTGGTACTCTAATGATGATCCGAGCAGCTGTGTTTTGCATTTTTTGAAGTTTCTGTAGAAGATACTGAGACGAACCAGATAAAAGAGAATTACTATAGTCCAATCTAGAGAGTACTATGGAACACACAAGTGTTTAGGTAGTATCAACTGAAAGAAAATTGCGAATGGAGTTGATGTGTCTCAGTTCCAGATATGCAGCCTTGCATTTGTTCATGACATGTTGGTGTAATGTGAGAGTACAGTCGAGAGTTAAACCTAGGTTTCGTACTAATTGTGTGAATTTAATGTTGGTGTTGGTGGTACTTATTGCTTGAGGTAAAGGATTTGAATGAGAAAGTCTTTATGTGGTGATCAGAATGACCTCAGTTTTATCATCATTCAACTGCAGCTTGTTACATGTCATCCATGACTTCACATCGGAAATGCACCTGTCTACGCCTTGGATGGCAACATCAACTTCAGTTTTGTGGCTAGATGTGTATATTTGCGTCTCATCGGCGTACGATTGGTCAGACATCGGTTGACGATTTAAGACACTTGAGAACGGCTGAGTGTATAGAATGAAGAGAACGGGTCCAAGAACAGACCCCTGTGGAATACCAAAACATAGATCAATTGGGCTGGAATGGGTTTCTATTTACTGACACAATTTGTGTCTTGACAACTAAGTATGACTTGAACCATAGTAACGCTGTATCGCAAATGCCAAATACATACTGGAGACGGTGAAGTAATATATTGTGTCAGATGCTGTAGACAAGTCAAGGAGGGTTGATTTCGCTGCATGAACTATGTTTGTCACATTTTTTAGCGGTTTCATAGATTTGCTTGTGAATAGTAAGACCGGATGAAAGCCAAAGCCTCTCAGCCTTACGGCGTTCTCTTTTAGCAGTCCGAAGCTGGTCACTAACATTACTATACCAAGGATAACATTTCTGAATGGATACTCTGCACTTGGTTGCTTTGGCATATTTGTCAAGCAATGAAAGCAAGCACGTATCCAGTTGTTCTGCTGTAGGAGGTAACAAAATTGTTAGGTTTGCTTGGATGTCACGCATTAGTTTGGTTCTATTAATCATCTGGATGTTTCTCTTGGTAGCAAACAAAGATGGAGGATTAGGAACTGATACGTCAAGATGTCATATGACACAGAGGTGATCTGATGCAAGTTTGTGGGACATCAAGGAAGACTGTAGAATATTATCATCAGGTCTATGAAGAATCCAGTCAAAAATGTGAGCATGTGTATGGGTGGAATGGCTAAATGACTGTTTGAAGTTGAAAACGTGAATGGAATCTAGGAGATAAAGTTATGAACTTTCTGTTAATTACACAATTGTAAAGTTTATCTACAAAGATCTGGTATTGAGAAGATAACAAAATTTACACTTTTGGACAGAAACAATAACCTACATTTGTCTCGACTTTAGACGAACATACATGTTGCGTACTAACTCTGGGGAATGGACTGGGCCATTATGCAGCATGTGCATCACTGAGCTAAGCTGGGTCGAGTATTTAACTGTATAATGCGTGAGATCTGTGTAGTATCTTCACTACTAGATGATGATTATGTTTTGTACACATGTGGTTCGATATCCATCGAAATTAACTCTCTTCCATGTAATACATTTGTTCATATGTTTCTGATTTCAGGTAAACGCTAATTAAGTTTCCTGTCACGGATACATGTTCTGGTTTGTTTATTTATTTCTGATTGATCCAACAGCAACCAGCACAAACTAACATTTACATTCACCTTAAGTAAGGACACACGTAGCTTACATTTTTCATTTCTTCATAAAACTAGAATTTTGCTACAATTCACTTCATACATGTATAATTTTAAAAAAAATCAGAACTTTTTTTGATATATTAAAAGGTTGATTGTTTTCTATAGATTGCGCTATGTTAAAATTTAATAAAATTAAGCAAACAGTTCCTTTAACCATGGGGCCCCGGGTGGCCGAGTAGTTTGAGGCGCTTGCCTTTAAAGATCACTCACATCTCACTTCTATCCGCGTGGGTTCGAGTCTCGGCTCGGCCAACGTGGGTATGTGAGAAAGCTTGCCACTAGCTTCACGTGGGTCGGTGGTTCTTCCCGGGGTCTTTCCGGGTTATTCCTCCACCAAATATACTAGCCTCCATGTAAAGCCTATTACGTGCTGAAACACGACGTTAAACCCACAAAACCAAACCCTTTAACCAGAGCTTTCGCAGCTGTTGGAATGAGTGACGCCTACGTTTACAGAGCAGGCGAGACAAAAGTCACAAAGATTCATCTAGCTATTACATACTATATCATCTTGTTAAAATCTTTTATACAATCTGTACAATAAAGTAGAGACAGGAAGAGGAGTTAATGTTTCTTGTTATTTCAGAAATAGGACGAACCTTAAGGTTAGTAAATACGGTACCATACTGGGAGACAGAAAATACAGAACATTTTCTAGCGGTATTCCAAGGACCCATATAAATTAACCAGAGGGTGTTATTGTTTCTAACCAGATTGCTATCCCGAACCTATTTAGAAGCACATTGCCCGATGCCACTGGACTAGTGGAGGAATTTTCATCCGCAGACTTCGCATCCAAATATAGAGTGGTGGTCCAATGTAAGAAGCGGATTTATACTGTCGCCTACTTTCATGTCCTTATATCAGTCATCGACACTGTGCTCTCGCTTCATCCGGTTTATCAAATAGGAAGAGGATATTGTTGCTTATGATTTAGAGAAATTATATATGACATTATTAAGATGTCAACATCTTCAAGAAAGGTTGCCGATTTAACAATTGTTATTTCAATACTATCAGGAACATGCTTTGTACCTTTATGGAGCGGTGGTAAGTCATATTCACGCCTAAAGAACGCGTAACTTTGAAATTGTAGCAAATGCTATAGGTCCATGAAAAATGGAACCGGTGGCTGACGCAATAGTAATTACGATAATTTTGATCTTGTTCACTTACGGACGGTAGAATGGTATAAAATATCGATTTATGTTTTACGCTAAATTAAAAAGGCTCTTTCTTTTGTATATTTACAGAAGTTAGCATGCTGTTCAAAATTATATTTCCAATTTTTAAAATCCAAATCGTTTTAAAAATGTGTTAGGTGTCATCCTCAACTCGACTGCTGCCTAAACATATTAGAGGTAAATAACTTGAGAGAGAGAGAGAGAGAGAGAGAGAGAGAGAGAGAGAGAGAGAGAGAGAGAGAGAGAGAGAGAGAGATAAAACCACTGTACTTTCATATACCAACAGATCTAACTATACATGTGGACGAACATCTGGCGACATGGAACAGTGCATTGGAACATTGTCGTGCGCGGGGAGAGCGGCTTGTATCACCACAGAATTTGTCAGACAAGGATAAAGATATTTTACTTGGAAAGCTTGAAAAGGACGTCAAGTTCTGGACGATGCCAGTGAACACATCACAAGTTGTAGTCTGGGCCGGTAAGCAGTTACTCACCCCCGATCATTCAGCTTCCTGCCTATGTATAACCAAAGGCGAAGGGAGTTGGGGTGGAAGGAGTGGGGGAGGGAAGCATATCTAGTGTACCGGTAGTATTTCCAGGTGAATGTACCCAATGACTGAATCTCCCAACGATATTATCACGTCCAGCTAGATTTGTGTTTGTAAACTACGCATGACCAACTGCTGACCAAAAATTATATTGCAAAATGTTCAAAAATGTAAACAATTGTGAAAGTTTTCTATTACGGCACGAATATCTAATCAGGTCATCTACACATGCATGCAAACATGCTTACCAAATTTAATTTGTAAAAGAGTATATGTCCAAATAAGATAACAAATGTGTACAGAAATTGAAAATTTTCAATAATGGCCTGAAAATTTAATCAGGTCATCTATTTATGTCTATTAATATGCCTACTAAATTTCATCTATCTACCTTATTTGGATTTTGCTTGATCGTGCTAACAAGGATTATGTTTTTAAAAATATATATATATAAAGACAAAAGGTTCAAAAAGGTGTAAAAAAGACAAAGAAAAATTGCTATAATGGCTCGAAAATCTAATCCGTTTAACTACTTATGGATACTCACATGGTAGCAAAATTTCAGTTTTACGTGCTGAGTGTTTTGTGGTCAGTAACATGTTTTATTATAAATTTCATAACGAGATATTGAAATATATCGGTCGGTGAAAAATGATATTGCCGCAGTGGCGATACCACTTTTATCGCCACAGTGGCGATATCACTTTTCCTCTCTCTCTCTCTCTCTCTCTCTCTCTCTCTCTCTCTCTCTCTCTCTCTCTCTCTCTCGATCAGGATGAACAGACCTTAAAATGTGTCAAGACTGTAGACCATCCAGTATACATTTATTTTATCAATAATGAGGTGCCATAAAAAATGCCTAAAGACGAACTCCAAATAACAAAAGGTAGGCCTCGAGTATTTACTTTTTTAATTAGTTTTCTACGCGATTCCTACAAATTATTAGTGACTGAATTTGCATGACCTGTTGCTATTCGGTATTATGTCACCCATACAGTAGCGTATGCCTTTTAACACTCTGCGACAAACGGACACATTTTAGGTTAAAGAGCTCTTGATTAAATACAGTAATAAATTTTATTAAGTTACGATTCTAACTCTGAACACAATCATAATCATGTTTGAAAACAATAGAGAAATCGGGCATTGATGAGCGTTGATTGCAAACCGAAATTACGTGACAATCAAAATTTGAGTACAGCGTCTGTTACCGAACAAGATTGCACGCTTGCCAAGGCCAAACATTCACGTTTCAATGCATAAATGAAAAAAAAAAAAAGAAAAAAAAAAAAAGAACCAAATCCATACAAGTAAATTCATAATCATTAAAAGCTTTTGTTTGAAAATGTTACGCTATGAAATGTGTCGGATGTGACAGCTCGGTTATGTTTCTACAGTAACCCCACCACAACAATGTTCACGCAAGAAATATGATAACGAAAATAAAAATCTCTTAATTTTCGTTTGAAAACAGTCATTAATTTGACAAAATACACAATGTGAATCATTATTTGTACAAGCTAAATTTCAAAAAAGGTCCCTGTTCTAAAATTATTGTAATTTTCAGAACTTCTTTCTATTGATGTAGTAATGCAGCCGGTAATTCCATTGCACAGAATGGAGAAAAAAAAATCCATGCAAATCGTCGGTTTTTGCTTTGAAAATATATAATAAAAAGAAAATCTACATTTTTGAGTAGATATATGGAATATTTCACTCGTGACAATACAATGTTTCCCACTTCACTCGTGACAATACAATGTTTCCCACTTCACTCGTAAAATATTTCCTTATATCTACTCAAACAACGTAGATATTCTCTGTTTAGTTAGTATGTCTATAACCTGGTTTAGCCTAAAGTTCCCTAGATAGGTCATCCTAAATCAATCCTTATTCATCTCTAAACATACAAACTATTATATGTTGACTATAAGACTCCCTATAGATTTAATTCATAATCTGTTTTATTGTAGCTTTTAACATCTCTATGCCCTCTATAACGTAAGACTGAGCATATATATATATATATATATATATATATATATATATATATATATATATATATATATATATATATAGATGTGTATGTATGTATGTATGTATGTATGTATGTATGTATGTATGTAGAGCTCTCTTATGTACAAGTTTAATATTTCTTCCCAATATGACTTTTCTCAAGGTTGTGTAGAGGAGAAAAGTCCAAAAGCACTGTCTCAACTGGAAATTCCTATAACTTATGTTGAAAAGCAAAGCTCCTTGCCAAAGTGTCTAGGATATTGCCTAAAACGCGACAATATTGCTGCTGTTGGACTGAAGGTAAGTTAAAACTTTTTTGTTTACAGCTGCAAAGGGACAAAAATAATTTTCAGAAGATCTCTATGAGTCATACAGAAGAGTACTAATTGTTGCATTGAGCCAGTTGTTCGAGCATTGTGCATCTGACTAGAACAAGCGTTCGGATGAACATATTATTCATCCTTGTATTTCTTGATCTGATTATGTTATTACTGCAATTAGTCATGACCTTTAATATGAAATGTCGAAAAGATTGTCGAACTACCATACAAGTATTTAATATGCTTAGAGACCATCTAGTGAGGCTAATGTATAACTGTTGGTATTTATCCAAAGGATTGGTTCTTCTCAGAATATTATCCGCAGTTACTAGTATGAAGGATGTCCATTCTTAATTTTGCTTCAAGTTGTAATAGTTCCATTTTACTAACGGTTTGGTTTCTAGCGTTTTACGACACAGCAACACTCAGAAGGTTATATCGTGCCTAACCAAAAAAGTAACTTGCCCAAAGACACACCATACCGAATCTTGATTGATCCGATAGTCGGAATCGAACCCACGCCTTAGCCACTGAAACAGCGCGACTCCTCTCCTCAGCTCTTTCCATCCAGAATAGATCATCGTGACCTACATTTACGTTCTTGTTATTGCGCAGTGTATCTGGCAGGGACGTTTTCTCAGTCAAGCCTGCATGAACAGTGATGAATAGCCACATTTACGTATAGCTTGAGGAGCACTACATCAATATTTATGTAGCTTAAGTTGGTCACTGATCTACTTTTCATGCTCAGATATTATTCTTAGTTTTATGTCTTTAAGTCCATTTTTAGTTTCCGCTATCTACTTTGAGATGAAACTTGATAAGTGAAAGTACTCTTTAAGTAAAGCAACATACATGTTCGACTTAAAGTATCAATCGGAACATCCTTTCAAGTAGAGAAAGAAACCTCTAATTCACTCTGCACCATCGTCGCCAAGTAAGCGCCTCTGCTATCTGGCGATTTACTATCCAATTTTGTATCTTATCCCTGCCAGCATGGCGGACACGTATGTACAAAATAGTTCCAAACACTTGGTCCCTTTAGTTTGTTTGTTGTGATGACTTGCCATGGTCAATCTAAAATACTTGCTATTTGTTATTTGATCTAAGAACAAATTTTCGTAAAAATGTGTTAACATGTGTTTTTGCAAAACGAAAAATTGACCATGGTCGCTGGAGCACTTCCGTTGTCAAATCTACAGTTTCGGAGTTGCATAGTTTGTGCACGCTGACAAGCTCTTCATTTTCGGCGGTAAATGAATCTTGCATATAGTCTGCAATCCCATAATGCCTACATGTCGGTGATCGATTTTAAAAAAACATCGGAACTTATGAAGTTTGGCCTCGAATTACTTCTCCCCCATTGAGGAGTATATTTTTAACTACTTTTATTCACATGGCACAATATGAAGGCGAATCACCAAACGCATACAGTGAATATGTATTCCTACAACTATATTTGCTGCTTCTGAAATATATCTTACGGAAGAATTTTACTGACATTAAATGTTACACCAGGTGCAGCAGAGTCTACTGACATTGATAATACCATTCTTCTATACCCTGCACAGTTACCATAATTATTCTGTAAGATGGGTACACAGGCCTTAGTCTCTCAGACTGTATGTAAATCACATGAATGAAACTGTAGTTTATAAAACGTTTATGCGTGGTTCTTACATTTGAATATTGGTTACACGTACCATTTTGCAAGTTCAACAAGTGTTGAATCCGACGGGCAGCTCTCTAAAACTATAAAGGCTTTGATAATATGCAAGGACCATAGTTCTAAGAACAAGTTTAAATACAGCAAAAATTCTACAAAGATTTTTTTGTGTTTTTGTTTGTTTGTTTTTTGGGTTTTTTTTTTTTTTTGCTGTTTTTTTTGTTTTTGTTTTTTTGTTTGTTTGTTTTTAAATGGATTTCAGGCTTTTATTACATATTCAAAAACGTAAGGAAGCTCACATTATCAGATTAGTTCCCGACAAACTCTACTGAATGTTGTCTTGATCGGTCTGAGGCAGCATTTGCTTAGTTCTCTCTAGATCGATGTCATTTTATTGCTATTTGAAACCATCGCTTTGCACGGATGAGAAAATATATTGTCACTAACTGCAACATATCATGATGGGTGTTATGGCTAGGGAAAATCTATTCAAATCGTGATGTTGGATCCTCCTACACCTAAAGCAGTTTTTGTGTCAGTACAATTTCATTAGTTAAAACCTGTGCGTTTATTGTTCTTTTAAGGATATTCACAAGTATATTTTCCAGACTCCTATACTCTTGTACATAATGAGTGTTCACTGTGATTCGACTAACGAAGTGTATACTCTCGCCCGTTTTTCAGGCACGGTTTCATGCTCTAACGTCGATGTTCATATTTGGGATTTGAACTCATATTAAATGTTTTCAAATGGGAGAGTGTGGAAGGAATATTCAATGCATAAAAATGTTTCAGTTTTAGGTGACTCTAAACTCCCTGTATCATGCGTAATGAAATATTACATTGCATATCCAGTGATATAATGTGGATTCGGTCTGCGTGGAAACCTATTTTAAAAAATGATTATATAAATTAATCATGTAGCAGACATCTGAAAATTAATTAAATATTAAAAAAGAATGCGACTGGAATGTATAAGAGTAGGTCACATTGACATTTAACCCTCTAAAGTACTTTGATCAACGTAGTCATCACTATTTATCACTGTACATGCACCAGTGACAGAGAAATCGGCCTTGCCACAAGGACAAAGTACAGTAACTGGAAATTTAAAGTAGGTCACGGTCACCTACTTGGGTTGGAAGCAGACATAAATTTCCATTATTCCACAGAAAACAAATAATTAGAAAAAAAGCTAACTTTTCGAAATTGGCTCTTTGATCATGAAAGCAATCCTTGCAGGCGAGACACAAATGATGACCTCCTCAATATACTGGAATTTATGAAGCCTTTTTACTGGAAAACTGCCTAAAACATTCACAGATTATAGTGGATCAGTTAATTGATATGATTTAATATTAAAATGATGATGAAAAACAATTTACCGTTACTTTATAATACAAATAATGGTAAAATGGGTGTCGTCTAAAATGACGCCATAGCTGTCTAAATCTATAACAAAAAGCAAAGGAAATGCATTTTATCTAATACTCTTAATATTAAATGCCTATGGCGTATGATTGCTTTTAACTTTTCCATGCACACGGGACCAAATATTCGACAAATGGATCCGGGCTAATTGGCAGAGATATCTGCGGTTAAAGTGATTACAGATTGTGCAAAGAGCGGATGCCTTGGAGCTGATGGCATGATTATAAAGACTAGAAAAGGATGCAATAGAAACAATATTGAAAATGTGAGTCGTAAAAGGAACTTATAAAAAATAACGTTAATGAAAGTTAGATAAAGTTATATTCTTGAATAAATCTGCCAAAATTGTAAAACAAGGCAGGGTCCTTCATAAGTACCACTGTTTATTATTCTTGTCATCAGAAAGTCAATTTGGATAGGCATCACATGTACATATGGTAATTGCAAATGAAAGCACTTGCTGCATTTTGCCGCACATTTGCATGTGCTATGTTTTTGACACAGTATTAAAACCTCTAGTAGACTAGTTCACAATATTTTACTACTATTAGCACCAGCTTTCAACATATGTTTCTCCCCAGACAATTTTGATAGAAGAGTAAGTTGGTGACCCAAACGGGCAACGTGTCGTCGTGAGAAATGCCTGCTCACATTAGTTCATTATGCACATGCTTAGTTAAATATAACCTTCTCTGTAATTAAGTTCAAATTTTGAGTTTATTTATATTTACTAGCATCTTGCCAACAGTGTAAAATGCAAGTTATTTACAACATACATTTTACCTTTTATTCACGATTGCAGTCTCTCACACATATCTGAGTAAGAAATTTTGATGTTGAATTGATATAAAACAGAACACAGAGGGTGTGTTTGGGTATTATCTGCATATTGAATTTTAATTGTTATGAAATGCTACTTTTGAAAAGACTTCTGTTTATTAAGTGTTGAAGAATAATTGCAATGTAAATAAAACATTATTCTCATTTTTATACTTACAAGGGTAATAATGTATGATGTATTTCTCTGACTTTATCTTGTTGGTAATACTGATTTTTCTTAGATACATTTTGGGAGAACTGTCCTTGATCTGAAGAAGTCCGTCCACTGTCCGATGGGGGGGGGGGGAGGAGGGGGGCTTCACCTTTGTCCTCGAAATTATTAGTAATATACTTGATAAATATCAGCCTCTATTCTCACTAGAGCACTTCATCATGAAGTGAAACAGAACTGTTGACTTTGTTTTGTAGGTGATTCTGTGATAAACGTCGTGGTTGCTGTGAAATTGCTGGAAATATTGAGATTTGAATTGTTCTCTCCCAGGTAGTTTACAGTGTGTCGAGTAAGTCTATGACTACGTACGAATAGAAAATAATAACAATTGAACCAACTGATAACCTGGTTTCATACCCATTTATATCTCAAGCACATAATTTCAGAACAGTGTAATAGTTGGTCTCTATCGTCTATCTAATACATTTGGAACATATTTATATTCCATCTGCATAACAACATTAGCCCGTGAAATCTATATATGTACGAGTAATTTCATCTCCATAACCTGTTTCTTAGTCCGAGAAGAACCGGCACTGATACTGTCTGACCACACCCATGACCGCGATTTGAGAATATCATCTTTATTGTTTCGTGTATTCTTATTAACAATGAATCATCAAACACTCTCGAATGAATGTTAGCCTGTGCTTTACCCATCTATAAATCATTCACATCTATTCAATATCTACATCCGTGTAATTTACAAGAAAACATCACTGTATCGGTCCTTTTGAATTCTTCGTCTGCCATTATAAACAATATCTCCAAGTTAGACGCACTGAACATTTGCGTGTGCACCATTGGCTGCTTGGAACATTAGCGACATTGGGAGGAGTTACCCGAGAACTACAAACAAGGAACGGTGTAGTTTACACATTTAATTCAGTTGAAAAATTGATGATATAACAGATAAACAATAACTTGTTCATTACCTCTGGCCAGGCAGGCACGCGGGAAAATCATTTGTTGCTTTGGCACTGAAACACAGATTATGTAGATGAAAGTTCTCAAAACATATAGAGTCCACTGTTTGCAGAAATTCGAGTGATACAGATTGCATAAATAGCAAAGTAATGAATTTTTAAAGTGAATTGAAAAGGGAAGGGAGTTGCATACCTCTAACGTAAGATAGTTTCCTTGTATTTATTATATAATATAAGTATAAAACTATATATAGTGATTCGGGCCCGTGTGGTTTACAGTACCAAATGACCATATATATATATATATATATATATATATATATATATATATATATATATATATATATATATATATATATATATATATATACCGTACGTAACAGTAGACAGTACTATTTGTGACTCTTAACGACCCAGAGTAGACAGCTACACCTGGCACCTGGCTCCCTCTGGAAAGTCCTCTTTAGTGGATCAGGCCGCCGATCAGATATGCAAATCCCTCCCGCCTGTGAAGGCAGTGCAGGGCATCAGCTCAGGTGCAGAGGGACCTGATGGCCAACCACTGCATCTGGACTCGTCTGCAGACGTCTTTATATTGCCGTGCCACTGGATTTGGACAGGTCTGGACGAGAGAGTGAGGGTGACTCCGTGCAACTTTCCATCACCTAAATCGAACTTACGCGCAAGTCATGACAATTATCCCTCCTCCCCCCACTAGATACCTTCAAGTCCTGTGACGATGGGCGAGCGGCAAAGCAGCAGGTGTTGATAAACTGGCAGAGCTGTAGCTGCAGAACTGCACACAGGTGGCTCAGGGCATAGGGTCTCTTTTCACTGGACCGAAGCAGCAGTGGAACTCGGCAGCCCTGGGCTACTGAGCAGCCCTATTTAGGATCACACTGCTCACCTCCATAACATGAGGAAGGGGCGAGAAAAGGTACCCTAAGCATTGCCTGCTTCCCTTAACCATAGCCAGCATAACGCGGGTGATGGGGATCCCACCTTAGCGGTCGAGAATCTAACAAGAAGATAAAGGTGACGATACTCAACATCGGTGCCTGAAATATGCGCACATTAATGGACAGTACATCAGTAGATAGACCAGAGAGAACAACAGCTGTAGCTGGTAGATAACTCATCAGATTCAACATCCAGATTGTGGCCCTGAGTGAAACTTGCATAGCTGAGGAAGGACAACTCACCGAAGTAGGAGTCGACTGCACCTTCTTTCTGGAGTGATCGAAGTAAAGAAGAACGACATGAAGCTGATGCTGGGTTTGCCATCAAATCACAGCTACTCAGCACGCTCACAAATCTCCGAAAGGGCGTGAATGACAGATTAATGCAAATGAGACTCCCACTATCTGGAAAAAGACACGCAATCATCATCAGCGCCTATGGACCCACCATGACCAACCCAGATCAAGGAGAAAGTTTATGAAGACCTGGAGTCTCTTGTCGCAGAAAGTACTGAAGGCAGACAGGCTCATTATCCTTGATGTCTTCAATGTTAGAGTTGGCGCAGATCACCTGACATTGGCCATGCGTCATCGGCAAAAAACGTATTTGACAAATACAACAACAATGGTCTCCTCCTACTTAGGAAATGTGCTGAATAAGACCTTTTAATCACCAGCAGTCTTCAGCCTGCCAAAGCTTAACAAAACGTCTTGGATGCACCCGAACTCCAAGCACTGGCATCTCATTGACTACGTCATCGTCAGGAGAAGAGACAAACAGGATGTCTGAGTGACGAAGAAAATGAAAAGTGCAGAATGTTGGACTGACCACAAGCTCACAATCTCCAAGCTCAATATCCGGATTCAGCTTAGAAGACGACCACAAGGCAAAAAGCGCCCAGAACGCTTAATATCTCCCAAATGAAACAGGATAATGCGAAACAGTCGTTTGTTGAAGAAATGTGCGGCCAACTAGAAACAATTGATGCACACTCCAAGAAAGTCGAGGAAAATTGGCCATCCAACTCTATGTACTCGGGTGCATCCAAAACGGACGGTCCCCCACACGTAAACATCAAGATTGATCTGATGGGAACGATAATGCCATACGGAGACTACTGAAAGAGAAACCACAGACAGTCACAAACACTGACTGAACTCTTCCAGTCAATGTTGACTCAACGAACTGTATCCAGGTGTACACAAATGCATCCATCGTCCACTTTTACAAGTGGAAAGGCAACATATAATTCTGCGACTACCGTCGGTGCATCCCCTTGTTGCCAATAGCCTGCAAACTCCACGCCAGAATTCTGCTGAATCGCATTGTGCCCCACATTGATCAAGAGCTCCTGCCTGAGAGTTAGTATGGCTTCAGGAAAGGACGAGGGAGCAGAACTCCAACTCCAGAACTCCAACCTGTGCAAGACATTCGTCTGACAAAATACTATTATACAGTCAGTCGTAGGGGCCTCTGGAGGAACATGGCAAAATTTGCTTGCCCAGAGAAATTCATCGTAATGGTTCGGCAATTCCATGATGGCATGCTAGCTCGCGTCGTGGAGCACGGCTTATCATCTGAACCATTCTCAGTCACCAATGGAATCAAGTGAGGCTGCATACTGGCCCCAGCCTTCTTCAGTATTCGGTTCCATGCCATGCTTACAGATGCCTACTATGAATATGACGCTTGGATCAATATCAGATACAGGGCTGATGGCAAACTCTTCAACCTGAGGAGACTACGGGTGAAGACGGAGTTACAAGAAGTGATCTACTATTTGCTGACGACTGTTCCCTGAATGGAAAATCTGAATCTGACATGCAACAGAGCATGGACCACTTCTCTTCATCTTGTGACAATTTCGGTCTCACAATCAGTGTCAAGGAGACAGCGGTGATCCACTAACCTGCAACAAGAAAGCCTTACTTAAAGCCTAATATCACAGTGAATGGCCAAACCCTCCAGGCAGTGGACAAATTCACCTACTTGGGCATTACACTTTAAAATTTGGCAGTGATGATTCCATAAAAAGGTACAGTAAACAATGTGGCATGAGATTCTGGCAGAACCAATTGAATTGGGCAGTGTAGATGACAATATTTGGTTCTGGGACTTCCCACTAGCATTTAATAGACAAAAATATACCAGAGTTAGCGAAATCAGTATACAAATTTCATGTCTATTTCCAGGTATGAAAGCTCCTCGCTGAATGAATGTAAAATATCTTTACCCACTGACAATGCATTTATATAAAATAATAATAGTAGATATATGAAACATTTGAAATAAATCTGCAACAATTTAAAAATTCCACTCCAGCATGACTAGATATATCTCAAGGGAAGAAACAAAATACTTGATAGATAGTGGGCTAAAAGAACGTAAAACTGTATACCGAGGCTTTGGAGACCCTACACCCGCTTTTGGAAAAAGCCGCTTATAATGGTAAATATAACTATCGAGCAGGTAATGTTATACACAGGAGAACATTATTGGCTGATAAAATAAATTATATGGCAGACAAAGACGAGATAATAGGTTTTACATTCTTCTTTCTGCAAGATAGTAATTGTCCCGCAGATCAAGGCATTTCATGGTTAAATCAAATCATCAGGGTATGCGTGATTTGTATTTTATGTGCACAGGCACACAAAGAAAATGTATTACTCAGTCTATTTCGATATTAATGGAACATTTCATTTTTAGGAGAGCAAGCATACAACACATAAAAAATATTTCAGTGAAATTTCAACAATATATAACAGTTTCAAAAGTAAAACGCATTAGTGATGACGGTATCTTTTTGTTACGGAGTTACATGGTGATGAAATGTGTAATATCTTCAGATGCACCAAGGATTTACAGGAATTCAATGACTAATTTCACTTGTATTAAACCTACCATAAATACCGATGGAATAAAGAACGGTATTTAAACAATCTGTACGACAAGAAATGTATTTGTATGACCCCAGATATATAACGATGTCAAGGTTGAGGACCCGTGGAGCAACTGTTCGCCAAAAATGCATATTGAGAATTACTACTACATTGTGTGTTGTTAATTATAAAAGTCAATTGTAATTCATGACATTTGCTTCAAATACTGTCTGAGAATTGAAAAGTACAACAGAAGTAAAATATTTCCTCGTTTAAATGTTTCTTAAATGAATATATAAGTCTTTTAGTAATAATTCAGTTTACACTGTGTTTATTCATTTGTTTCAATGCGTTTCTTGTTGCAATATGCTTTAAAGGGACCTGTAGTTTGTTTTTTGCTTTCTTCGGCATGAGTAAATAAAGTTTCGAATTCTTCATCATTAATTTATTGAAATAACAATATTTACCTTCTGTATTTTAATATTGATTGTTTAGGCGTGCAATCTCCAAAAATTAATAGATATTTCACTAATCTGAATTTTACTGAAGTTAGACAGTTTCAATGTATATTTCACTTTTCATTTAAGTTTGAAATTATATATATATAT
Organism: Margaritifera margaritifera; assembly: GCA_029931535.1. Lineage (NCBI taxonomy): Eukaryota > Metazoa > Mollusca > Bivalvia > Unionida > Margaritiferidae > Margaritifera > Margaritifera margaritifera. Next base: position 33,520 of record JAQPZY010001058.1, on the reverse strand, counting down.
ATATATATATATATATATATATATATATATATATATATATATATATATATATATATATATATATATATATCACTGCTAATTGTGTATATATTTAAACATATTTACTGTCTTTAACTTTCGTCATAAAGTTTACAATATGTCCACCTAGTTATCTAAAATTTCTGCCCGGTCATATATATCAGAACTTACCCACTTACCACCACAGGGTGAGATTACATTTGCTATTGCAGTTTTCTTTTTACATTCAACGATTTGACTTTTAGCTCCGTAATTTATTACTTTCTTTTTTCTATTGTTGTTGTTATCCTGTCACGCCATGTCCCGCTTAGAGTCTTTTCGCCTTATATTTGCTTCATACGTTCATGTTGCATCTTTGTCTCAGTTTTATCATCCTATTTTTATTTAGTTAGTTATTTCACTGTAGTATCACGCGTGTGTCATACATGCACACAGCACAAGACCAGTTCCTCCATAACGTCTGAATGACTTGTGTGCTTGCTTCCATCCGTTCACACAGCAACGTTTGGATTTTTATTTTATGCCGAAATTTAAAACCTTTTCCTTATAATTAGTTTTGATTGCGAAGTGTATATTTTGATATAATTTTCGAGTGGTCTACTTTATGCTGAGTTGGGTGTCAGTGATTGCTATGTTAAGTTCATTATAAACTATTCTTACTATCATTATCTTTTAAGGGTATGTGGCTTACGGAAATGCATTTATTGGTCAAATATCTTTTAGGGCATACAAATTATTGTTGAGATTCTTTAAAGCAAAGGAGTGGCAAAACAGAGTCCTAATTTGAGGTTTTTATTTTTCAATTTTCTTGTTGGTTCTTGAAATGTTTCTCAAAAATTGAGAAAATAAAATAAGGTTTGTCCAGAACTATCGTATGCACACTACTACTAATAAGTGAAGTAATTCCTAATAGCATAAACAACACAGTAATGGTTGTCTCCTTAGGTCATTATTTTTGTTGTCAAAAATATTTTTAAATTATTTTTTTTGTTCTAATGCACAATCAGGAGAATAAATAGGGTTTTATGAACTGGTGTTTGTTTAGAAATGTATAAGTGTTTTAGAGACTTTCTCGTATAATGACCGGTTGACTGATGCAGAAATGTATCAGTGTTCTACAGATGTCGTGGTAAAGGGGCACGTGCAAAGGTGCAAACCGGTTGTAACAATTTGACAATTTAAGAACTGTCCATATCCCTACTATTTACAATCAAATATATGTATATATATATATATATATATATATATATATATATATATATATATATATATATATATATATGTATATATATATATATATATATATATATATATATATGGAAAGAGAGAGCATCATCTGTTAGTTGTATTTCCATTCCATTTGTTTAGAATGTTCTTGGTAACATATTCATATGAGTGGCTGCATAATATCTAAATGAACTGACATAGTATTGCTATATCTAAATGAATAGTCATAGTATTTCTATATCTAAACGAATAGTCACAGTATTTCTACATCTGAACGAATAGTCACAGTATTGCTATATCTAAATGAATAGTCATAGTATTTCTATATCTAAACGAATAGTCACAGTATTTCTACATCTGAACGAATAGTCACAGTATTGCTATATCTAAATGAATAGTCACAGTATTTCTATATATAAAGGAATAGTCAGAGTGTTGCTATATCTAAATGAATAGTCACAGCATTGCTATATCTAAATGAATAGTCACGGTATTGCTATATCTAAATGAATAGTCACAGCATTGCTATATCTAAATGAATAGTCACGGTATTGCTATATCTAAATGAATAGTCAGATTGTTGCTATATCTAAATGAATAGTCACAGTATTGCTATATCTAAATGAATAGTCACAGTATTGCTATATCTAAATGAATAGTCACAGTATTGCTATATCTAAATGAATAGTCACAGTATTGCTATGTCTAAATGAATAGTCAGATTGTTGCTCTATCTAAATGAATAGTCATATTATTGCTATATCTTAATGAATAGTCACAGTATTGCGATACATAATGAATAGTCACAGTATTTCTATATCTAAATAAATAGTCAGAGTGTTGCTATATCTAAATGAATAGTCAGATTGTTGCTATATCTAAATGAATAGTCACAGTATTTATGTATCTAAATGAATAGTCAGGTTGTTGCTATATCTAAATGAATAGTCACGGTATTGATATATCTAAATGAATAATCACAGTATTCATATATCTAAATGAATAGTCACAGTATTTCTATTTCTAAATGACTAGTCAGATTGTTGCTATATATAAATGAATAGTCACATTATTGCTATATCTGAATGAATAGTCACAGTATTGCTATATCTAAATGAATAGTCACAGTATTGTTACATCTAAATGAATAGTCACAGTATTGCTATATCTAAACGAATAGTCACAGTATTGTTATATCTAAATGAAAAAGAATTGTCTCTGAAATGATTGAGGTCATAGCTATACTTTGGTGATTTTTTAGTTGAAAATGTGTAGGTTTCTAAAGCAAACGTTCTTATTCTCCTTACGTCAGGAGCTGCTAGAAATGATTTTATCAAGAGCTATTCATAGGTACTAGAGTGATTATTGCCTACAAATCGAGTGGCTCTCTCTTGAATTTTATTATATTTAATATTCTATTTTCTCGATAGGAATTATAATGACATTCACCCTTCTCATTGACGATTAATATTCCGATGCAATTTATGGTCACGTGGCTGAAGAAGTGTTTCTCTTCATTTATAAGAGTGCTTGGTAGGAAATATGGTCAAATTTTCAAAGTGAAATAACGAAAACAGCATTCTTTGCAACTTTTCTTTACGAGGAGCCATATCGTTTATTAGTGAATGGTCGAATATCTTTTTCAAACATTCTTTATATAATTGATATGAGATGAAACATCACTTACGTCTGTTAATTCAAAGGATGTACGTTAAAGTTTAAAAACAAAAAACATTTTTAAAAAAAGATAAAGTATCATTTTAATCACAAATTGTACGTTCAACATATCATTGCTCTTCAACTCCGTTCATCTTTGTGTCTATCTCTTATTTGTTTGCAAAGTTATTTACTCATCAAACATTCTTTCTTTCAGTGAAATATTTATTTATTTAACTCTTTCACTCAATGGGATTCACGGTAACAATGCCATTCGCTGTCAAACCACCCATTACTTTGTGAGAAGTGGATAGTAGAGGCAATCGAGGGCGGGGCGGTAGGTGGGTGTAAGAATGTGAAAGTGTTTTTTTAGATTGCCTGTAAAAGCGTACATCCATTGCAATGAAGTTTAATTATCGTGACTATTAACCAGAATTTTACAAAGTGACCATTTAAGCATGAACATTAAAGACAAAATCATCTAAATTTGGACCATAATTTCATTACAGATGGGGTAATGACTTCTGCATATTAAGTGCAGGTGAATTTAGTAGAACCATAGTTAAACTATAACCTGTTTAAACCGATATTTTACCTTGGTCCCAGAGTGTAGCGATTTAGACAAGTTTCACTGTATATAACATGGAAAGGATATAATTTCTTCGCCTTGGCTGTTCCTGATAGCATGCATTAACCACATGTTTCGGGTGTTTTTACTTCATTTGAAGAGAAAAAGTCAGATCTTTCAAGACTTAAGATATACTATTTACTAGTTTAAAGGCAAAAAGAAGTTTACAGAGTACTTTTAGGCCAGTCACCTACAGTTGTAAACCACAAATAGATCAATATACAAGGTTTTTCCTGCATACTCTAGTTTCTATCGAAATGGATACGAAAAGGCTGTCATGTGTTATTGAAATACAGACTTAGTCCTGTTTTAGATAAACCATCTCGCTCCTTTGAATGTAGAAGCTTAGAATTGTCAGAAGCAGCCACGACAAGGAAATGTTATCCTGTCTTGCTTATATTACAACAATTGACGTTGTCATTGACGGCAAATATTCTTGTGTATTATTTTTGTATATCTGGCCTGGATTCTATTAAATTTTTCAATTGAAAAACCCAGACTTTGACTCGAAACTCATCATTGATAATCATAGTCCTACCAAAGGCAAGCTTTCAATTTTTGTAGGAATACTTGGTATACTTTGTACGGACAAAGTATCCAGAACAAATATTTAATCCAGTTTTCACCATTAGCTTCAGAAATATCTGATCTCACAATTTTAAATAGTTTCATACTATGAGTATCAGTAACAGATGCGATTCAACATTATCTTTTGTCGTGTTTGTTCCAAGACTGTATACTTGCTTTGATCAGAGTACTCTTGAAATACATGTTTCAAGAGTCAACTTTCTAACAAGTGTTGGGATATAGGCTATCATTGGCATATTGTTGATACGAACGCCAAGGAACGTTACAAGGTGGGAAAGCTAATTATGTTGGCCTGGGCATAGTTTTGACCAGGCTACTAGCTATTCCAAACAACAGTTCGAAGACGCTTTATTTCGTGACAATTATGAAGTATACCATAATGTCTTTTACTGACGTATGTAAGAATTAAAAGGTCTGCACGTATATGAGTTCCTATGAAAAAAAAATCTTTTTGTTCAAGCCAGTTGCTGGCTGTAAGGAGTAACATTGAACATGAAAATAACATAGAAAATTTAGCAATCACATGGTAAAGGAGGAATACAAACTTATAAAGCATTTATATAAAATTGAGATGAAGTAGGGTCTACATAATTCAGAAGTTCTGATGTTATCATTTATGTTACATTGCCCTTACAGGCTTGTGGGATTTGCATATGTTATGATTTATGTTATACTGTCCTTACAGGCTGATGGGATTTGCTGGTGTTTTTCCATCTCCGATTTGAAGGAACTAACATCAGCGGTACATTGTGGCCATAACTGCTCAGAAACTGGGATGGACGAATGCGGAAAAAAAATGATCTCCCTCTACTCTCTAGGTATCCTGAGTAGACCGATTTTTTTTGACAGCATCTTAGTATCTCAATAAATCAGTGCTGGTACTGTTAATTTATGCTGTTTTCACTTTATTCTAATTCTGAATCTTCAAAAATCTGAATGAATATTGTGAACTATTGCATCAGTATAATGTTGAGAAACTGAAAATGACCGAACGTCATCATCAAATATGTAAGCAATACAAAAAAGAAGAATCTAATGTTTATGTCGACGACGACGATGATGATGACAACGACGACGGCTACGAAAACGACGACAATGGTGACGATGATTATTGCTATGATAACGACGACAACGATGATGATGATAATAATAATGATCTTAAAAACGGACAAATAGACTTTACATCCAGATATTTGTATATTTACAGTTCCTGAAGGTGAGGTGCTGACGGCTGAAGAACAGCTTCTAGGCACTGGGAAATGTGTTTACTTTGTATACGGCGCAAAAAAACACTTCGATATCTGCAGCTGTGACAAGACTATGCCTGGCTTCGTCTGTAATGGTGAGTTTCCTATGTAAGCACATGTATACCTTTTTTTAATGTTTCCTACAAAATTGTACCCAGTGCTTCACAACTTATGGATGAGAATAGAATAATAAATGAAAGGTTCTTTTGAGCCAAATGATATAAGTGCCGTGTGTACAGTTGTGGGCAGGTCATTGGTGTTGTGTAAAAGATAAGCTTGATATTTGTTTTTTCTTTTTCTTTTTTTTTTCTTTTTTAATGTCGTATAGTGCTCCATTTGTAAAAAAAATAAATTGCAATTAATACTTTAGTTTGAAGTACAGAAATTAAAAATTTTCGATGTAGGGTTAAATTTGTTTACTATATCGGGGTTTGTTTGTACCAGTATCGAATGTTCAAGAATCTGCTGCTAATTAGTTATAATTAACGATCTACAAAAGTATCAGAGGAGCGGTACATTTTAGTGTTGGCAATTTAAAAGGACATTTTACATAGTTTCAAAGAAATTGAGATGGAAATTTCGATGGAAAACACATTAGTTTTAAATATGTCCGATAAAGTTATGATCTGTCTGTCAATTATACGATTAAAGCGTGGGTTCCAAAACATATTCTATGTGTGGCGAAGATAAAAGGAAATTCACCGAGTTTACGGAGCCAGTGATTATTGTAAGCCTTTCCTACAAAGAGTACAAGAAGAATTGGTACAGATAAACCAAGAGCACAATAAAGCATAGGATGATAAATGGAGAGATGAAAACAAAGATTACTTTTAAAAATGGAGAGATGAAAACAAAGCGTACTTAAAAAAGGAGAGATGAAAACATAAATACTATATCGGATACATGAAAAAGAGGTACCAGAATGATGAAAAATTCAGATTAATTCAAATGACAAGAAGTACACATCTTTAAATCACTAAAAGAAAACACAAAATCAGGCACAACGTTAAAGATACTGGATACACCATAAATTGACTTTATCGTTGATGTCGAAATTTTTACAAAACCAGAAGGTATAAGTGAACAGAAACAAGACCTGGATAATGTAATACCATGACAGATGACCCCGTGTATGAAATAAACTGAGCACAATTTCAATAGCAGAGAGTAGAAAAAAAGATCTGCAATTGAGATGTGGCCTCCACTATGGGATCAAAATGGTTGTTTTTCTATGTACGGACCACAGAGGAGAGGATTTAGCTACTAAGGTAGACATTTTGCAAAACTTTTAAAAAATGGTCAAATGTCGAGGGATAAAGTTCATAAAAACGGAACTTTGGACTTCACCATATTCAGGTTAGCACCAAAACAAAGTCTAAAACACGAAGTGACTGCAAAGCATGAGTGCAAGAATCATGGGGACAAGAATGGCAAATTAAAAGAAGTAGAAAGTCTGTAACGTCTTGTAATTAATGTTGCATGTTATCTACGAAATATTCAGTTCATAAAACGGTTTCGATTGGCCAGGATGTTGTAATGATACCTACTTAAACAACAGCAATGTTATCGACATTAGTGTACAAGACCAAGAAAAGCCCTGTGTAACCGATCAAATACGGTCATTTAAAGTCAATGAATATTTTCATGTAGACAGTGTATTGATCTACTCTGCCCAAATGTTTAAAATAGATGCAAAAATATTAATTGTAGATACCCAAAGGTATTGATGGTGTCCAAATATGTATTGTAGATTGTAAAATATTTTATATTGATGCCCAAAAGTCTAAAATTTGTCATTTCACTTATTTATACCATTTGATTATTATTTGTTTTAAGACCTCTGTCCTTTGATATTTTACATTTATTTAAAATGTTTGCAAAATATCGAAGTTAGTCTCTAGACCCTCTCTTCTGTGGTCATTACATGGGAAATAAACAACATACCACCCACACGGGAGTCCGCATCTCCGCAATCAAAATTTTGGTCATTTTTTGCATACACGAGGTCATATGTCATACTTCAGCAGGCTTAACTAGTGTGTATTTTTTGGCACATCCGAGGTCATGTGTCATGCTTAATCATACTCAAACAGAATTTTTTCTTTTGCATACACATGCGAGTATGTGTCATTCTTTATAAGAAGTTGTTCTCATTTTTTTATTTTTAGTATTTGGAGCATTTTTATCTATGCGGAGGTATTTGTATTTAGTGGTATTCAATTATATATATATATAAATGAAAGCAAAAGATTTTAAGCTAGTTTCTATCCGAGAATCTATGGTTTACAAACCTGACTAGTACACCTATTGTGCCATTTCAGTTGATAATACTATCATTTCTACTCTATGTGAGGACTGATTTTCACTTGCTGCTTGTTAAAAGCTCTAGCTGAGATAATAATCATGTTTTTTATTAATAATATCTACATACGAACTATCAATAATTTACATAACTTAATTATATATTTCTAAAAATTCTTACTCTATGCGTTAAGACGGGTCAGGTCAATCTATTAATAGATTAACTAGCAGTGTATTTATCTCCAGACAAAACCAGTCTATACATGTATTAGCGATGGGTCTGATAAACAAAACCAAAGATGGCCAATATATCAAGGTGGTCTGCGGCTACAACTGTGTTTGTGTCTAAAACTGCATCCTTATTACTGATTAATAATTGATGTTGACAGAATCTGAAAATAATTAAATTTGACATATAAAATCTCACTTAAAGTGGATTTGCCTCGCTACCCGATGCGCTGGGCTTTCGCCCCTTGTTTGGGGTTTTTCAGTTAATTTTTGAAATCTCTCGAAATTAGGAAAAATAGTATATAAAAAGATGTATAAAACCTCCTTGTTGGTATTTTATCATCGGTAGTTTGTATTCACTGCATATTGAATATGAAAAGAATAAAATTGGGGATATTAAAGGAGTGCCTCACTACGCGACGAACTGTCTTTTTTTCCTTTGTTTTTGGTATTTAATAATTTACTAAATCAAATTCAGGTAAGGATATTTGAAAATTAGAGGGTCAAAGTTTAAAGTAGAAGTCATACAAATTGGGGAATCGGGTAGGTGGGACTTTTTCATAAGAATGTAAGAGGTAAACACTGAACTTTTGGTGAACAAGCTTTAAAATGTGGTTCAGTCACCTAATTTAAAAATCAGTCAATAATTTTTAAAATTAAGGTAAAAATTCCACATTTTAGTATAAAAAGTAGAATTTTGGCAGAAAAGTCTTTGAAACATTGTTATTATTAATATTGTTCAAAAATCGACTAAAGTAGCAAAAGATCGTAAAATTAATTCGATGGCAGATCCAGGGGCCTTGTCCTTAGGGTCAACAACTAGGTGGCTGGCTTAGGACTTAGCTTTATTATTCTACTCTCATTCGAACTAATTTGTTAATAATTGTGGTTCTACTGCAATGTATCCAATGTGAAAAAAAAAGAAACCAATAATAACCAAAAACAAAAACAAAAACACATTGTTCCAGCGACAAAAACCACAAATGTAAACTCCTGACTTAACAAAATACACAGGAATAAATTTTATTTAATAAATTAATGTGTTAATTTGTTCATATTAATTGGAGACATAATATTTTTTCAGATCATTATGGATTCGCTCATGTGTACAACATATCATCCACGTGGCAGGAGGCAAACCGAGCGTGTCAGGAAAATAAGATGATGCTGTGTTCGTCATATAATCCATCTCAGTCCATCACTACTTCTTTCCTGTGGATGGGGTTCTTCGTTAGTCCAACACCCATCATCAGTCCAAACTATAACGCGGGTAAACTGCAGGCGCTTTGCACTATTCAGATTTAATATTCATTATTACTTGGGGATATTAAAGGAGTGCCTCGCTTTTAGAGGCCAAGGATTCATCCCTAATTTTACAACATTTATATAAGTAAGTAATATATGACAGCACAAGAAAAGTAGTTAATGTTTTAAATATTTCAACTTTGTGGCGTGGTATGTCGACCACGCACAACAAACAAAATATAATGATTCACTGACTAAGTCAAGTGACTTGGTCTTGTTTTCACTGACGTCTTCAGTTTTCTCTGGTACTGTTCCGTCGCTTTTTGTGGCTGATTATTTCTTCATCAGATCCAGTAGGATCAAATAACTAATTATGTCTCCTTCTCCTGTCGAAGAGAGCCATGACTCGATGGAATTCAACAATTGTAGTTCACTATACATCTCCTTAAACTCACTTTTGTTTTCATTGATTTTATTCAATTGATCCATTACATCTCCCATTGCAGTGCTCTTTGCGACCATTTTTGTGTTCACTTCGGTTTTAAATGACTCTATGTTTGCATTTATTTCAGTGCTAAATTTGTCAATGTTACGACTTGACGCTAGTGTCTTTTTGTTTATTTCAGTTTTAACAGCCTCTAGCTTAGTGTTAACACCATCAATGCTGCCACCTGACGCAAGTGTCTTGTAGTCAACTTCAGTTTTGAATCCATATGCAGATATTGTAAACTCTGTTTCCAAATCAGTTAAATAGTTTCTAATCCCTTTTATCGTTTTGTCTATTTCATCAATGCCACCTTGCACCACAACACTATAATTGACCACTTCTCAATCAACATATTCTTTTGTATCTGTTTTAGATTGTTCAATCTTAGCGTGGAATGTGTTGTAAAACTCTGTGAATGTAACACCTTGTATTGTTTTGCTCTATCATTCAAATCAGTAATTTATAGATCGTAAGTTGTCTTCATTGATCTAATCGAGCTTTCATTCATATTGAGTTAGTTTTTCAATCATCTATCGGTTAGATTATCTCTGTTCAGTCATTCTTTTTCTGCAACTCTGTCGACGTATTAGTGTTAGCCGTGATCTCGTTGCTTAGGCCAATAATGTGTGTATTTAGCGTTCTATTCTTTTGATTGTTCTATTTTTGATTTTGTTATTCAAGTCTCCCTAAATTCTCCTGCTGAAATTGCAAAGTGGCATGGTATTGCTAGAGATGATTTAATTTTCTCAATATCATCCCATAAATCATCTATTTCACTGTTTATCTGCTGTTTTATCGGTTGTTAAAATAGCCTAACTTTAGGTAAAGTATCTGCGATTTCCGTTACTAATTGTATGGTGTCCATGGCAGTAGATAACGTATTGAATTTCTGTTTTGAACAAATCTTGAGCTTCTTAAACCTTTCTTCTGTTCTCAAGCTGCTTTTGTAGCTCTGAGATTTTGCTAGCTCTTTCATTACCATTCTGTTCAATAGCAGTTCATGTATTGTCAGTTTGTTTCCTCCTGGTTTTGCTATCTTTCAAATTGGTCTGACTAAACGTGTTTATTATCTGGTTATCAACGTTTCTCAATACAAATCTTTTATTTGCTGCATCAGTTGATTTGTGAGAGTCACATACATTGACTATACGGTTATTACTGAGGTCTAAGTCACTGTTAATTGTTTGACCTAGTGCTGCATCTTTTCCCTCTGTTTATGTTTCAATGTTTAAAAGTTCACAGGGATGTCGAAGCGATATACTTCCAAACATTCCGTATTTACTCCATTTACTTTACCTCGAAAACATATGTTACAGGCATAACGTTAAAATCTATTATTCTCCCATCTTCATCTCTTATACTGTGTTTAAACATTCAGCACCAATCCTTAGTTCGCTGTCACTTTGCAGTCATTCCCTCTTTCACTTTTCTTGTACATTTTGAGGTTGTAGTAGCCATCGGGAATTAAAACAATCCAGTTTCATTCTTGTCAATGATGTAGTAAAATAGATTGTTTTAGTTCATCCGAAATGCTGCATTACCCAGCAGTAACATTTACCCTCTGTGATGAAATGGATATCGGCAATATCTGTTATCATCTGGATTGGAGAAATATATATGAGCTAGTTTTATTTATTTCTTGTTGTGCTTTTTCACTTATTGTTACAGAAACGTGTTCTATAATCAAACCTTTAGCACTGCTCGTTTAAATGCATGTGAACATTTCCCAAGTTGACTACCATGTTCAACTCCACGTGGATCTCATGTTCTTTTTGAAGTTATCTTTTTATGCACTGATTCAATCCCTTAATTTAACTTCCTTTTTGTCTTGCTCACCTTCCATTTCTTTTAGGATGAAATTTGGAAGATACATAAACATAAATCTGAATGTGAACAAACGCTGTTAAAAAGATATTGGAAATGTTATTCGGCAAATAAAAACGGGGATTCCAAAATATATTCAGTGTGGAGAAAATAAAAGCAAATTCACCGAGTTTTATGCAAGCCTTGCTACAAAGAGTACAAGAACAATTTGTATAGAGAAACTAAGATCTCAAGAAAGCATACGGCAAAACAAATGGAGAGATGAAAACAAAATTTACAGAAATTACTGTCAAAAGTGGAGAAATGAAAACAAAGAGTACTTAGAAAAGGCGACACGAAAACAGAGATTATTATATCGAATACGTGAAGCATAGGTATCAGAATGATGAAAACTGTAGATTAATTTAAATGACAAGAAGTATTAATTTTTACATCAATAAAAGAAAACATAAAATTAGGCAAAACATTAGAGATACTAGTTACGCCATAAATTTACTTTATCGTTGATGACTAAATGTTTACAAAACCCGAAGGTATAAATGAACAGGAACTTGACCTGGATATTGTAATACCATGTGCCTCGTTTGATCTCTCCGGTCCTGAACAAAAAAAGATGTTTCTACTGAACAAACGCTAGATATATACTACCAAGTGAAAATAGTTCAAAGAATGCGACAATACCGTCTAAATGAAATATAAAACCACCAGAGAAAGTTAAATCATTGAAGCTCTTTAATCTCATCATTGAGGATGACATGGGCAGTATTCAAACTATTGTAACGATTATTAAAGGTATAGTTTATCAACACCGAAGTTACCTAAACTCCTTTTAATTGTCAACCATTCTAAAAAAATCTTTTTTTCCACATTGCATTGTGTTGTCTTGTTGTTTACATGCTTGAACTTTATCAAACTAGCACTTAAAGCGAATAGAGGCAAGACTTATCTGAATGATAAAATTCAAATGAAATACCTAATTCCACTGGATGTCATACAAGCATCTCTCAATTCAGTTTGTAAAATGTCTACGCTGTCTTTTGGAAGAATTTTGCTGATCAGTGATGTCACGGTGTACATTATGACCCTTGAAAATGACTTGAATATTTTTTTGTTCTCGATCATTGGCAAATATTGCACAAGTCTTTTTGATTATTTTATCATCGAAGTTTTCCAACTATTTTTCAGTCACACTTCTATTGGTGATATCTTTATGCTTTAATTTGATATGGATGTGTTCCGGTCCCGTTTCGGCTCTTCAATTTCATATACTGTTACAGGATAAATGGATCTGGGTTTTTTCTTCGACAAATCCCGATTCTTTTTTCCACTGTGACTTATCCATTTTCTTCGCTATTCAAAAAGCCAGAGGAAAAGAATAATTAAACAGATCAAATAAGCCCCAAAGAACATTTAACTTATAACTACATACAATATGCGTATTTTATTAGATTAAAAGAACTTAACGAATGCTAGATCCTTGGGAAATTCCAATAATTCAACCGTTTCAATTGTTTCTACGTCCACAATAGCAGAAGAATTTCAGGATATATTAAACAGGCTTAGGGGCCCAGAAGAAACGGGAGAAACTTGGGAAAGTCAGTTGCATTGCAACATTGACAGAGAATATCATATTGAACCACCAGTTACTATTAGGCAACCAATATCAGTGTCCAAGGATATAATAGACACAAACAAACCATTTGTCCAGCAAATAATAGAAACAGAGATTATAATCGATGATTACCACGAAAAATATAACAGTGGAGAATTTCCAACTGAAGAGTAAAGATTGTTTCCTACAGAAGAGGAAAGCGAATTAACAGGATTATGTAAATGATGTAGCAGTTGTAAAATTAAAAAACAGAGTTCATGATACTTTACATTGAAACGTATGAAAAACTGATTGAAGAGCTTAAAGATTACATCTGCAAGGAACAATATCCAAACAAAAAGAGTATTGACAAAAGTTGAGAAGTGTTAAAAAAAGAGACAAAATAATTGGATATCTAATACAGCTGGAGAGAAGTTTCATATACACGGTTGGAAAAATCAACTTTTTGGGAAAAATTACCATTAAGGAAAAGGCTGAAACAAAGGTTTAAAGAAAATCGTGTAAAAATAGCAGCAATTGTTACAGCTTTTGCAATTACAATATCAACAGTTGCATTCTGTATAGTAAATTTTGGTAAGAAGTACTGGTTTTTTTTAAAAACTCCACATACTCATTCTATCCACCTCCTCCAGGCCAATCATTCTTTGAAATTGTCAAAAAGGCTTGAAAAATGTAGCCGATTATTTGTTTGGTTTAGCCAAAAGAGTAACAGCAACATTAATTGGAATTGTTGGTACTGTGATAGACTGGTTATTAAATAGTGCTAGAAAATTGTGTCTTTCCTCGCTGAACACGTTTTGTTACTTGTCTGGGCATTGGTAGGTTTGTTACTAGTATTTTCGGTCAGAGGTGCAAACAAAGCAACTAGAAGAGTTAGGGGTAATTAAACTATTTCAATATGTAAAACACAACAGCTTCAATAAACATGAGTATACAAATAAACGATTGTTTGTTTATTTCATGGTAGATGTTCGTTTGTTGGGTCTTTGTTGTTGTTGTTGTTTTCTGAGTTTCTAAATTGTCGTGTGTCTTTTGAACGTTAGAGAATCTGATAGATTTAGCAGACATGCTATGCTGAACATCGTCGCCAGAAGAAAAAACATATTCATAGTTCTTCTCTCCATATAATTTTTACTCATTTTGTCTTCTTTCTTGTGCTGTACATTTTTTGTCGTACTGTTACGGTTTGTTTATCAGGCCTTTTAATCTCTCGCTTGGTTACATCAGTATTTAAACCCAGTTGAAATGAGTCACTGAATTTCTGCACATTGTTTTGTCTCCAACTATACTAGCCATTTTCATAACCATGTCACTCGGTAACAAAAAAGATATCGTCACCACCGATAGCATAGTAGAATTTCATATTTAAATCTGTTATGAACCACTGACATTGTACTATGTTTTCATCTGTCGTATAATTAGTAGCTCCATCACCTTTATAACACTGTCTAGTACTGTCGTAACGGGCTGCATAGTAAATGTTCTGTGTTAAACCTGTGCATCTAGTTGTGAGTGTTCTGTTACATTTTTCAACTAATGATGCTTTATTGTCCAAGTACATTGCAAAGTACTTGATTTTTGTACTCTCTAATAAATCTTAAAATCTTTTGTTGTTAAACGTTTCCGTCATCAAACTTGATCTTTTCAGGCTTTCCCTCACTAAAGGTACATGTGACGTAGTCGAGTATGTCATTTCTCTTTTTTATTCACTTTCCAACAAATCTTTTACTCTTTGGTTGTAAAACTCTTCCGCTCATCAAACTACATCTTTCCAGGCTTTTTCTCCATGAAGATGTATGTAACGTCGTCGTGTATGTCATCTCTCTTTTTATTTTTCGCTCTGAACCTATGCGTATTTTAAAAATACATATACCACTGTCAAGATATATTTGTATCCATCGTTGTAGGTTTAATACATTTGCATGTCAACAATGTCTGCTTGGCACTGTTCATCCGCATGACTAACACAGAACGTTCTGTTGAGAAATCTTTTTCAAGGTTGCTTGTGCAATGTGTATGTACATTGTTTGGTTAACCATTCTCTCAATTCAGTATATTGTACTCACTATTTGTCGTGTTTAATCTGTTCCCACAATTGTTTAATGTTTGTGTAAACAAATAGACTTTCAGGATCGCAGTATATGCGCCTTAAATACTGTTCTTTGTTGTGTTCCGCGAGGTCTGCCTTTGGTGCGTCAAGACTCTTAGACGTGATCAAGTCAACAGAACATCTACAACTGGTACTTTTTTCAACAATTTCCAGCTTTTTCAGTCTTTTCAAACGTATGAATGATTTCAGATCCATCTCAAATGTTGCCATTCCAATGGTTGATTCAAAAACAGCCACTTCGTATATTGAGTCATCATGTGCTGTTTTGAATTTAATTTTGTTTTCTAGAAATTACATCTCTGTTTTTGACGAATTGTTCTACATTGACTTGATAACGTTGATGAGATCTTCAAGTTGTGCCGTAAATTTATCCGAATGCAATCTTGTGTATTTGTCTTCATCAAATACTTAATTTAATCCCTCCTCGTACTCCACAATTTTGATCGTCTTGCGATAACAGGGCTGATACTGCTTATCTCAATGTTTTTGTCACTGAGTTCGATACGATCTGTAAATCATCATCTTTCAAGAAACATTGTACTATATCTTTCATGGTGTTTGAAATTGGCAAATCAAACTATGTATTATTTGGCATGTTGTATTGTATCACAAGTAACTTTGACCACGCTTTAATCGCATCCACACTTGTAAACAAATACGCATTTTCTGTTAATACTGAGATTGTTCCTTGTATGTTGAAGGCATTGAATATTTCCATCTCCTAACTGAAAACTGTTGAGTTGTTCACAATGCAGCTGTGTTCCATCATTTATCTCTCTCATTACAATGAATTCCAAATTATTTTGTGCTGTGATTTTGAATCACCATAATTGTATCATTTAATCCATTTAATGTATAATAATCTTTGAATAGTATGGTGGTGTTTCGGAAGTAAGGTGTTGGATAGTCCAAATCCCTATCCATGTAAATCCAGGAGCTGAGGAAATGATTTCGTAGCACAGTGGCGATTTTGATTTTATGCTGTAGTGATCGCAGGCAATATTGTGGGTGTTTCAGTGGTTGGTAATAGATGAGATCATGATAGAGGAGTAATTTGAATTATTCAGTGAATCATCTTATTTTACTTGTGGTGCCACGCCAAATGGATCGAACTACTTTAAATATAGCAAATGGTCTCGCGGTGTTATATATAGCCTACTTACACATTTTATTCGTTTACAAAGCAAGAAAAACAAAAGATGTCAGTTAGTACCATATGTTTCGGTATATAGATGGGTCTAAAGATGATTACAATGTTGTAACTACGTTGTAACAACACACGGCACATGATACAGCTTCCATTTTTTTCGGCAGATATTACAGCCATATTCCGATCTCTTAACTTTATCGAAACCATTCAAAAACCTAATTCCATCATCCATTCGGATACCCTTTCCACACTTAAAACATTGCAAAACCTTAAATTTGACAATCCGTTAATCTCCCAATTTTGACCAAAAATGATTTGATCATAGAAATTTGTGAAACGAAAAATATTCTGTACTGTTGGCTGCCCTGTCGTATTGCCCAGTATCTAAATGAAAGGTTTCATATAGTGACTTTAAATATATATATAAATCGGCATGTTTTATCTAGAGGGCAAAATATATGGAATGAAAATTCGACAAACAAGCTTCTAGACATCAAACACATCACTGGAAAGTAGCATCCTTCATGTACAACAAATCGCAGAGAAGGCATTGTGTGGTGTGATACTATGTCGCTCGCTCATAAGACACACACACACCTGGCCTATGTCCACCTCCTGAAGAGTGATCCTCGAGCAGAGTTCATACCTTGCCGGCATCCACTGACAATGCAGCATATTCTTGCCGAGTTTGTGGACTTCCTTCCTGTGATATATATATATATATATATATATATATATATATATACATATATATATATATATATATATATATATATAATATATATATATATATATATATATATATATATATATATATATATATATATATATATATACATATATATATATTTCGCGGGGTGGGGTGATTGGGAACTCATGTAGGAAGCTTTTACTGGTGTATCACCAAAAACAATCTTGGACTTTCTAAAACAATGCGGAGTATAAAACAAACTTTGACCCTAAACTTTAAGGATTTCGCTTTTTTCACCTTTACCTTTATTTTATATAAGTTGTTACGGTATCACTAAACTAATTGAGTCAATCAGCTGTTACTGCATCCCACTGTGGTTCTTAAGAACATCATGAGCATTTTTCTCTTAATTTTTCCTGGAGATTTTCTAACCAGTGAAAATGTTACTTGCGTTGAATACAAAGCAGCTTTTAAGCCTAAATAGAAAATAAAATGATTATCGAGTTCAGCCTCGTTGCTTTTGTGCGGGATAACAAAGCAAACAAGCATAATTCGACTGGTTCGAAAAAGGTTATTTGGAAAACAAAATCCAGTCATTTCATTAAAATGCAACTATTTATTTAACATGCAACTATGCTGAGTGTTTTTGGATATGTTGTGTCCAAGTTAGTACCTAACGTAATTAAAATAGTCTCAGTGCATCTGAACTTAAAACTAATGCAATAGATTTCATCCAAAATGTAGAAAAATTAACGAAATCAGGAACTTTAATTAGCGTAGAAATACCTTACGTAATTTTACAGCTTTCCTGTTATTTTCATCTTGTAGGAGTACATAGATAAAGATTTTTTTATCAATTTTTTACTTCCACATTTTCAGAACTTATTTTTTCATCGGCACTATAGTTGACTGTCGCTATATAACATATACAGATTCAAATAGCCATAACTGCAACATTTGTTTTAACATTTTCATATATTTTCAGCAGGACTTAAGAAATAAGGCCCTTAGAGGGACTTAAGAAATAAGGCCCTTAGCGGGACTTAAGAAATAAGGCCCTTATCAGGACTTAAGAAATAAGGCCCTTATCAGGACTTAAGAAAAGTGGTCGTATTTCCGTCGTGCTATTAATATCAGGTTTCCGTTTTCAACGTCGTACATGAATGTGTGATTGCATGTATGCTTGATAGATAGATAGATAGACAGACAGACAGACGGATGGACGGACGGACGGATAGATAGATAGGCAGGGAGCCAGAGAGGAAGGCATATATATATATATATATATATATATATATATATATATATATATATATATATATATATATATATATATATATATATATATATATGCCAGCCACGCACATTGCGAGTCAGAGAATCAGATTAATTGTTTTCCAAAAGTACTGATAAACTTGCCTCCTGTAAGTTAATTTTGACAAATTATAACACACATGCATAGATTTCATACGATTCACTTTATATCCGCTGTTGAATAGACACTATATAGCTAGATTGTTTCCAAGATGTGTATTAGATTCAATAACTCGAGCTAGCGGCATGTTAGTAGACGCAAAATGGCTACTGAAGCATAAACTATACTAACTGTTAAAAGGCGTTGAAGACCGATTTCATATTTTCACTGCCAAGAGAGGCGTGGTGTTTTAGAGATAAGATATTCTATGATTGATTTAGTGACTTTGATGGTACATTTTGCGGGACAGAAAATCCATTTAAATCTTCGAATGGGTGTGTGATTACTGGTTATAATCCGTAATTGCGGAGAGATTTTAGTTCTGGGCTTGTAAAACTAAAGAATGCTGAAGAAAAAATAGGTTCTTTAGATTTTAGTCGTTATAGCTGGGTGGTCTCAGTACTGGAGTGGTCGATAGGCGTGGTTTTACTGTGTACACTAATTGGGAAGTGATTGTTCAATTTTAAGACAAAGATGAATATGTTTTTCAAGCATACTAATATTTACAGATATAAAATCTTGCACATGAACAAATTGATGAGGAAGATGTGGCGCTTTCATTCTAATCTCATTTGCGTTGGAACTACAACATCAACTCCAACGCGGGGTTTGCCCACTTCTGGCTAAACAATATCGTCTGGCAACACAATATCGTCTGGCTAAACAATATCTTCCTTAATGCTGGTGATTGCCTATGGTATAAATAATAGTGTATGGTTAAAATTCATCACCATAAATGTGTTGATTGATCCATTGACTTCTCGTTCTGTTTAGCTGATTCTGAATCCTATTACAGACCTCAAAATATTTGCTGACATGTTTATGGACTACCTCTCATTTTCAGAGGGCAGTAACTGTCCCATTATATCGAGAACTGGCGAGGGACACTTGAAACTGGAGAAAGATAACTGCGAGTATAGTCACCGTTACTTATGTATACAAGGTAAGCTGTCGGGGTTTTTCTGCTTATCATATTGTCTGTTAAGTGTTACTTGTACATATTCTGAACTATTGCTGATAGTGGCAAACAGGTTATTTGTCGGTCCATTTCGACCTCACGTTTTTTTCTATGTTATTTTTCGTGATATCAAGAAGAGCACCACAGTTAACACCAATGTCCTCTGCATGGAGAGACAACACTTCTGATGTGCTGGTTGTGGGGACAAAGGTCTGTCTCGCAGAACAAAGTTGTTTGCTTTTGCATTCCGTTGCTTTATTTTAAGATTTTAGATGTCTTCTATGCAGACTGGTTGTAGGGATAAAAATGGATCCCCATCTGGTGGGGGATAGGGGTCAAAGGTCAAGGTCACAATAACAAAATAGCTTTTTCACACAATAGTTTTAAGTGAAAAAGTTGATGTGTGAATCCAAAATGTACTTTTGAGTGTGAACACTGCAACATTGTTACATTTACATACCGTCGGGATTCACATTCTGCTGCATACAAATTTTATTGGTATAATAAATGCAACTCATCATTACAAGTACAATGCAGATGATTGTAGTGATGACTATGCTTAACCTGGAATATATAAACTCAAGGAAAAAAAGATCACTAAAGATTCAAGGTCAAAGGTCAAAGGTCAAAGGTCCGAATCTCTGAAACAAACGTGGACTTGTGTTGGTTTCAAAGAGTATCACATTCTATCTACAGACGAACTCCAAAGTTGGTAAGTAAAACCATTTTGTGTAGTGAAAGGGCGCTGTTTATTTATAGATAACAATATTCGTGAACAGCCTTACATTGTGATACGAACATAGTTTATACATAATGTCAGGAACGATCATGTTACTAGCACCCAAATTGAGTTACATGTCCTCTATGCTTAATTAAAGGATGCTCGTTAATTTTAGATTGTAACTAGTTCTATCTAAATAAAAGAGCAAGAATTAGTATTTTGTCGTTCGATTGTGTACTGGTCTTCTTCTCACATTTAACCCCTGTGAAAACTCGTTCGTGTTACGTTACATGAACGACTCATATGTGATAAAATTGACAAACATCATGGCACATACACAATGTGAGTATACAAATTGGCAATAGCCTATCATTGTATTTTGCAGTTTTGTGTGTCAGTTTTTTTGGTGTATGTTGATGGGCTTTAGTGTGTAGATTTACTAAAATATTACAACAAAAATGTATTTTATCAGCAGATGAGAAGAACATCTTGCACAGTGGTTCAAGTGATCAAGGTAAGAAGTTCGATATATGCCTTCTACACTTCAAGCAAATTTAAGTATTTCCCTTTTTGTTTTCTTTTTAATGCCCTAGAATATTCTATAGAGAGAGCATATAATATCAACCATGTCCGTCCGTATGATTACGTCACTTAACATCCCGTCCAGTTCCGTACGTCCGTCATCACTATATGGGCCCTACTCAAAATGCAATAAAATTGAAAGGTTCATCACAATTTAATTCTGATGGCCACTGTTGAACATCCTATGAGATCTTACTGTTACTGCTGACTGAGACTTCATGCGGCTCGCATCCTCCATTAATTAGTCCCTCGTCAGTTATCCAGCTTTTGACGGAAACAGGACACAAGTTTTAGTGCTCTGGTATTCCTTCAACTAACAAAATACATTCCCGATCATAGTGACAATCTCTGGGGGATAAAGCGATTTCTTTAATGCATTAGACAGTGACATTTGTGGAACATCATCCTGTAAAAGGTTAAATCTGACTTTAATGGCCATACATGCTATCATTCTGAATGTGATACAATCAATGCCGAGCATGTAATAAATATAAATGATCATACGAGCAATACATGTCGGTTTTTAAAGTGCAAACACTACATCACATGTTGACATAAAATTAACTGAAGGCATCACATTGTACGTTAATACAGAGTACAAATTACAGTGCTAGTAACTGACTGCTATAGTGCAGTTAAGTGGAAGCGTTTTCATTCAGATAGAGAATTTGATAGTTCGAATTTTGAATCCGCCGAAATATTTTTCTATATAAATTGTGAACCACTTAAGTATCTAATCTTCGCCACTAAAAATAGATTAAAATACACTTTGAGCTCTGGTAGGGTTTAAAATAAGACATGCCATTAAGTAAATAAATAAAATTAAATTAATCATACGGCAAACGTACTAAAAAAACGTGACATAGAATCTAGTGTACGTCAAACAATTAATCGTATGGCTAACCTACTAGAAGTGGGATAAACAATCTAGCGCACGCAAAATATAAAAAAAGCAAAATGAACCGTATGGACAACACACTGAAAACGTGACACATAAAATGGCTAACATACTAGAAACGTGATACACAATCTAATGTACGCAAACTATAAAGAAAGGCAGCATTAATCGTATGGACAACATACTGGAAACGTGACACATGATCTAGTGTGCGCAAAAGACGGAGCAGAAAGTTCGATCCCGGAGTGTAGAATTTCAAGCACTCCACCAAAAAATAGTTCATATGCCATCAAAATAAAGTTTAGTTAGATACAGTCAACTTGTTTAATAAATTTCGGTTGAAAATTGAGAAAATATTCCCAGAACTGAACTTGAATTAGATATCTCTGTAAATGTGTATGAAATATAAGGAGGGGTAGACGTTACCGATTAGCGGCAATGCTTGTCCTGAAAGGACGTTGCTGCTAAGCAACAAGTATTTTTATTTTTTTATTTCAATTTCGGATACCAAAAATATATTCCTCTATTCCTCGTGACTTGTCTTTTTACTACAGCCATCTATTTAGCAAGACGATTCTAAATATGATCCAGATGAAGAAATAAAAATTAAGACCGAATAACGACGAGAATTATATTTGATTCGGCAAGGATATCATAGTTGATAGGCTCATGAAGAATGGTAAGGAAATAACTGTAAGAAGAAGATTTAGATTTGCAGCTAACCTTCGATTCATGTGCAAATCTCAAGAGCAACTGACTAAGAATATGACCGATGGCAAGTTCGTTGAGACTATGAAACATTTTGGTGTCCACTGAATTCTAAATTTCCGCATGGGCTCTTCTCTTGCTGAAGTTTATGCTATATATTAGATGTATCAAGTTTTCACATCTAAATAAAAATAGTAGTGACACATATATTTAAATAATTATAGCTAAATAATTCAAAATGAAATTTTATATTCTTGATGCACCAATACCAAAAGAGGTAAGATAAAGATTACAAACCCTCTAATACGTTTAGACTAAAAAAGAATTGTGGGTGATAAATTAAAAAAAATGTGAACATAATTTTCTCTCAAAGACTTAAAGATTCATTTAGTAAATCTTTGAATGAGATTTTACTGTGGCAACAAAGAAAGTTTGTATACATTTTTCAATGCTATTGAACCATATCCAAAGAAAAAAATCAGTAGAACAATTCGACAATTTGGTTCAGTGAACGTTCAATTAGACTTAACGATTCGACTTATGAAACAACTTACTAAAGTAGAGAAAAAGGTTGAGTAAATAAAAGTTTACCATAGAATCAGACTTATTAACATAATGAAGAAAGGCAAAATGGATAATGGCATTGCACGTTTGTGTGTTTAATGGTATTGAACGTTTATGTGACATCCAACATACCAAGTCAAGACGGAAAATAAGAGAAAGTACAAGGCGGATGTTTGACGGAGTTTATTGTTCAGCAATACACGTAAATTGCTATCTACTGCTCATAGGAAATTCATATATGGATTTGCCTTAATGGATAAAGAACAAATAACTTGTATTAATTAATTGTGGATATTACAGACTGTAGATGTTTCTTTTAGTGTCTGTCTTAAACACGCCAAATGATCATATAGAAAGACCATAGAAATACAATTTAGACAGGTACAGTTATTGGGTTAATAGATGCCCAGTAAAAAAAGAGGGTATTTGAAAATTAGAAAATTAATTTTATATCTGTAAATATGTATGAAATATTAGAAGGGAAATACTGCTGAGAAAGACTGCATCAAACCACCTAGGGTAACTGACATAGAAAGAAAATGACATATTGACATATCAGTTATATCTCAGAGTACAAAGACGGAAGGTATCATCACGTTGGAATTAAAACATTTTCAAATTTTGTATAATCACAGATAAATAAACACCAAGAATAGCAACATATATGCAGAAAATGCTGAAAGTTTATTATTTTATATACACCAGGAAATATTATCAGAACATAAAGAACTAGGTTGCAATGTTGGCTTTGTGATAGACATAATGTCTAAAGTAAAATTAGTTGTAACATTAAGAAACTATGAACGTCAATTAAAATTTTGATTTGGAAAGTATAGTACGATGGATTTACTTACTTACTTATTTGGATTAAACTCGCGTGCGACCAATCTGGTCATGTGCGAGGAATTAATGTGCACACAGCGCACTATATAATTTGCCCCCAAACTGTTGCGGTAACATCAGTTTGGGGTTCGTCAAGTGGTTTAACAGAGCTGTAAAAACCGCTTGCGCTTTACTGCATGCAGATCATGCTATTTAATTAATCGGCGTGGGGGTGCGTATCACCCTCACGCCATTTTATTGTGTGCCCAGCACACTGTCTGTTGCTTTTTATGTCAGGCCGTGGAAAAGGCGGAGTCGGGATCGGCCAGAGACGAGCTTTTGCGTCACATGGTGGTGTCTGTGGTCCAGGGTGTGAAATTTAAATTTTGCCGAAATAATAATGACGTCTTGCACGTGTCTATATTTTATTTTGAATTTTTTTTTTTTTTTTTTTTTAATGAACTCTGTATGATTGGCTGTTTGGTACCGTGTTGAAGCTGGGTTAAGTCCAAGGAGCTTTGCCCTATATTTGATCCTATGCATGTCGTGGTGTGGTTGTTTTAAGTAATTGTTGCCACTTTGTGCGGCTGGGCCTGATGGCTTTGGGTTTTAAGCCACCTTATATTATCTAAGGGTTTCGGGTCAAGGTTTCAAGTTTCTTGTTGGCAATTGCATTTGTTGCCCTTTTATTTGGAAACTGGGTTTAGGGTGTAGATTATATACCGCTTTGTGCAGTGGGCCCCTGATGGCTTGGACTTATGACCACCTTATACTCTTAGGTTCGTCTTGGGGCCAGTGTGAGGGTCCTATTAGG
The DNA here is from genome assembly GCA_029931535.1 of Margaritifera margaritifera. NCBI lineage: Eukaryota > Metazoa > Mollusca > Bivalvia > Unionida > Margaritiferidae > Margaritifera > Margaritifera margaritifera. Next base: position 8,967 of record JAQPZY010001058.1, on the reverse strand, counting down.
TAGTTTCAGTGGATCTGGGGTAAAGCATGAACTATATACCGCATTGTGCAGTCGGCCCCTGATGGTTTGGACTTGTGACCACCTTAAATTCTTAGGTTTGATTTGGGCCAGTGTGAGGGTCCTATTATTGTTTCATTGGTGAGTTGTTCTGATACTCCTTGGACTGTTTTCCGAATATCATTACCAGTGTGGGTGTTAGAGAAAGCGTTAGCAAAAGAAGAGTATACAGTCATGCATGTATTAATATAAAAGAAACTAAAAGAACTTTTTTTTTTTTATATAAATAAAAATGAAAATTCATTCATTCATCCATTCATTCATTCATCCATTCTTTTCCTTCCTTCCGTTAGTGGTCATGCATGGGGGATGGTTATGATTGTTTGAAGAATAGAAAAAACAAAACTTGGTTTGCTTATTATTAATGTTTGTCATATTTTTCAAATACTTGCAGTGCGAGGGCCCAAGTTCGTTATACGTACCCTTCCACCGTAAGGGCTGGGGACTTACCTGGTTCCTCCCTGCGATTTAATCTGACCTTTTAATTTTATTTTTAATTTTGTGTCTAGGGATCCACGCTGAGTTTGCTTGACTGTCCTAATGATTTGTGATTTGTTAATGTTTTTATGTTAAGGTTTGTTTTTGTGTGGAGGCCGGAACTTTGGGGGGGGGGGGGGTAATTTGGTTACAATTTTCCACTTTTTCCTATGGCAGAGTTGAACCCTAAGATGTTTGCGTACATCGAGTTGATGTTGTTCGTTTTGGTGGTAAAAAACGTCGGGTACTGGGCTGGTGCGTTTATTTTTGTTTGTTTTTCCTGGAAATTTTCCCTTTCTGGTGTGTATTTGGGGCAGGTATTGAAGATATGTTCTAATGTTTCCGGGACGGGGCAGTGAGGGCAATTTATGCCTGCTTCTCTTATCTCTGGTATAAACCTTCCAAAACTGCTGGCTAAAAGGGTTTTGCCAGTTCTAAGTCGGGTTATGACTTTGGAGTCGTATGGGTTTACCAATTTAGGGGCTGTTATATTCCTGCTAACTTGTTTTTGCAGTAGGTAGAGTTTTCTCCCTTTTGCTGAGTTATCCCATTCCCGTTGCCATTTATTATCTATTTTCTGCCTTATTATACTGTAAATTTCCAGTACGCTATAATCCAATTGATGTATTTCAGATTCTTTAAGCTTTCTTTTGGCTTCTTGGTCTGCCCTTTAATTTCCTGGAATATCGATGTGGGAGGGTACCCACATGAATTCCACAGTATAATTTTGTTGGTCCAGGGTTTTAAGTTTTAGATATACTTCCCGCAACATGTTTTCTCTGCTGGATGAGTTATTTGTTTCCAGGGTTCGTAGCACACTGAGGGAGTCGCTGATTATCACTGTTTTGGCTGTGTGGGTTTCTTGAATCCATTTTATAGCTTCGTTAATTGCCCAAAACTCGACTGTATAAATGGAGCAGTGATCAGGCATCCTTGCCCCCAGTGTGATATTCTCCCCCGGGATTACGACTGCGGCTACCGTACGCATGGGTTCCAGTGATTTTGACCCATCGGTGTATATTTGTGTGTAGCCCTCATATCTATTCGCAATATCAGTTAAGATTTTGGCCCTGATTTCTAATGGGTTAAGTTGTTTGTCACCATAGTTTAATGCTTCGACATTGATTTTGGGGGCCTTACAGGTCCATGGTGCAGTGTCAGGGTGTTGTATTATTTCCGCTTGGGTATTGGTCAGTTCTAATTCCCTGTGTAGGTCATGGATTTCTTTCCCTCCTGGTATGTTTGCTTTTAGTTTATGTCGGAAGGGCTTGTTGCACCTGTTTATGATAATGCGGGTGGGGTGTGATTTCGGGTGAATTGATAGCCGTGTCTCGTAGCGCAGGAGTAACTCCTCCCTTCTAAGGTGTAGAGGGGGTTCCCCTGTTAAAACTCGTAGCTCGTCCCCAGAAGTGCTACCGAGAGCGCCGGTGCAAATAACAAGAGCCTGGTACTGTATTCGATCTAGTTTTTTAAGTACATTAGGGTGAGCCGAAGCATATGCCTGGCACCCGTAATCTATTTTCGATCGAATGAGTGTCCTATATAATGTAAGGAGTGTGGTCTGATCCGCCCCCCCCACTCGGTGCCTTTAAGGTTTCGTAAGAGGTTTAGATCTTTTCCCCATCTCCTTACTAGCTCTGTTATGTGATTGCTCCATGTAAGGTGCTCATCAAATAGCATTCCTAAGAATCGAGCAACTTTTTCAAATTTTATCTCCGTGCCGTTTAAGTATAATTTTGGGGGGTCCCTGCGTATTTTAAGTTTAGGTGTAAAAAGCACCCCTATTGTTTTTCCGGGAGATATTTTGAAACCCCACCTATCTGCCCATCTACTAATCCCATCTAGTCCCATCTGCATTCCGCTCACCACAGCTTCACTGGACGGGTTTCCCGCTTTCCAGATTCCGCTGTCGTCAGCAAACTGAGATATGTCCAGATGAGTTTGGTCTATTGACTTTTCCAGGTCATTTATCATGCTATTGAAAAGGGTGGGGCTCAGTACACTTCCCTGTGGGGTGCCGTTTTCCAGCTCGTGTATTTCCGAATACTGTCCTCCCACCCTCGTTTGGATAGTTCGACCGGTTAATAAGTTTGATATGAATTTATGCATGGGGCCAGTGATTCCATATTGGTTTAATTTGGCAATTAATCCTTTGGTCCAGATTAGATCATAGGCTTTTTCGAGGTCAAGGAAGACGGCGATTAGATGGCGGTTACTTTTCCTTCTTGAATTGAATGCCAGTCTTATGCTTGACTCCAGTCGTATAAGTTGATCTAATGTGGAGGGTTTATTGCGGAATCCGCTTTGATTTTTGGATATCAAATTCTTACTCTCTAGGTGGAATTTAAGCCTATTATTTATCATGGTCTCCATAACCTTACATATGTTGTCTACGAGCGATATTGGTCTGATTGAATTTATATCTGTTGGATCTTTTCCAGGTTTTGGGATTGGGATGACAATTGCTTGTTTCCATCTTGTTGGAATCTCTCCCGATCGCCAGATCGCATTCAACAGATCTAAAATCACCAGTTCGGTTCTTTTGGGGAGATTTTTGTAAATTTCGTAACCTAGTGTTTCCTCCCCCGGCGAGGTAGTTTTTTTCCTGCTGAGAGCTTTTTGCCATTCATGAATGGTGAAATCGACATTTAAGGGGCTGTATTGGTTACTCCTATCTGTGAATAAGTGAGGGTAATGTGTTTCGACCCTGTTTCGGTGTATTTGGAAGTTAGCTGTATGGTTTGTGTTGCTGCTCATCCCGGCGAAGTGTGATGCTAATTTTTCAGCTTTTTTCCCGTCAGTTGTAAGCCCTGGGAGTTTGGGTGTTGCAAAGGATTTTTTTCCTCTAATTTTCTTAATTTTATCCCATACTTGCTTTGAATTAGCCTTATGATTTATGGATGAGCAGAATTCTTGCCATGAGGTTTGTTTTGCCTTAAATATTATGTTTTTCGCCAGGCGTTCTTTTTCTTTGTAAACAAGAAAATCGAGGTTGTTTTTGGAGTGCCTAAACCTGTTTAGGGCCCTTTTTTCTCTCTTAATGCTTGTTTACAGTCCTCATTCCACCATGGTACGGACTGTTTTATGCCCCGCCCTCCCGTTTTGGGAATACTTTGCTCCGCTGCTGATGACAGTGCTTTAATGACATTTTCGTTAAAGGTTTCAATGTTTTCGTCATACAACTGGGTGTCGTCTATCTCCTCACAGAGAGTGCGAAACATCTCCCAGTCCGCCTTATCGTATCTCCATTTTGGGGGCATTTGTGTGTTATTTTTGTTTGTTCTGAGTTGTACTGTGATCAATATGGAAAAATGGTCGCTACCTAGTGTGCTGGTTTGATCTACTTCCCAATCGGCTATCTCCGCTACCTTGGGTGTGCACAAAGTTAGATCGATTGCTGACATGCTCCCATTTGTTGGGTTAATTCTGGTTCGTGCGCCATTGTTTAGTATGACTTGGTTGGATAGGGCGACCCATCTTTCAATATTTTCACCCCTCCTATCCAAGTGGGTCCCTCCCCATTGCTCTCTGTGGGCATTAAAGTCGCCGCAGATAATTGTGTGATCCCCGAGCTCGCCAACGATTGTGTTGTATGTTTCCGGTTTAATGACTTCCCTACCTGGGTCGTACATGTTTACAATTGTTATTGGTCTACTACCATTGTTTATTTTGATAATTTTGTGTTCCGGTTTCGGCTCGGGGTCTGGTATTAGTTGAGTACATTCAACAGACTCACTTGATATAGCATCACTGACATAGATTGCCAGTCCGCCTCCCTGCTGCCCTTGGGGTCGATTTTTGATGTAACAGGTAGAGTACCCTGGTAGTTTTGAGTGGCTTTTCTGCTCATTCAAATGAGTCTCCTGAATGCACACAACGTCCGGCTTGTTTAGGGCGCTATTGACTCTAAGGACTAATTCGGGAATGTTTTTCCGTATTCCCCTACTATTCCACTGTAGTATGTAGATTATTTCTGTTGTATTCATTGTTGGGTCCCCCTATTTACGTTCGTGTTTTCTCTACCGTGGTTTCCGGTTTGTGTGGGGGTCTGGGGTCTAATCCGCAGTGTTGCTAGGTCTAATATTTGGGTAAGTACGGTACCGGCGGGGATCTGATTGTCCTTAGTTAGTTTGATGACACCGTCAATTATGTCCCGGATAAGTTCTAGAACCTGTATAGCTGTTATGTTGTTAGGGATTTCTTTATTGCCGGTGGAAGGTGCTTTAGTTGATTTTGTTTCCGGGGTTGATTTAGTATTTTTATTATTATTGTTTTGTGCAGCGCTGGGGGGGGGGTTCTGTTGTCGGTATGGTGTTTGTTTTATACAGCTCCTTAGCTCGTTAGCTCTATTGGGGGTGGGTGGTATTGGTTTTGTTGATTCGGGTGTCTGTCTGTGGGTCTGTTTGGTTGTTTGTCCTGTTTTGTTGTGTTGGTGCGCTGGGGCCTCTCTGATCGGTTTTGATTTAATTTGATTGGTGATTGGGGCGGTAATTTTGGTGCGATTAGTGGTTTGCATGTTGTTATTGATTTCAGTCTTAGCGACGGGGTATGGTACTTTGTTTGTTGTCATGTACTCGATGATAGCATTTTCTTTGATGCTGTATCTGCACTCACGTGATCGTGGGTGGTGGGGTTCTTTGCAGTTTGCACATTTTTGCCACCGGAATTTGCATTGACCCTCGTGGGGTCCCCCACACCTTCTGCATCTTTTGTTAAATCTGCACTTGGTGGTAAAATGCCCCCACCCCTGGCATTTGGTACAGTATCTAGTTTTTGTGTTGTACTCTGTAACCTGATAGTTTCTGTCTGTTGGCCCTAGGCGGACTGTAGCTGTGTGTGGGGGGGGGGGGGGAGGAGGGTCTGTTTAAATTGTAAAAGCACTGCAGTTGATCGCTCGCCCTGTTTATTATTTAATCGTCTTGCCTGTTTAATTTCCTGGCCGTGTCTATTTATTTTCTGTGTTATGCATTCTGTGTTGTGCTCCCTATCTATTCTAATGATTTTGTTTATTACTGGTTTAGGTTTACTGTTAAGGTGGTCTTGATTTTGTGGTCTGATGTTCATGTGGCGAGTAATTGTTACTCGGTATGGGCCAATTTGTATGATTTCTAGGTATTTGGGGACTTGTTTGGAAGTAGCGCATCTAATCACTACGTATTTTTCCCTGGTGTGTAGGATTTTGAAATTTCCTCCTTGGGTTTTGCTCAAGGTGGAGGCTATGGTTTTGTCGCTTATGTTCTGAATATTTATTTCCTTGCTTGTTAGGAATAGTGTTAGTTCCCGTGGGTGGTACGCGAACTTGTTATTTGAAGGGCAGTTGTATATGTTGTTATTTTGGTTTTGTTTGTTTTCCTTTGGAGGTTGTATTTCGTGTGTTTGTGTCCTGGGGTTATTGTGGCTGTTTTTATAGTTGTTTTGTGTAATATTGCCTGATCGTTTGAATTTGGGTTGTCCTACAAGTGGCCTTTTCCCCTTGCCTTGAATTATTGTTGTTGTTGTTTTTACCGTAGTGGTTTGAGGCAGCCAAGTGGTTTTTTCTGGGGTTATCTGTCTGGGTTTTGAGGGGCCTGCTTCCTGACTGTTGTGTACATTTTGGTAGTTAGTTTCTGCGTGGGTGGGTGTTGTTATTATTTTTTTCCTGTCTTTGTTATTAGAATTTATGCCTAATCCTGTTTGTTTGGTTTTTTGTGCATGAGTTGTTGTTCGATTGGATTCTTTGTGACTTTTCTTTTGATATTCGGTGTTAATCGGGGGTGGTGTTTCTATGACACGGTGTGTGTCTTGGTTCCCCCCTTCCGCCCTGCTAATTTGAGTTATGATCATTGGTAGGGGTTTGGTCGGTTCTGGCGATAGTTCGAACATGGGTAGGGTAGGGTCCTGGTCATAAGAGTCCTCTGTGTTTCAGTTCCTATTGATAAAAACCTCTGAATCCAATTCTGAATCCATAGTGTTTGAGTTAGGAGTGGATGTCATGGGGTTTGAAGTGGTTTCCATGGGCTCTGTATCGTTCATATCCGGGGTGTCTTGACTGGAGTTTGGATAGGACCTATTGAATTTGAACGACAACCCCTGCGGCGTGCTATCTAGGGAGGACTGGCTTTCATTGAATATTAATCTGGCTTCCCTAACTGTGCTGTTTTTGTCTGTATTTATTTTACCTAGGTGAGTTGCTGGCGGGGTTTGATTAATACTTCTGTTGATCAATTTTCTGGGGACCCTTTTTTTATGCATTTGAACTTTGTTCATTTCCGACTGGTGTATTTTGTTTATTTAGTTTAGCGGAAATGTGATGATTTGAATGTATGCTTGTTTGCACAGGTGTTGCCTGTACGACTTGATGCTGTTTTTATGGTGATTTAAAAAATAGCACACACGGTGATTTTATTGTTGTGTTTTGAGTGTAGATTTAAACCCTAAGTCCTATGAATTAAAAACAATGCAAAAACCAAACCAGAACTATATTAGATTACTAAGGGGATGTTAAAATACCAAATTGTTAGAGTATTGAAGGGTCTTTAGTCAAGTTATTTGTTATTAGTTACTCGACGTTGCCAACACCAGAATAGAATAATAAACGTTAGGATAAATAAGGAATAAAAATGAATATGAATTGAAATATGAAGAAAGTATGGAGTTACTAGTGATGGTTAATAAATTTGTTAGGTGGGTAAATTTTGAACTGAACCTCGGCTTTTCCTTTGTATGTGGGATTTTATGAGGGGTATGCTCACTGAATTTCTAGATATGTCTATGTTGGACACTATCCTGGCTGGTGAGTGGATTTAAGAGCGAGAGTGATGATTTTGTTTACAGAGCTCAATGTAACAGAAAATCTTGCAGTGATCTCACGGAGCTAGAGGATATGCAAGGATTCTGTCCAGGTTTTATGCTAGTATGGTTCCTAGCGCCTGTTTCTAAGCCTGGTTTAAAATCTCACAAAGCACTCGGTTTCGAATTATCAAATATTTGAATTGGCGCCAAAAATTGCTGATAATTAGATTGAATTTGTAAGCCTTGGTTCTTCCGTTAAACTGTTAGTGAATAAATTGAAAAAATGTAAGATGTTATTAAAATCAGGACTCACACACGCTTATAAAAAAAAAAAATTGCTAAGATGTATGATAGAGAGAGAGAGAGAGAGAGAGAGAGACGAGAAGTAGTTATGTATTCCTATTTCGCCAATTATAGAGTTCAGCCCGCAGGTTTACAAAATGTTTCCTACCTTACCCTAATAATTTGGATTTTGAACTAGATTCCGGTTCAAATGAACAAAGAAAATTTCCTATGCTGTGGTGGTGTGTTGTTGGCTGGCTGGTGGGCGGGCTGCTAGGCGGGCTGCAGTAGTGTTGGTGGTAGAAAGCTGCTAGGCGGGCTGCTAGACAGGGGGGGTTGATGGATGCTGCGAAGTGCTGCTGGTGGTGGTGGTGGTTAATGGCCGAGTTATGAACGGAGGGTAAGCAAGCTCTTACTGCTCCGTGGCTGCGAGACGTCCAACCGACATAAACTACACACAAAGAATCGTACGATGGATTCAAAATTGTAATAGTGTAGCAGCAGGGGGGGGGGGGGGGGTGAACCGACCATTTTTGTCGCGACCTCATTTTGGGATATCGAGGCTTCAACAAAAAATGGTGGGAGGGTGAACCGACCATTTTTGTCGCGACCTCATTTTGGGAAATCGAGGCTTCAACAAAAAATGGTCGATTTGTGAAATCGAGACTTCTATCAAAAAACAGGGGTCCGGCAACTGAAAAAAAGTAGCTCACCCAGCGCGGGCAGGTAAACCTAGTAGGATTACTCAACCAAAGATTTGATCGAGACCAATGCGATATCTTGTTGTAGGGTCATGTAGATGGATCGAAATAAATCCATGAGTTTTTTTTGAGCATGTGCAAAGAAATTTTTAAACTTGTTTAGGTCCATATCTCCGGAGCACCAAGTTCAGTGAATATTTTGAATCGTATGGGTATCAACGCCGTTGAACACGACTAACAAGTTACAGTTATCTCTGATCACTTTAGGGATTTGGCAGTATCGCTGCGTCACATAAACAATATCCGTATTTTTATGTCTGCCTCGTGAAAATATCATGGCGGGATTCTTTTGATTGTCAAGCATGACATCGTCATATACTACAAGATTATTGATGCTGCCATCAAGATCTTCGATTGATGGTGCTTCGTCGATGTCTGTGATAAACTCAATGAAGTCTTTGCCGTCCAATGCTTCCTCTGCGCTCTCGTTGAAGTCCTTAAGGACATTATAACATTGCTGGTCATCTGCAGATGGTGCTACTAAATAAAGCTTGTCCCATTTTAGCCATCTCATTATTAGGTTGAGTAGCAACTGAGTTTTACCAGATCCAGATGGACCAACAATAATTGCCCTGATTGAATTTGGCAACATAGGATGATGCTTGGTTGGTTCTTTTTC